>JACEEZ010021137.1:182500-220000 GCA_016584305.1 Chionoecetes opilio | reverse complement strand
TAGTAGTAGTAGTAGTAGTAGTATAGTAGTAGTAATAGTAGTAGTAGTAGTAGTTAGTAGTAGTAGTAGTAGTATATAGTAGTAGTAGTAGTAGTAGTAGTAATAGTATAGTAGTAGTAGTAGTAGTAGTAGTAGTAGTAGTAATAGTAGTAAGTAGTAGTATAGTGAGTAGATAGTAATAGTAGTAGTAGTAGTAGTAGTAGTAGTAGTAGTATAGTAGTAGTAGTAGTAATAGTAGTAGTAGTTAGTAGTAGTAGTAGTAGTAGTAGTAGTAGTAGTAGTAGTAGTAGTAGTAGTAGTAATAGTATAGTAGTAGTAGTAGTTAGTAGAGTAGTAGTAATAGTAATAGTAGTGGTAGTAGTAGTAGTAGTAGTAGAAGGACTTACTAAAATATAAATGGTAAGTAAGTAATGAAAATACTAATAATGACAAGAGAGAGCATTGGGTACGAGTAGGGAACCTCTAGATACGAGGTGTCTATTTCAAAGTTAGGGAACAAAGGATTGGGCTTGATAAGGGGACGGGAGAGATCAAAGGCGAGTGAGAGGGAGTGAGAAGTGTGTACATAGGTGAGGGAATTAATTAAGAGCGAAATTAAAGTGAATTAAAGGACACACACACACACACACACACACACACACACACACACACACACACCACAGACACACACACACACACACACACACACGTGCTTAATTCAATATTGTTAACACGAGAAAGGATGAAAAGGGAATAATGAGATAAAATAGAATAAAGGAAGGAAGGAAAGAAAGAAGGAATGATGATGATGATGATGATGAAATGAGTTTGTGCAAAGTAAAGGTCTGAGGAAACACTAATGAGAGGAGGGAGGAAAGGAGAGAAGAAGAGAGGGAGAAAAAGAAGAGTTAAAGGTCGAGGGGAAGATAGATGAGAAAACACACACACACACACACACACACACACACACACACACACACATACACACACACACACACACACACACACACACACACACACACAATCACACACACACACACACACTGGCCTTGACCCTCGGGAATTTGTTTTTCGATAAATGAATTAATTAATAGATTTAAATAAACTATGTGTGTGTATATAACCATTATTATTGTTTTTATTACTATTATTATTGTTATTATTATTATTGATATGATGTGTTGTGGTATTAATATTTTTAACTGTTTTTTTTATTGTGCTTCATTATTTTGCTGCTAACCCAGGCAAAAGGCCCTTTATATATAGGCCTACACAAGTCACATCATCAACCTTTTTCTTTTGTCGTCGAAAATATAAGAATGAAACTTAAGCTTCATTACGGTACAGTAAAACCTCTCGTATTCGGACCCTCATTATTATAACTTTGACATTATTCAGACTTTTTTTTTTTTTTTTTTTTTTTTTTTTTTTTTTTTTTTTTTTTTTTTTTTTTTTTTTTTAGGGGTCGAAATTTCCTAGCTAAATATTCACCTATACTTTTTTTAAATTATTATTATTTTTTTTTTTTTACCTATCCCCCCATATATAATCCCCCCATTATTCGGATCCTTGCATTACTCGGACCACTCCTTGGCCCAATTAGTCCGAATATGAGAGGGTTTGCTGTACATATAAAAAAATGACTAGAAAAGAGAGATATAACTTGACACATGCATAAAAAAGTAAAAGGCTTTACTATGCATATACAAAAAGACGAAAATAATACATAATAAAATAAACACAATAAAAATATAAGAGAAAGAGATTGACACTTTCTGAAGAAGATGAAGGAATTAAAGAGCGTTGATGAAGCCCTGGTACTGACATAACGAGTGTCTCAACAAAGGGTTAATACTGATACCTCGCTCGATCCCTCCCATGATTGTTTTTCTTAAAGTTTTCTGGATAGGGGAAGGAACATTCTAAAAAAACACCTTTCAACTCACCATCACCACACGATGGTCAGATTGATAGCGTGCTGGTGTGCCATTCTGTGGTAGCCGGTTCAAATCCTCGCTGCTCCCGATGATTTTTCACTGTCAAATTTGGGCTGTTACTGTCCCCCTTGAGCAAGATGGATGGGTGTGTGTGGTGTGTGAGGTCCCAGCATTACCCTAAGGTCGGTAATAATGAACTCCAAGGTCGCAGCGGGAGGGTGAAACTGGCGATTGTGAGTCCGACTCGCGTGGACAAGACCATGGGTGAATGACACACACACACACACACACACACACACACACACACACACACACACACACACACACACACACACACACACACACACACACACACACACACACACACACACACACACACACACACACACACACACACACACACACACACACACACACACACACACAACACACACACACACACACACACACACACACACACACACACACACACACACACACATACACACACACACACACACACACACACACACACACACACACACACACACACACACACACACACACACACACACACCACACACACACACACAACACACACACACACACACACAACACACACACACACACACACACACACCACACACACACACACACACACACACAAAACACACACACACACACTCACTTGGGTTTAGGAGGTTACGAGGGTGGAAGTCAAGTGGCCGTGTGTCTCATTAGCACTCTTTCTCTCACTCATTGAACAGCATTTCACAGCCTTTCGCAGCTTTTCACAGCCTTTCACCCAGAGCTGTAATAGCACATCGCCGGCTGTTTGTGTCGCAATTATCATGAACCACCAACGCCACCAAACGTGCTTATTGCCGTGTTTGCTCTGCCGTTGTCAAAGATTTGTTGCCTATTATCATTTGATTGGGTTTGTGCCTTAGTGTTTTTTTTTTTCTTTGTGATTTGTACGTACATTGCCCCCCCCCCCCATCTGCTAACCGCTCCTGTCGCAATTTTTTTTTTTTTTTTTAAGGTAAACGTTAGGTTCTGTATAGGTTCGGTTACGTTCAATTTGTTTTTCAATCATTTGTGTCGAAAATCACACACATAAAAAAAAAAAAAAAAAAAAAAAGTGATTCGTGACAAAAACAGTCAGCAGATTAACTCAAAAACACATCAAAACTCACCCGAAAAAAATAGTTTCGTCCACCCAAGTGAATTCGGAGTCAAACTGGAATAATACCTTTATATTCAAAAAAGATAATTCAATGCTAGGTAATGTAATGTAATAATTTTTTATTTTTTTATATTAATGTTATATTTCTTTCTTCGTCGCTTTGGAATACCAGGTGATTTTTTCTCTATAAATTTTCTTCTCTGTTATTTTTTTTTTCTTCACCCACCCTCTACTTTGCCCCCTTTTTTTTGCATCTTTTTTTTTTTCTCCACTTTTTTTACCTTTTTCTTCTTCCACATCTTTTTTTCTTCCACATCTTTTTTTTCTTCCACATCTTTTTCTTCTTCCACATCTTTTTCTTCTTCCACATCTTTGTCTTCCACATCTTTGTCTTCTTCCACATCTTTTCTTCTTCCACATCTTTTCTTCTTCCACATCTTTTTCTTCTTCCACATCTTTTTCTTCTTCCACATCTTTTTCTTCTTCCACATCTTTTTCTTCCACATCTTTTTCTTCCACATCTTTTTCTTCTTCCACATCTTTTCTTCTTCCACATCTTTTTCTTCTTCCACATCTTTTTCTTCTTCCACATCTTTTTCTTCTTCCACACTTTTCGTCCACATCTTGTCTTTCTTCCACACTTTTTCTTCCACATCTTTTCTTTCTTTCCACTCTTTTTCTTCCACATCTTTTTCTTCCACAATCTTTTTCTTTCTTCCACATCTTATTCTTCCACCTTCTTTCTTCTTCCACATCTTTTTCTTCCACATCTTTTCTTCTTCCACATCTGGTTTTTCCACATCTTTTTCTTCTTCCACATCTTGTTCTTCCACATCTTTTTCTTCTTCCACATCTTTTTCTTCCACATCTTTTTCTTCTTCCACATCTTTTTCTTCTTCCACATCTTTTTCTTCCACATCTTTTTCTTCTTCCACATCTTTTTCTTCCACATCTTTGTCTTCTTCCACATCTTTTTCTTCTTCCACATCTTTTCTTCCACATCTTTTTCTTCTTCCACATCTTTTCTTCTTCCACATCTTTTTCTTCTTCCACATCTTTGTCTTCTTCCACATCTTTTTCTTCTTCCACATTTTTTTCTTCCACATCCTTGTCTTCCACATTTTTCTTCTTCCACATCTTTTTCTTCCACATCTTTTTCTTCCACATCTTTTTCTTCTTCCACATCTTTTTCTTCTTCCACATCTTTTTCTTCTTCCACATCTTTTTCTTCTTCCACATCTTTTTCTTCTGTTTTTATACTTGTTTTTTTCCTTTGGCCTTTGTTTAATAGCCACCCCCGCCCTTTCCCGCTCATTAGGGGTGAATCGCCCTGCTAATGAGGTCTCTATTTTGCTCTTGTTATTCTTTTCATTAAATATTTTCACCTCCCGGCAATCATTAAATTATTGTTATTATAGAAAATATCACAACTTTTCCCCAGACATGTTTACTGGAGGAGAAGGATAAGGAGGAGGAGGAGGATTACAAAGGATTACAAAGGAAACACAAACAGCAACAGACCGATAGGTCCTAAAGGCTGTTGCTCTTAACTGCACTACACTAACTAGATATAAGAGAGAAAAGGATTTAGGAAAGAGAAGGCTCTCCCCACCCACCCATCCCCCTCCAGCCGAAGCTGGCCCGGTGAAATGAAGTACCGATTACCATGCAGTATAGGAAAAACTGCATGGAATTTGTGAGGAAAGTTGGAAAGCTGTAATCTATGGCTAAATACTTACTAGGTTTGTGGGGGGGTAGGTGTAGTGCTGATAAAGATGCGTCATGTTATGCGTGTTTTGTAATGGTTTGTGAACACAGTGTGGAGGTTCAAGGGTGGTGCGGCAGCCTTGCCTGGCGCTTTCTTGGTAGGTAGGCAGCAGTCAAGCAGGCCCCAGATGCCGTTCAATCACTGCGGATGGGTACTTTCCCATGTAGGACGCCCGTACACTTCAATGCCTCCTGCAGCCGAATGAACCCCTGGTACCTTAAATCCGTGGTGGTCACTAACTGGACAGGGCCATTACTTGTCCACAACCCGTCACAGGTTCGAGAGTAGTAGTGGTAACCGTTAACTCGGGCTATCTGTGTGTGTTATGAGCGTCTAATGTAGTGTTGGTGTAGGCTCATGTGGAAGTTCAAGGGTGGTGCGGCAGACTTGCCTGGCGCTTTCTTGGAGGCAGCAAGTCAATCAGGCCCCAGTCCGTACAATCCACGCGGTAGTGCACTTCCAAGTAGGACGCGTGCGTGCACTTCAATGCCCCCTGCAGCAGTGACCCCTGGTATTATAAATCCCGTGGTGGTCACTAACTGGACAGGCCCTTACTGAAACCACAGCCCGTCACAGGTCAAAAGTTGTAGTAGTGACCGTTTACTCGGGGCGTTGAGGACGTGTGGGAGGGGTTGTGTAGACGCGGACTCGCAATCATTTTACGCAATGAGAGTAAGTATCAGAGGGCCGCGAGATAAATTTATTAATTTCCGAGATAAAACAGGGCCAACCGGGGAGGGATTTGATATGAAAATATTTATCGAGGCGATTTTAAATGATTCATTGTATTTGAGTTTACTACGTCTGAGGGCAGCCCATTCCATACGTTTACAAAACGGCTTGTGAAGCAAGTACTTTGCTTCGTCGTTACAAACCGTTTCCTGCTTATTTTAAATCCGTTGTTTCTAGTTGAGCTGACCGGTCCTAGCGTGAAAAAGATTTTCTGGCGACTACGGTCGTTAATCCATTGAAGATTTATTTAAAGACTTCGATAGAGGTACTCTTATCCTTCGTTTTGTTAGTGGGAATAAGTAAGTCTTTGAGCGATTTTCGTACGATTTCTTACCGCAATCTAGGTATCATTTTGTTACTCTGCGCTGTATTTTTTTTTTTTCTAGTTATCTTATGTCCTTTTGATGAATAAGGTTGACCAATACTGCACACAGTATTCTAGATGGGGGCGAAAACAATGCGAGTTCAAAGATTGAGTATAAACTTTTTCAGGGATTTGAAAATGAAATTCGTCCATAAAGCCAACCAATTTATTTGCAGTTTTACTACCTCCTATAATTTTGGTTATTCGGTTTGAGATCTTTTCGAGATTATAACGCCTAAATCTTTTTCCTTATCAACAACTGTTAGTTGAACTCCGTTCTATCACGTAACTTTCATGAGGGTTGTTTATTCCCGATATGTAGTAACATGGCATTTGTCAGGTTGAAATTCATTTGCCATGTTTTTGGACCATTCTGTTAGCGTGTTTAAGTCGTTTTTGTATGAGTTGGCGCTGAGATTCGTAAGAGGGCTATGTTTGTGATTTGTGTCATCAGCAAATTCGATATCCTGCATGTGATTCCCTCGTCAATGTCATTATGTATATTAGAACAGGATAGGTCCGAGAACTGATCCTTGAGGACCACCACTATTGTACACTGGCCAGTCAAGAAAGAATTTCCATTAATTGACCACCCTTTGTTACGCTTCTGACATCCAGTTTTCTATCAATCTGAAAGATGGCCTGTTATACCATGAGCTTACTTTCGCTAATGAGACGCTTATGAGGAACTTTGTTCGACCGCTTTTGAAAAGCGAGGTAAACTACGTCTACTGCCCTCGTGTTTTTGTTCGTTACCATTTTGCATACACTATTGTAAAAATCAAGTAAGTTTGAGAGGCATGAGCGTTATTTCTGAATCATGCTGCGAATCTTTGATTATGTGATTTTCTTCTAAGAATTAACGAGTTGTCTCTGATGAATGGATCCATTAATTTTCCAGCAAACGGATGTTAAACTGATTGGGCGATAGTTCCGGGCTGCGACTTGCTTTCCTTTTTTAAATATAGGTTGTGACATTTGCTAGCTTCCATTCGTGCACGGTACATTGCCGGGAGTAAAGGACTTATTAAATAAGATGGAAAGTTGTTTTACTATTTCGTTCTTTCTGCTTCTTTAATATGCGTGGCGAAATTTTGGTCAGGACCGGGAGCCTTGTAATTTTCATGTTATTATCGCGAGCAATATGTCACATTTCCTGAAAGGTTAATGAAGCTTTGGAGGCAAGTACCTTTGTTCTGGGTTTCGGGGTGGGTAGAGTTTGCGGTGTTTTCAATGTGAAGACTGATGCAAAAAAAGTTTATTTAGAGTATCCGCCATAGATACTTCATTTTCTGTGTGTCCGCATTTTCCAATTTCAAACGGCCCATGTTGAATCATATTGTTTCTTTTAACATGCTGTAGAATTCTTAGGTTTGATTTGCTTCATTTCGGCAATACGTACTTCAAATTTTGCTTGCTCTGCTTAATGAGTTTTTTCGTATTTAGTCTAATTCTGTCATGAATCGAGTTTTAGCGTCTTCATTTTGTGTTTCTTTGTTTCTTGTGTTTTTCATATGCACGCTTTTGGCTGCAAGGGCTGTCCCTGGATTTCGCGGGTCCACCATTTCGGTTTAATGTTTGAAAAGATCCGCCTATATCGCATCGGTATTGAGGATAGTATTGCTAAGTTAAGCTACCGGGTGAATTCAATGCCATGCTAATTATGTCGTTACTTTCTGAGATAAACATTACAATCGGTGTTCGCTAAGATTCTTTTAGTTTTATGAAGTCGCCTTTCGATAATAATCAAAGAACTTTTTCTTTACTTCGACTTTCGCTTGTTTACTGATGTTTAATATGAAAGTAATCGCCCGGGGTCACTGGCTACTAAATTCGGATCGACGTTAAAAAAACGTTACGAAAGATTTTCGTTAGTTGTGAAAAAAGATCTAGGAATATTTTCGCCTCGAGTTGGTTGATCCACGTGTTTGGGATTAAAGCACTTCTTGGAGATTTGAATAGAGAGTGTGCCCGAATGTATTGTAAGGCACGAGCCGCCCCAACTAGTAAACGGGAATATTAAAATCACCGAAATATTACGCTTTCGTTTTGAGAACTAATTTCCGATATTTGTTTCATAAGAGTTATTCGTCCAATTGTAATTTGTTGAGGCTGGAGGTCGATAAACAAGTTTCCAATTACTAATTTTGAGAATGACGATTTAGTGAACGAAATAAAAAAAAAAACATTTAATGTTATCAGTTCGTGCTTAGATACTACAAGGGGAATGAAGGCTAGGACTTTTATACAACAATACACCCCTCCTGCCGTCCGAAAGTCTTTCTGAACTTAATAAGTTCTACCCTGGTATCGCAAATTCAGCCAAAAAAATCTCTATTGGTCGTATCGTATCTACCATGACTCTAAAATTCCGATGATTCGTATTGTTCTGAAATAAATAGTTCTCTAGGATCATGAAAATTTGTTCGTATATACTGGGCATAAAGAAACAAGCTTTAATAATCGGGAGGGTAGTTGGGGCTTTGCTGGGAACTAGATTTTGGTGCTTTGTGCAAACTGAGGAAACTTACTTACAATATTTTTTAAGGATACAGGGAACGAAGAGCTTAGGTTGTTGTCGGAACCTCTACCTGCGTGGGAGTTTTTTGATTTGTAGTAGTTACCGAGTCATGAGTTAGCCGACCGAGTCGTGCAGACCAAATGAATTAAGTTGAGGACCATCGTTTCGGAAGAGAATCGGTTGGCTATAAAAATGTCCCATTAAGTTTATATATTCAACTCCTTCTTCTTTACAGAGATTTGCGAGCCGATTGTTTGTGCTGAAGGCCCTTGTTATAGAAAAGCTGTTTGCCGCATGGATCCTCGGAAGAATACCAGAGATGATGATTTTACTAGATTTTACTTATAATTTTATTCATCATATTGCGAATTTTTTAGTAAGGAGGCCTTGAATCTGGTTGTTGAACGCATTTGTTCCCGGTGATGATGTCAGGGTGTTTGCGTCGGCTTCATATGTTAATTCATCGCAGGCTTCTGCATGTTGTCCAGGGACGCTCCTGGAAGCAGTGCATCTTTCGTGGTGGGGACAGACAACAGAATTTACTAGTTGCCCACGAATGATGAGTCCCGATCAGTTTGACGTCCTTTCTACTGAGGTTTCGGCAAGGATTCGAATTTGTAGAGGTTGTGACGGGGAGGTTGCTCTTTATCAATGGTTGCCTGATGCCATGTCTTACAAGGGTGAATGGGACAGAGGAGGAGGAGGAGGAGGAGGAGGGGGGAGGAGGAGGAGGGGAGGAGGAGGAGGTAGGGGTGGAGGAAGAACGAGGGAGAGGAGGAGGAAGGGGAGGAAGGGGAAAGGGAGGAGGAGGAGGAGGAGGAGGAGGAAGAGGAAGGGGCATGGTTGGGAAAAGGAGAAGTAGGAAGGAGGGAGGGGGAGGAGGAGGCGGAGGTGGAGGAGGCGGAGGGAGAGGAAGAAGAGGAGGAGGCTGAGGCGGGAGGAGGAGGAGGCGGAGGAGAGGAAGAGGCGAGGGGGGGAGGAGGAGGGGGAGGAGGAGAGAGGAGAGGGGAATAGGGAGGAGGAGGAGGACGGTGGTGGAGTGGAGAGTTGGGAGGCGGAGGTGGAGGGGAGGGTTGTGGAGGGAGAGAAGGAGGAAGTTACAGGTGTTGTGGAGGGGAGAGTCAGATCACTAAGTACAGGTGTTAAGGGGAGAGTCAGGTCAAAAGGCGAGGAAAGGAGTGTGTGGTCAGGTCAACAGGCGGGGAATTGGAAGTAACAGGTCAACAGGCGTGTGGGAAGGGAGTGTAGTCAGGTCGCGATGAGGGTTCGCGGTATCCTGAGACTGGTGCTCTGGCATGAATATTTGGTTACAATCTTGTAATACTTACGAAGTTTTGCGTTAATAACACATAAGCGGCATTAACCATGTTACCTAGATCAAAAGATGCTGGAAAACTTTGCCTCTGACACTTGGTACCATAAGGTCATATTGACGGCATGGTCGTGGAGAGGACACTTCTTTAGGGATTTATATGATGTTTGCTGGTGAGCCCGCTGTATTAGGGTAAAGGGAACTTGCTATAAACACTCTTATCCTATCAAGTTGAACAATGTGTTTGTGTATGAAGTACTTTGAATATGTATACTCTCTAATTACGGTCAGAGAGTAAAGGCTAGAATTTAAAGGACTAGAATTTTAAAATATGGGACACTCCAGCGTTTTTGGGTGAGGTGTGGTCGGGTGAGGTGTCGGGTGAGGGCAGGGCTGGAGCGAGGTGAGGGCCGTCTGATACAGGACACACCACACAGCGGTGAGTGGAGGAGGAGGAGGAGGAGGAGGAGGAGGGGAGGATGAGAATGGGGGAAGGAAGAAGGAGGAGGAGGAATACAAGGAATACAAGGAAACACAAAACAGCACAGACGATAGTCCTTTACAAGACTGTTTGCTTTAAACTACACTACACTAATAGATAATAAGAGAGAAAGGATAGGAAGTAGAAAGGCTCCTCCTCACCAACCCACCCTCCAGCGAAGCTGCCGGAAAAAGAAGTGATACCATGAAATATAGAAAACTGCCATGAGGAATGTGTGGGAAAGTGGAAAGCTGTAATCTATCGGCTAACTTACTAAGTTTGTGGGGGTAGGTGTTAGTGCTTGATAGATAGGTCATGTATGTGTGTTTATGTAATGGTGTGAACACAGTGTGGAGGTGTCACGGGTGGTGCGGCAGCCTTGCCTGGCCGCTTCTGGGAGGCCAGCAAGTCAATAGGCCCCCCAGCCCGTTCAATCCACTGCGGATGTGACTCCATGTAGGACGCCGTACACTCAATGCCTCCTGCAGCAGTGACCCCTGGTACCTAAAAACACGATGGTGGTCACTAACTGTCAGGGACCCTAATCGGAACCACAGACCGTCACAGGTCGAGAGTAGTAGTGGTAACGTTAACTCGGGGCTATCTGTGTGTGTTATGAGGTCTAATGTAGTGTTGGTGTAGGCTCGTGTGGAAGTTCACGGGTGGTGCGGCAGCCTTGCCTGGCGCTTTCTGGGAGACAGCAGGCAATCAGGCCCCAGATCCGTTCAATCACACTGCGGAGTGCACTTCCAAGTTAGGGACGCCACGTGCACTTCCAAAAAATCGCCCCCTGCAGAGTGACCCCTGGAATAAATCACGGGTTGCGTCACTAACTGACAGGGCCCTTACTGAACCACAGCCCGTCCAGGTCAAAAGCGTAGTAGTGACCGTTTACTCGGGGGGCTGTCTGAGACGTGTGGGAGGGGTTGTGTAGACGCGGACTCGCAAATTCCATTTTACGCAATGAGAGTAAGTTTCAGAGCCCGCGATAAAAATTATTACCGAGATAAACAGTGACAATCGGGAGCGGGGATTTGATATGAAATATTTATCGAGCCCCAGGCGACTTGTTAAATGAGTCTTTGTATTTGAGTTTACTACGTCTGACGGCAGCCATTAATACGTTTACAACACCCCGGTTTGTGAAGAAGACTTTGATCGTCGTTAAAAACGTTTACTGCTTATTTTACATCCGTTGTTTCTAGTTGAGCTGGGAGAAGCATCCTCCCTCCTCCTCCTCCTCCTCCTCCCGAACCCGCCACTTATTCATCCTTCTCATCCATTTTATTTATCCCTTCTCTTTCTTTTCTCTCTTCACTTCATCGTCTTAACCCCTTTCTCTGTTCTCTTCCCCTGCGTTCCTTATCCTCCTCGTCTCTCCTCTTTCTTTTATTTTTTTCCTATCTCCATTCTTCATCCTTTTTCATTTCTTCACTACGTCGTCCTTCTCTCTTTTCTGCTATTTCCTGCGTTTCTAATCCCCCTCCTTCACCTCCTCTCATTCATAGACAAACAAATATTTACACAACCTCTCTCTCCCCCCCCTCGCTGTATCCGAGACAGATAAGGGTCTTAGTCTTAGTAAACCTCCCACACCACGCCACAACCACCAACTTATAACACGCAGCCGCAAAAGCCCAGCCACACACACACACATATGGACATAGACACACACACGTAACAAAGACAGCGCGCCCTAAACCTTACGCAAACAAATGTTCACTAGTCAATACCTCCCCTAAAGGCACCACATGCCTCCCCCCTCCTCTTAAAACACGCGATCCGTGAGCGGTGTTTTGGTTGTGTGTGTGGTGTGTGTGGGGTTGGGGGGTGGGTTGAGAAAAGAGTGTGTTGAAGAAGGGTAAAAAAAGGTGAGGTGCGGTAGGTACCCATCTCCAACCTACACACACTTATACATTAAAAAGTATTGTAGTTTCGAAAGACGCATCACTACACCAAAGAAATCAAATAAAAAAAGAAGTAGAGAGAGTGTGAAGTACTACTATTATAATTTACGCCAGTTTATTATGTTCTGTGGTGATGACACAGAAAGACATAGAGACAGATGATGTTGTTGAAAGTTGAAAGCTGTTAGTGGTGTGGGAGAATGGTAATGGCGGTGGTGTTGATAATGGTGGTGTTTGTTTGTACAGAGAGAGAGAGAGAGAGAGAGAGAGAGAGAGAGAGAGAGAGAGAGAGAGAGAGAGAGAGAGAGAGAGAGAGAGAGAGGAGAGAGAGAGAGAGAGGAGAGGGGGGGTAGGGGGGGGGCGTCGTTATCTCAATGTATCCTTATTATTATAAAGGTTGTTGACCGCGCTTCCTCTCTCTTCATCCTCCTAATCATCCCCTTCGTACCTTCGTATAAATATCACAAAGATAGAAAGAAGATAGACAGACACACAGACAATTAAAAACAACATAAAAATAGGAAACTAAAAGATAGGTTACAAAAAAACACACAAAGAGACACACTATAATAACAAAGGAATCAGAACATTAACGAAGCCAAATACTGGTCGAGTAGAAGAGGATGAAAAGGTAAGAAGATTATCATAAAGGCGTAAGATTGTGTACACGTGAGGAGGGAATAAGGAATAAAAGATAGATGGAAAAGGAAGTAGAGGAAGGTATGAGAGAGAGAGAGAGAGAGAGAGAGAGAGAGGAGAGAGAGAGAGAGAGAGAGAGAGAGAGAGAGAGAGAGAGAAGAGGTGAATTGACATAACAATGGAAGGAAAAGAGTGAGGGGTGGAGTGCTTATGTGAGAGGAGGTTTAAGGAGAGGAAGAGGAAGAGGAGAAGGATGAAGAGGAGGATGAAGAGGTGAAGAAGGAGGTCTAAAGGGCATAGGTCAATGAGTGTTTTTAGAGCATCGCACCTACAAAGGTAAACAAATCATAAACCTTAATAATTACGAAGAGGAGGTTAGAGGACGGTGGAAAAACAAGGTCACACGCAAGGCAGGGCAATGACCTCAGCTTGTCCTCAACAACCTAAGCCTTATCATAAAAAGAAATAATGTTTACATGTTATTATGGCAAAGCATATACATAAGTGTGTGTGTGTGTGTGTGTGTGTGTTTGTGTGTGTTTGTATGTGTATGTGTGTGTATGTGTGTGTGGTGTGTATGTGTGTGTGTTTGTGTGTGTATGCAAAAATGTTTAAATTAGAGGATTAAATTAGAGAAGTCGTGTTCCTTGTATATAGTTACTCGCGCACACACACACACACACACACACACACACACACACACACAACACCAAAACACACACACCACACACACACACACACACACACACACACACACACACACACTTACACCCCCCCCCCCCCACACACACGTTGTCGTCAAGGCGATGTTCGAGTGGCGACGCAACAGAAGTAGCGCAACATGAGGTAACAATTAATGCCTGTCACGAACAAACACATTTTCTCTCTCTCTCTCTCTCTCTCTCTCTCTCTCTCTCTCTTCTCTCTCTCTCTCTCTCTCTCTCTCTCTCTCTCTCCCCTCTCTCTCTCTCTCTCCTCTCCTTGTCGCCAACCGTATGTACAAAGAAAACTAAGAGCTAATAATAAACGAAGGAGAGAGAGAGAGAGAGAGAGAGAGAGAGAGAGAGAAGAGAGAGGAGAGAGAGAGAGAGAGAGAGAGAGAGAGAGAGAGAGAGACTAAACATCAACATCATCACTGCAGTGTATATCATCCTGAGTTCATCACCTACCCCTTCCCCTCCATCCTTTTTATAACACACACACACACACACACACACACACACACACACACACACACACACACACACACACCTTACTGCGCCGCCACTTTTTTTACTTATTTAGCATACTGAGCCCCCTCGACCTGACATTACCACGCCAAAGTCGGCTCTTGTGTATAAACATTTACATATCATTACGATAGTTCCAGATATTGATTCCCTGGCAAGGTTTCTTTTATTTACAGTTGAGTCAGGAGGAATACAAATACAAAGGAATACAAAGGAATACAAAGGAAACACAAACAGCAACAGACCGATAGGTCCTTACAAGACTGTTTGCTTTAACTATACTACACTAACTAGATAATAAGAGAGAAAGGATAGGAAGTAGTAGGCTCCTCCTCACCCACCCATCCCTCCAGCCGAAGCTGGCCGGAAAAGAAGTGATACCATGCAATATAGAAAAACTGCATGGAATTTGTGAGGAAAGTTGAAAGCTGTAATCTATGGCTAACTACTACTAGTTTGTGGGGGTAGGTTTAGTGCTTGATAGATAGGTCATGTTATGTGTGTTTTGTAATGGTGTGAACACAGTGTGGAGGTTCAAGGGTGGTGCGGCAGCCTTGCCTGGCGCTTTCTTGGGAGGCAGCAGTCAATCAGGCCCCAGCTCCGTTCAATCCACTGCGGAGTGTGTACTTTCCATGTAGGACGCCGTACACTTCAATGCCTCCTGCAGCAGTGACCCCTGGTACCTTAAATCCCGATGGTGGTCACTAACTGTCAGGACCCTAACTGAACCACAGCCCGTCACAGGTCGAGAGTAGTAGTGGTAACCGTTAACTCGGGGCTATCTGTGTGTGTTATGAGGTCTAATGTAGTGTTGGTGTAGGCTCAGTGTGGAAGTTCAGGGGTGGTGCGGCAGCCTTGCCTGGCGCTTTCTTGGGAGGCAGTAGTCAATCAGGCCCCAGCTCCGTTTCAATCCACTGCGGTAGTGCACTTTCCAAGTAGGACGCCGTGCACTTCAATGCCCCCTGCAGCAGTGACCCCTGGTATATAAATCCCGATGGTGGTCACTAACTGACAGGGCCCTTACTGAACCACAGCCCGTCACAGGTCAAAAGTTGTAGTAGTGACCGTTTACTCGGGGCTGTCTGAGACGTGTGGGAGGGGTTGTGTAGACGCGACTCGCAATCATTTTACGCAATGAGAGTAAGTTTCAGAGGCCCGCGAGATAAATTTATTATTCCGAGATAAACAGTGACAACCGGGGATTTGATATGAAATATTTATCGAGGAGGAGGAGGAGGAGGAGGAGGAGGAGGATTACAAAGGATTACAAAGGAAACACAGACAGCAACAGACCAATAGGTCCTTACAAGGCTGTTTGCTTTAACTACACTACACTAACTAGATAATAAGAGAGAAAGGATAGGAAAGTAGAAGGGAGGAGGAGGAGGAGGAGGGAGGGAGGAGGAGGTAA
Source organism: Chionoecetes opilio (assembly GCA_016584305.1). Lineage (NCBI taxonomy): Eukaryota > Metazoa > Arthropoda > Malacostraca > Decapoda > Majidae > Chionoecetes > Chionoecetes opilio. The sequence goes on along the minus strand of JACEEZ010021137.1, from coordinate 204,555 downwards.
AGCATATAAAAAAAAGAATATGTAATTCTTTGTTTAGGGGAATATGCGGGAAGAAAATGTGAAATAAATATGTGTAAAATACGGAGGAAATGAGAGAGAGAGAGAGAGAGAGAGAGAGAGAGAGAGAGAGAGAGAGAGAGAGAGAGAGAGAGAGATGAAATATGTATAGGTAACAGCCAAAGTGGTTAAACGTCCTTATGTTTTGTTTTACGTGCCGCCAATGCTATTATCTCTCTCTCTCTCTCTCTCTCTCTCTCTCTCTCTCTCTCTCTCTCTCTCTCTCTCTCTCTCTCACATTCCAACGTCCACTTGTCCCTCAATTTTTCACCGCCAAATGAATATCAACGTGTACACAACGCGTTACGTTATCCTTTACAATTTCACGCACACGCAGTCAAGATTACATTGCCTGCCTGCACTCGCACACACGAACGTACACAATAAATACACCTTTACAATATACATGAGGCCACACACACACACACTCACACTCACACACACACACAACATACACACACACACACACACACACAGTCACACACACACACACACATACACACACACGCACCATTCTAAGTGATAGCTCCCTCGGGGTAACTTATTTAATGGTGACACATTTGTATTCGTGCTTGTCTGCTGTTACTCTCTCTCTCTCTCTCTCTCTCTCTCTCTCTCTCTCTCTCTCTCTCTCTCTCTCTCTCTCTCTCTCTCTCTCTTCTCTCTCTCTCTCTCTCTCGTGCGATATTTCATTTTCATTTCTCTTTCTTCAGCTTTCATCTTCCCTTTTCCTTGCAATCGTTTACATTCCTTTTCTCTCCATTTTATTTTCCTCTTCCTCATTTTCTTCTGTAATCATGTTTCTTTCCTTCCGTCTTTTCCCCGTTCCTCCTCTCCCTCCTTTCCTCCTCTCCCTCCTTTTCTCCTCCTTTCCTCTCCTGTTGCCTCCTCGGAGAAAAAATGTGAGAATGCCAAATTGAGACTTGTTGCTACGGCTCACATCTCATTCAACACCTGTGAGAGAGAGAGAGAGAGAGAGAGAGAGAGAGAGAGAGAGAGAGAGAGAGAGAGAGAGAGAGAGAGAGAGAGAGAGAGAGAGAGAGAGAGAGGGACGAAAATTGAGTAAATGTAATTGATAGATACAGACAGGATCAGGGATAGACAGATCAAAAATATGTGATTCTTTTTTTTCTTTTCTTTTTTATATATAAACAAATTTATTTTAACAAATGATTCATACGGAAAAAGAATGCATCAAATTCCTATTACAAATAAAAAAGAAAGAAATATAAACAAACTATTAGAGTGATTAATATATCTATTTCAAAACCAAACTCAATAAAATGTACATCACACACAAAAGTCTCCAAATAAAACTCCATTTCAATTTTTTTTTAAACGAACAATAGTAACTTTTCAATAATCTTAATTTCGTCTCAATATGTTTAAATGTGTGGGGTCATGATAGATATGTCATAACTTCTAAAGAAGGTGTTTTTTGACATGAGATTAGGCAATGAAATAAATAAGTGATAAACTTTTTTCCCTCCCCCCACATAAAAAATAATGACTAAATCGGAAATGAACCTAAAGGTGCTCAAAAATGTGGAATGAGAAAGGAGAATGTTGCATTGGGAAAGAAAATTGAAGGGTATGAGGACCAACATCGAAAAGTATCGATAGAAACCACAAAGAGTATGAGACAAGATGAGTTGAAGTATGACTGCTGGGGCTGAGAGCAGATCTTGAGAGGTTAGATAATAAGGCTTCCAAGGATGTGAAGGTTGTGAAAAGATGGAGGAGGGATTAAAAGGTTAAAAGGAAGACGAGAAACAACAGACAATAGGGTAATGGCTGTTGTGCTTTACACACTAAAATAATTATGAGAGAAGGGTATTGAAAGTAGAGCCCCCAACAATGCGAACGAGAGAGAGAGAGAGAGAGAGAGAGAGAGAGAGAGAGAGAGAGAGAGAGAGGAGAGAGAGAGAGAGAGAGAGAGAGATGACTAATGAGAAGGAGCGTGACGGAGGGGTAGGCCATGTCAATAGGAGTGTGGGAAGGTGTGTGAAAAGGAGGAGGAGGAGAATTACAAAGGATTACAAAGGAAACACAAACAACAACAGACCAATAGGCCCTTACAAGGCTGTTTGCTTTAACTACACTACACTAACTAGATAATAAGAGAGAAAGGATAGGAAAGTAGAAGGCTCCTCCCCACCCACCCATCCCTCCAGCCGAAGCTGGCCGGAAATGAAGTGATACCATGCAATCAATCAATCATTGGGGGCATACGCCGGGGGGCGCGTCGCCTCGCCCACCCTACGACGCCACTCCCGGGGGTCACCACGCGCGAGTTCCCATGCAGGCTCCTTTCCCATACCAAGCAGCTCTCGACAAGAAACATCAACTTGCCCCAGCCACGAGCCTTGTGGGCGCCCCCTTGGCCTCCTCCACGCCGCATTGTCTCTTACAGATACAACCCGATGGGAAGGATCGGTTTCAGGGTAGCGTGCCACATGCCCATATAGCCGAAGTTGGCGCTGACGGACTATGCAGGTAATAGGCCTCGATTCAGTCTCACGGTGCAATCGCTGATTTGACACGTAATCATCCCAGCGATACCCCATGATTCTGCGAAGACACTTATTACCAAAGGCATTGATTCGTCTCTTCAAGTCACTATTTAGTGTCCATGTCTCACAACCATAGAGTAAGACAGGGATCACAAGCGACTTGAAGATCCGGATCTTTGTCCTCCTGCACAGGTACCGACAACGCCAAATACTCCCGCTGAGCGAGTCCATAACACCGTGGGCTATGCCAATCCGCCGTAAGACTTCTTGACGTGACCCGCCATCATTATGGACTGCGCTACCAAGGTATGTAAAACTTTCCAAGATCTCAATGTCCTCGCCACACGCATGAACAGACTGTACTGCTTCATCTAGTAAGTCTCCAAAAACCTGGACCTTGGTCTTGAGCCAGGAGACCTCAAGTCCCAAAGGCTTTGCCTCCTCGTGCAGCGCCTCGAGAGCCATCACCAGGACCTCCAGCGACTCAGCAAAGATTACTGCATCATCGGCAAAAACAAGATCAGTGATCTTGGTGTTGCCGACGGATGCTCCACAATCACTTTGATCTACAACCTTGTCCAATACCCAGTCCATACAAGCGTTGAAAAGTGATGGGGCAAGGACGCACCCTTGCCTCACTCCTGTATTCACAGGAAAGAAGCTGGATACACCTGCCCCACACTTCACAGCACTCTCAGTCCCAGAATACAGACCAGTTATCAAACCAATAGTCCTTGCAGGAATCCCTCGAAGTCGCAGAAGATCCCAGAGTGACTCACGATGCACTGAGTCAAACGCCTTCTTGAGATCAACATAGGCTGCAAGCATCCCCTGTCGAAACTCACGTCGGCGTTCCACCAGGACACGAAGCGCTAGGATACGGTCCGTTGTTGACTTACCAGGCGTGAACCCAGACTGCTGAGGTCTCTGATGCTTCACCAGATGACTGCGAATTCGTGTCAGCAATAGATGGGCAAGCACCTTGCCTGGTACGCTGAGCAGTGTAATACCGCGGTAATTGTTGCAGTCCTGACGGTCCCCTTTCCCTTTCTAGATAGGGACGACCAGCCCCCTTTTCCAGTCAGGAGGAATGGTACCTGATTGCCACACGGCAGTCAGGACAGCATGCAACCCGCGGATTATGGCCTCACCCCCAGCTTTGAGGAGCTCCGCACTGATATTACAAACACCAGCTGCCTTTCCACCCTTCAACTTTGCTACAAAAAATTGACTAACTTGAATTGACTGAATTAAAGGCTAACTACTACTATGTTTGTGGGGGTAGGTTTAGTGCTTGATAGATAGGTCATGTTATGTGTTTTGTAATGGTGGGAACACAGTGTGGAGGTTCGAGGGTGGTGCGGCAGCCTTGCCTGGCGCTTTCTTGGGAGGCAGCAGTCAATCAGGCCCCAGCTCCGTTCAACCCACTGCGGATTGTGTACTTTCCATGTAGGACGCCGTACACTTCAATGCCCCCTGCAGCAGTGACCCCTGGTACCTTAAATCCCGATGGTGGTCACTAACTGTCAGGACCCTTGCTGATCCACAGCCCGTCACAGGTCGAGAGTAGTAGTGGTAACCGCTAACTCGGGGCTATCTGTGTGTGTCATGAGGTCTAATGTAGTGTTGGTGTAGGCTCAGTGTGGAAGTTCAAGGGTGGTGCGGCAGCCTTGCCTGGCGCTTTCTTGGGAGGCAGCAGTCAATCAGGCCCCAGCTCCGTTCAATCCACTGCGGTAGTGCACTTTTCAAGTAGGACGGCGTGCACTTCAATGCCCTCTGCAGCAGTGACCCCTGGTATATAAATCCCGATGGTGGTCACTAACTGTCAGGGCCCTTACTGAACCACAACCCGTCACAGGTCAAAAGTTGTAGTAGTGACCGTTTACTCGGGGCTGTCTGAGACGTGTGGGAGGGGTTGTGTAGACGCGACTCGCAATCATTTCACGCAATGAGAGTAAGCATCAGAGGCCCGCGAGATAAATTTATTATTCCGAGATAAACAGTGACAACCGGGGATTTGATATGAAATATTTATCGAGGCGATTTTTAAATGATTCTATTGTATATGAGTTTACTACGTCTGAGGGCAGCCCATTCCATACGTTTACAACACGGTTTGTGAAGAAGTACTTTGCCTCGTTCGTTACAAACCGTTTCCTGCTTATTTTGAATCCGTTGTTTCTAGTTGAGCTTGACCGGTCTAGCGTGAAAAGATTTTCTGGGACTACGTTCGTAAGTCCTTTGAGGATTTTAAAGACTTCGATGAGGCCACCTCTTATCCTTCGTTTTGTTAGTGGGAATAAGTAAAGTTCTTTGAACCGATTTTCGTACGATTAATTACGCAATCTAGGTATCATTTTGGTTACTCTGCGCTGTATTTTTTCCTGTTTATCTATGTCCTTTTTATAATAAGGTGACCAGAACTGCACACAGTATTCTAGATGGGGGCGAACAAGCGATTTAAAAAGAGTGAGTATCACTTTTTTCTGATTTAAAACTAAATGTTCGTCCAATAAAGCCAACCAATTTAGTTGCAGTTTTAACTACCTCTATAATTTGGTTATTCGGTTTGAGATCTTTCGAGATTATAACGCCTAAATCTTTTTCTTTATCAACACTTGTTAGTTGGAAATCTTTCATCACGTAACTTTTATGAGGGTTGTTATTACCGATATGTAGTACATGACATTTGTCAAGGTTGAAATTCATTTGCCATGTTTTTAACCATTCTGTTAGCGTGTTAAGTCGTTTTGTATGAGTAGGCGCTGAGATTCTGTAGAGGCTATGTTTGTGATTTTCGTGTCATCAGCAAATTTCGATATCCTGCATGTGATTCCCTCTTCAATGTCATTTATATATATTAAGAACAGGATAGGTCCGAGAACTGATCCTTGAGGAACGCCACTATTAACACTGGTCTAGTCAGAAGAATTTCCATTTATTACCACCCTTTGTTTACGATTTGACAGACAGTTTTCTATCTAATTTGAAAGATGGCCTGTTATACCATGAGCTTTTACTTTGCTAATGAGACGCTTATGAGGAACTTTGTCGAGGAGGAGGAGGAGGAGGAAGAGGTACAAGACGGAGAGAGAGAGACCTTTCATAACACCGAAAGTAGAGGAGAAAAATTGCTCACTGGATAGAGAGAGAGAGAAAAAAAATAATTGAAGAAAAAATGATGGATAATTGACTATAAAGAGGGACAAATATCATAAAAAGAAGAATATAGACGAAAAATAAAAAGAAGTAGGCGAGAAAAGGAAGGAACTAAATGAAGGAAGAAGAAAATAGACGACAAAGGAAAGGAAGTAGGTGAGACAATGAAGGAAGTAAAGGAAGGAATATGAAAATAGACAATAAAGGAAAGGAAGAAGAAGAGAAAATGAAGGAAAGGAAGGAAAAAGGAAGTAAAGGAAGGAAGAAGGAAGTAAAGGAAGGAAGAAGGAAGGGCAGGAGGGAGTAAGGAAGAGGAGGAGGAGGACTGAGGCAATTTATTAAGTTCATAATTATCTAAGGTTGCCGTGAAGGAATTTATTGACGTTTTATAACAAGTACAGTTCCCTCTCTATCTACTCTCTCTCTAACTAATCTGCGAGCTCTCTATCTCGGCAAATCGATCAAACTACGTCGTCTCTACTACTCTGACGAACTCAGACTGTAATATGTAAAATAGACATAGCTAAAGAATCGATCAAACTGTGGAGGTCAATCTCGAAGTAAGACAGACTGAAGGAATACGGAATCGCAAGGAAGGCCAGGAGCGGTAGGAAGTGGAGAGACTGAGCAATTTATTAGTTCATATTTCTGTTGCCCGTGAAGAATTTCTTGCCGTTTTATAACAGTACGTCTCTCTCTCTCTCTCTCTCTCTCTCTCTCTCTCTCTCTCTCTCTCTCTCTCTCTCTCTCTCTCTCTCTCTCTCTCTCTCTCTCTCTTACTCACACACTTCAATCGTTTCATTCAAATGTCTTTCATCCTCAACACACTCTTATCACGCACATTCCTTGGCCTCAATTTTACTGTTGAACTAAATTTCTCTTCTTTTTTTCTTCTTTCTTCGTTATCTTTTGTATTTCAATTTTTCGTCCGTGATTAATATCTTATTCTTTAATGAAATGCTTTCTTGTCAATCAAGTTCAATTACTTCTTTCAGTCTTAATTTCACTGATATGAGTTATAGTGTTCAGGTGAATGCATGAGTTCATTCATTAATACCTGAATTTATTATCGGATGATTTATTCCTCTCTTCTCTTCCTTTGTCTTCCTTTTCATATCTCCCTCTTCTTCTGCTTAGTGATGGTAAATAGATAATTACGTTAATGACAATACCTATAAGAGGGAGGAGGAGGAGGAGGAGGAGGAGGAGGAGGAGGAGGAGGAGGAGGAGGAGGAGGAGGAGGAGGAGGAGGAGGAGGAGGTGACATATGATATGATGGCAACCTCTTTTTTTTTTTTACTATATATATTTTTTTAATCTTCGTCTTTGTCCTCTGTTCGTTCCCCCTTTACTCAAGTTTCTCGTGTAATCTAATTTCTCTCTCTCTCTCTCTCTCTCTCTCTCTCTCTCTCCTCTCTCTCTCTCTCTCTCTCTCTCTCTCTCTCTCTCTCTCTCTCTCTCTCTCTCTCTCTCTCTCTCCCTCTCCTTTTTCAGTGCATGGTCTCCCCTTCCTTAATGTAGTGGACCGTCCATCACCAATGATCAAAGCTGTATTTATGTCCTGCTGTGAGTTACATTGATGCATTGATCTTTGTAAACATGATAGCCCCTATGTGTGTGTGTGTGTGTGTGTGTGTGTGTGTGTGTGTGTGTGTGTGTGTGTGTGTGATTATATGTGTTTGTGTGTGTGTGTGTGTGTGTGTGTGTGTGTGTGTGTGTGTGTGTGTGTGATGTGTTTGTCTCTGTTTGGTATACTGATATGTATTTATGTAGCTTTTTTTCTTATTTATTCATTTGACATACTGCCTTCTAGAATGGATATATAGTTATGTTCTGTTATAGTTTCTCGTTCAATACCAATAATCGTCAATCTACCACGTCATCATTCATTATTATTCATTGCTATTACACTGACATAACTGGAAATCTTCACAATACACATATTTTTTCATTTCTTTATTGATTTATATTTGTTTTCTTTATATATTCTCGTATACTTCATGTACGAATCTTTGTTATATTATTATTTGACGCCTGTATCTTCATCATCACTTCTTGTATTCCTTCATGGGTTGTAATCGGCGTTCCTCATCGTTTCCATTTTAGTAACAATAGTAACTGTCATTCACCTTCACTCAAAGTAAGCCTTCGTATCTTTCTTTTCACTTTTCACCTACTTTTTTGTTTTCTACTATTACTATCATCAATAACTTTTTTTATTTTTATATATTACTTATTTTCCTAATCTTGGTAGCTCTCCTGTCTCCCCGACGTCAACCTTACTCTATTTACAAATTCTTTATTCACATTCACGCCGCGTAATCCTCCCTTTTCCCTCCCTTGACATTAATTCTTCCTCTTTCATCATTACAACCAACCATACATCTTCCCTCATTACCCCCTAGAAATATCACTTTTACTCTCCTTCCTTTCACGAAATGTTGCCTTTTCTGCGATAATAATCTTTCTGTTTCTTTCATCTAGTTCCTGTACACTCCATATATCCCTTTTGAGTACCTATTTGCTCTACTTTTCCTTGCTGATGTGTTTTATTTTCCTCATATAAATGTACTTGTGTAAACATCGTACCGTAAACATCGTAAACATCGTAAACATCGTATACGTATAAACATCTTTATCCACATGATGAGTACTAGGTTCTCTTTCACTCGAAATAAAATAGCTCTAACCACTCTAACTCTAATAATAACTCTAATAATAACTCTTAATAATAACTCTAATAAAACTTTAATACAAACTTTAACTCTCACCTCTAATAACTCTAACCTAGCTTTTTCCTCCCTTCAACCCTGTGTACCCCTCCCTCCATTACTGTCTTCCCTCCCAGTAACATCCTTTCTTTCCTCCCTCCACAGCCGGGCGGTGTTGGGGAACCTGGACGTGTTGGGCTCGACGCCGTGGTGGTCCGTCTGGGGGCATGACTTTTGGGGGTCACCGCTCTCCCGTCGGGGGTCCCATGGCTCCTGGCGGCCCCTCACCACCCTCTCCTTCAGGTAAGCTCTCGTGTGTGTGTGTGTGTGTGTGTGTGTGTGTGTGTGTGTGTGTGTGTGTGTGTGTTGTGTGTGTGTGTGTGTGTGTCAACGTGTAACAAAAACTTGACCAAAAACTTAACTTCTTTCCTCCCTCCGTTGTGTGTGTGTGTGTGTGTGTGTGTGTGTGTGTGTGTGTGTGTGTGTGTGTGTGTGTGTGTGTGTGTGTGTGTGTGTGTGTATGCATCTAGTTGTATTAATCTAGTTGTATTTTACAGGCCAGAGCAATGCTCGTGTGGCCCCGTCTCCATATCAACATTTTTATCATTTATCCTTAGTGCTTTGTGTTGGCCGAAGCCAGCACCCCGGAGAGCAGGTCACAAACCCCGGCTAAAACCCGGTACCCATCCACTGCTGGGTGGACAGGGGCTCGGGTTTTAAGGAAACAACCCATCTGTTTCCGCTCCGCCCGGGGATCGAACCCAGGACTTCTCGGTTGTGAACCGAGCGTGCTTCCCCTACACCACGGAGTACACCACCGGAGTACGGAGTGTGTATTCATCATCTAGTTGTATTTTACAGGGCCAGAGCAACGCTCGTATGGCCCCGTCTCCATATCAACATTTTTATCATTCATCCTTAGTGGTTAGTGTTGGCCGAAGCCATCACCCCGGGAGGGGGGTCACAAACCCCCGGCTGACACCCGGTACCCATTTACTGCTGGGTGGACAGGGGATGGGGTTTTAAGGAAACAGCCCATATGTTTCCGCTCCGCCCGGGGATCGAACCCGGGACTCCTCGGTTGTGAACCGAGCGTGCTAACCACTACACTACGGAGTACCCTTTTGTGTGTGTGTGTGTGTGTGTGTGTGTGTGTGTGTGTGTGTGTGTGTGTGTGTGTGTGTGTGTGTGTGTGTGTGTGTGTGCAACATAGAAACTTGACCAAGAATGTCACTCAGCATTAAAACTTGACGGCAGCTTTTGCAATAACAACCTTGCAGCGCCAATTCATCGACACACAATGCTGAAGGTCAAACGTCGTGAATAAGATATCGAAGCATTGCAGTAAATACCATTGTGGAAGCAAACATTCATGGCAGTTGTACAAGTAGTTAGCAAAATTACATGGTGTATTTTCTGTCGATGTCCATAATTCAACGGTTTGACGTAGTTTAAGTCACACACCAACCGTAGCATAGACCAGGGGACACAATGAGGTCTAAGAAGGCAGATTTAGTTGAGGGAAATGTAAGAATATAATGGTGTGAGAGGCGTTGTAGCTTTCCACACCCACAGACTCCAACGAATTAATCATTAAGCTGCTTCATCTCCTTGTTATGTAAATTTATCAGAGCCTCGTAGTATTATTATTTTTTGTTTTACATCTATGCCTATAGCGCCTGTAGGCAGTGACCTCCAAGGCTCGGATGGTAGGCTCTGGAGGCTCATTTGAGGGCTGTGATGGTTGGCCATCGCCCGTGGTGGTGCAGGCAGGAATTTTATAGTGACGCCTGTAATTAGAGCCTCATGCCGCCCCCCTGTGTCCTCCGATGCACTCGCAATCGAAGGCAGAGTTAATGGACAGGGCATGTGGGTGTTCTTAGGCCAGTATATCACCTGGACTCTCGTTACCATTGTCAAGTGTACAAAATGATTAAGAAAATATGCACACTGCAATGCCAATAATACTGAAACACAGGCACTCAAGAGATAAAGTTTCCAATAGTGTGCCGCGTTTATTTCATATCAAACAGGAAACAAAAACACCCATTTCTTGAAAGAATGTATAAATGTGCATGATAGATTAATGCAATTGGCTGGTATTGATTTGCTTATAATTCATATTGATTCTAGGTTTCAATAATGTCAGAACCAGAAAATATGTTCAACTTCCCTCTACCTGGAAATATAACTCACAAAGCCGGATCAAAGAGTTCTGAACGCGTGACAACACTTCTCGGGTGGTCAATACGTGTTGACAGCCACCTTGATTTAGTGCTGATAAATCCTCCGTTGTATCCTCTCGATTTTCGTACACAAAGCCTGTCAGATGACCCACAAGAAGAAATCCACTGCCTGGGTACAAATCGGGCCATCGGACTGGCCAAGGCTAGGATACACTCTGTTCGACCCACCTTCCATTAACCCCTTCACGCCCAGATCTTTCCTTTGGTATATAAAATTGTCTGGTGTTAGCCATATGATTACGAAAAGTAGCTTAACATACCAAATTAGATAGTGGACAAGGATACTTAACAGGTTATATCTATAAAATATTGCTTATATTAACTAAAATCGTCTAATGGTAGCCAAATTACAATGAAATCTATGTTCTGGGTCTCAAGGGGTTAAAGATAGAATATAACTGCACCATTATGTACAGAAGCTCCATCATGCATGAGCCACAATATACTGCCTGTGACTAAGGGTACATCAGGCAAACCCGACTAACTATTCTGTATCAACTATAAATACCAACTCCATATTAAACGGCCTTGAGGCACGCAAAAGCCTATTAGATAATTACCAATTTTTCCACGCCGCATAATGACAAAATCCCTGTTGATGACCTTTAACCCTTGAACAAAACAAAACAAAAATCCAGTCCTGGTAAACGTGAATTCGTCAGTGTACACAAGAGTATATTAACTGGAATGCGTCATTGTGTGAGTGTCGGTTCAAGATCCACTCATATAATTCACGTTGTTTTGGATAAGTGTCGAGCCTACCTTCACCTTTCAATCCTAATATGGATACAGGGACTGCTCATTCATATTTGCTAATCACACTTGTACACATTTCAAACCTCAAATTACTCGGCAAACTCAAATACTTTATCCGAATATTCAAACTGGAATGCAATTATTTTGACTTCAAATATATGTCATTCGAGTACGAAAACGAATACCTTGAAATACTGTACTGAAATGTATCCGAATGCGATATCCAAATACGAACTCTCCATGCTTGACATACATACATACATACATACACACGCGCACATTTAAAATATATTCAAAAATACACTATAAAGATACAAATTAAAAGTAGTGTGACAACCCAACACGTTTGAATTAGAGAATAAAAGTTGCAGTGAATATCTCCGAATACTTGATTTCTGAAATGTGTCGAAACCGAATAGAAACAAATTTCGGAAAATCATCAAGAAGCTGAGTTGAAGCTTTTCAGTACGAGTGAATTGAAGCAAAACGGAAATATACACAACGTTAAAAAAGCTGAAAATTTCCCTGAACGAAGAAAATAATGAGGAGAAGATGGAGGTGGAAAAGGATGAAGTGTGGGGGAATGTGGAGGAAGGAAGGAAGGAGGAGGGGAGGAGAAGGAAGAATACAAAGGAATACAAAGGAAGAAATGACAGCAACAACCCTACGAGACTGCCTATGTGACTACTTTCTACCATGATAGTTTCTACGTGTTAGAGGCAAAAGAATAGCAAAGTTGAAGGCTCCTCCCCACCCACTTGGAGGAAGAGGAAGAGGAGAAAGAGGAGGGATAGGGGAGGGGATAGGAGAATAAGGAAGAATAGAATGATAGAAAATAACAGGAGAAGGAGAATAAAGGAAGGAATGAGAGGAAGAGGACGATAGAAAGGAAGACGAGGACAAGAAAGTGATGATGGTTGTGACGGTGGTGGCCGTAATAGTAAAAGTAGTGCTGATGATGATGATGAAGATAGTGAAGAGTAAACATCAAGATAAAAGAGAAGAAAGGTAAAAGAAGAAAAGAACAGGAAAGATGAACCATTGTAAAATAGGGATGGAGAGAAGGAGGAAAAGGAGCATAGGAGGGAGGAAGGAGAAGAAGAAAAACGAAGGGCAAGATAAGTGGAGAGGGAAGGAGCGGCAGAGTCTAAAATGTTTCCCTCTTCAGTACTTTATATCGGCTTCTCTAATCGAACTTTAAACAAAAATGGTCACCCAAGTTTCGCACCAAATAAAAGAATGTTTTGTTTACACTTAATTTGAGTCAACTTGGTGATATCCCGCGATGGAGTACCTGGAAGGACGATGGGAGAGGAGGAGGAGGAGGAGGAGGAGGAGGAGGAGGAGGAGGAGGAGAAGAGGAAGGAAATGAGCGCTGAAGGAAGAGGAAGAGGAAAGGAAAGATGAAGAAAAAGGAAGGAGGAGGAGGTAAGTGTTACAAAGAAAATATGAGATTCTCCTCGAAGAAAAATCAAACAGGAAGAAAAGAGGAAGGGAGTGGATAGAAGATAGTTTAGGAAGAGGAGGGGAAGATGGATTGGGAGGAGAAGGAAGGAGGGAAGATCTATTTCTGTTTTCTCTCTCTTTTTCTCTACTAGTTTCTCTTTCTTTTCTCTACTACTTTCTCTTTCTCTTTTCTCTACTACTTTTCTCTACTATTTTTCTCTACTAATATTTTCTCTTCTCTTTCTTTTTCTACAATCAATGTATTATGTAAGGAGAACAAAGACTGATGAACAGCTGTCGAGGTTAATGTTCATGTTTGTGATGTGGCGATATTCAAGGAAAATGAGAGTGACTATGCAACAACAGCAGTGATATTAGGATTTACTGTAGTGGTAACAGCTTCAGGAGTAGTAGTAGTTGTTGTTGTTGTTGTTATTGTTGTTGTTGTAGTAGTAGTAGTAGTAGCTGTAATAGTAGTAGTAGTGGTAGTAGTAGTAGTAGTAGTAGTAGTAGTAGTAGTAGTAGTAGTAGTAGTAGTAGTAGTAGCAGTAAGGAAAACTGTAGCAGTAATAGCAGTAGTAATAACAGCAATCTCAATAGCATAAACACGATCACTTATGGAATAATCTAAATAACAGAAACAATAATGCCACAAGATTAGTAAAACACCGCAAACAAGATGAGTACACGTATTTGCTAAAGGGCAAAGCAATACTGAAGAGCAAATCCATCCCGGTGACTTTATCGCTTCTTGTTATATTAGTTACGTTGAACTGCGTATATCTGGGACAATTTTGGGGTCGTGATAAAGGACAACTTGCCATCACCATAACCCTTTAGGAATTGGAGTGACGTTAATCTAGCCTTTCCTTACCTCCTTGAAGACGAAACAGACAGGTGACGTTGAAAAAGGGGACAAAAAGTATGCTCTCAAGATCATTCGCAGTGCCAATTAAACAGACATCTACTGGTTCTAAGTGTTATAGTGCTGGTATTAGTGTAACAACTTATTCACAGCGTTAACTAAACAGACATCTACTGTTCTAAGTGTTATTAGTGCTGCTATTAATGTAACAATCTAAGGAGCCAGAGTATCACCAAGACAACACCAATGACATCTATCCTCGCACACTTACACAGCCTTTTACAATCTTTACCACCTGTTTTGTTATGATTTTTACTCTGTCATATTCATTCTCATTCTCATTTTTCTTTATTTCCTTCAATTTTTTATATCATATACTTTTCTACTTTCCTTTTTTTAATGTTACATGAGTATATTACTGTATATTTTTTTTGAGGAGTCTTCGCTTCCTTGTCTCTAACTTTAATGGTAGGACTTTATCTTTCTTACTTGACGCAGCTCGAGGTTACATTGCATGTCTCTCCAATATCAGCAGCCAAATAAGCCGAACCCACTGTATCCAAGGCGCCATAACGCTGTCAATCCCTCCCTTCTTTCCCTTCCTTGCTATCTCCCTCCCGCCCTTCTCTCCCTTCCTTGCTATCTCAATCCCTCCCTCCCACCCTTGCTATCTCCCCCCTCCCTCCCTCTCTCCCTCCCTCCCTCCCTCTCTCCCTTCCTTCCTTCCCTTCCTCCCTCCCTCCCTCTTTCCCTCCCTCCCTAACTCTCTCCCTCCCTCCCCTCCCTTCCCTCACGTACTCACTCCCTGCAGAAGTTAGAAACAGCTCACAAAATTTGATCACTTCTGCCAAACTTCCCCAGTCTGAAAATTTCAATTCTGATTTTAGGCAATACTTCTCTAACTCGTCTGAAATTGGAGAGAAAATCGTAAATCAAAACTCACCACAGGAGACCCAGGAGAGTATTTCTGATGCAGTGCAGCAAGAAAACAGTAGGAGAACAGCAGGAGAACAGCAGATGGATCCCTCACTGCGCCTCCATCCTGCAGCAAAATAATAATAATAATGATAACAACATGATCTGAACTCACATTTCTTCACCATTAAGAAAAAAAATAAAAAATTCCTAGTTATTCATTCAACAAAACACCCTGTATTATATTACCGAAAGTGAAGGAGAAAGTAACCAAGAAAATAAATAGAGTAAAACATCGACATAACCAATCTGATTTGTGTGCTGTGTGTGCTGTGTGTGCTGTGTGTGTGTGTGTGTGTGTGTGTGTGTGTGTGTGTGTGTGTGTGTGTGTGTGTGTGTGTGTGTAAGCTCAGGAGGGGCACATATTTAAGTCCACTTTGTTTTCTTCCCCAGGGTGAACGCGGCGGTGGCTCGCGCGCTGGCCCCCGACTACGGCTTGGCAGGCACCGAGGGCCACCCCGCCGCAGTGCCACCCTCGCCCACCCTGGCACCGTCATCGGCAGTGCCATCTCCCGCCGTGCCTTCCCTCACCCCCTCGCTCAACGCCGCCTTCTCAGCTTCAACATTTCACGCCTTCAACGTCCTCCTCCACGCGGCCGTCACCGCAGCCTACGTGGGCGTGCTGCAGGGCGTGGGCGTGGGGGCGTGGGCGTGTCTAGGGGCTGGGTCACTCTTCGCCGCCCATCCTGTACACGTGGAGGCCGTGGCGGGGGTGGTGGGGCGGGCAGAGCTCCTGGCTGCCCTCGCCTTCTGCCTCGCCCTTGCAGCTTACACCAAATACCTCCGTGGGCGTGCAACGGGGCGGGCGTGGGGGCGGCGGCAGAGTGGGTGTGGGCACGAGTGTGTGTGCTGGACGGATGGGCACGGCGGGCGGTCCCTTCCTAAGGTCCTGGTCTTCTGGGGCGCGAAGGGCAGAGGGGCGCCGCATCTCCCGTCGTGGGCGTGGTTGGGTCTGAGCGTGGCGGGTGCGGGTGTGTCCATGGCGTGTAAAGAGCAGG
Source organism: Chionoecetes opilio (assembly GCA_016584305.1). Taxonomy (NCBI): domain Eukaryota; kingdom Metazoa; phylum Arthropoda; class Malacostraca; order Decapoda; family Majidae; genus Chionoecetes; species Chionoecetes opilio. The sequence goes on along the minus strand of JACEEZ010021137.1, from coordinate 188,829 downwards.
GCGTGACGGCGCTGGGTGTGGGTCTGCTCCTGCACGCGGCGGCTGTTGTCACCATCACGCCCAGGAACAAGGTGAGAGAGAGAGAGAGAGAGAGAGAGAGAGAGAGAGAGAGAGAGAGAGAGAGAGAGAGAGAGAGAAGAGAGAGAGGAGAGAGAGAGAGAGGAGAGAGAGATTTTCCATGCCATTACCGTTGATTAACACTACCTCCACTACCTCAACACGCATTTTTTTCCTTTTATTTCCCAACAACACATGCAACGTAAGAGAATCAGTGTCTAGGCGTAAGTGGCTCAGATGGCAGCCATAGACAAGAGGGAAGAAGGGAAAAAGGGAACATTGCCAGGGATATCCATTTTTGCGAGCTCAGTGGAGTGGCTAACACACATATATTTAAGATTTGCAAGAAAAATACAGAAACGTAAATCTCAGGATGTGTGTTTCAGGAAATTAGAATCTTGTAAATAATAAAAAGATTACCTATTTCATAGAGGAACAGCGAATGATGAGCAAAATTGAAGCAGAAAAGTCACACACTGATTGCGAAGTAAAGGTTAAAGTTGAGTAATATCAAATGAAATCCAGTAAATGAACAAATGTAAGTAAAGAAGAAAAAAATACAGGTCATATTGTCAAGGTTTCGAAAAGGAAATATTTATATATGTCAAAGCGGAAAGGAATTTTAGTGAACAGAATGCAATAGTGGAAGAGAATGTCAAATCTGTTCAGTGAGCGTAAAGCCTAGAGAGTCGGAATGAAATACTTAAACAAATGCTACGTACAATGCCATATACAGTCACGTGTTATGATGGAAGCTGACATACTAGTATAGTAGTCATGTAGTGAAGGAAGCAATAACTTATTATCGTTATCGTAAGACGCTACAATACAGGATGAGGATTACGTTCATGTGTACTCTGATAGGGTGCACACACACACACACACACACACACACACACACACACACACACACACACACACACACACACACACACACACACACACATACACAACACACACACACACACACACACACACACTTTCACCTCCCGTTCCCCTGCAGGCCTTGGCGGCGAGTCTGGTGCGGGAGTTGTTGCCAGGCGGCGTGGGGGCGGTGGTGCTTCTTTGGGCGCGTATCAACGTCGCCCCATACACGCCCTCCTTCACGTCCGCCGATAACCCCGCCGCCCACGCCCCCTCGCTGCTCACCCGCGCCCTCAGCATCGGCCGAGGGTGGGCGATGCACGGCAGGCTGCTGGTGTGGCCTGCAACTCTCTCCTTCGACTGGTCTCAAGGCGCTGTGCCGCTGGTCACGTGCCTCAGCGACCCCGCCAACCTGGAGACCGCGGCCTTAGTGGGGGGCGTGGCTGTTCTGGCCGCCACAGCCGCCGCCGCCTGCTGGAGGGCGCGCCAAACCCTCAGCCTGTCCGCCAAGTGGTACACATATCAAAGCCAGCACGCCTACCACGACGTGCTCAACAACAACGTACAGCACCACGGGGAGGCGACCTGTCCCACGTGCCCCCAGCGCCGCGCCCCCCGCCGGCCCTCCAGCCCCCTGCCTCTCGTGCTTGCGTGGGGACTCCTTGTCGTGCCCTTCCTCCCGGCCTCCAACCTGGCTGCCTACGTGGGCTTCGTGGTGGCGGAGCGCGTGCTCTACCTCCCCTCCATGGGCGCCTGCCTCCTGGTGGCCCTCGGCTGCCAGAGTCTGTGGCACACGGTGGGCAGCAGCAAGTGTTTCACCTCAGGTAAGTGGTGACACGTGGCCTTACTGTCACATGGAAGTTAAGATATTTAGCACTCATACAATAATAACACAATGGCAAGCCCACTTCTTCGAGAATATATGGTGTATTGGCAACACCATAGACCACTGTATACCTGGACTGTTCACGCGACAATGTTTTGAATTGCGGGGCTGCATAGGGGCCTGCGGGGCGCCCGACAAAGAGATATAGTGGTCTATGGACTATCATATAGACTGGTTTATCAGTATATATGGTATACTGTAATCTTCGTAAATGTTTGTTCTATAATATTATCAAATAAAAAACAGTAAAACACGCTAAAGAAATGCCATTACGAGACTATGAAGAAATATGCATGAACTTAACTCTTCGCCATTTAAAACTTTGCGAGTCAACTTTTATCATGAAGGGTATCAATAGAAGCGCAATTTATTAGCTTTCCATTGATGTGTTTCGTTATCTGATAAATTAATTAAAACCATGCATAAATTAGCGTTAAATAATTAAATAAAATCATCAAGCGGGTAATTTTCCCGATTGATGATGTTATTTATTTACTTATATATTTCGTTTTCTGATAAATTAATTAGTACCATGTATAAATTAGCGTTGACTAAATAAATAACCTCATCAATCGGGAAAATTACCCGATTGATGATTTTATTTATTTAGTTAACGCTAATTTATGCATGGTTCTAATTCATTTATCAGATAACGAAATATAGCAATGGAAAGCTAATAAATTGCGCTTATATTGATACCCTTCATAATAAAAAGTTGACCCGCAAAGTTTTAAATGGCGAAGAGTTGAAGTGAATGTTAAGTTCATGCATATTTCTTCATAGTCTCGTAATGGCATTTCTTTACCGTGTTTTACTGTTTTTTATTTGATAATATTATAGAACAAACATTTACGAAGATTACAGTATATCATATATACTGATAAACCAGTCTATATGATCCGTATATATATATATATATATATATATATATATATGAATCCGAGCGGCCCTCCGACTTCAGGCCCTTGCGCGACAGGCCGATATTCCGTGCGCAGTCCAGGTATACAGTGGTCTATGGCAACACATATAAACCATACACAGCCTGCGTCAAACTCTCACTTCCATGTAAGTTTTCTTCTTCCGTAACAGTGATCGTCCCTCCCGCAGGTGAAGGCCGCAGCAAAGCCCATGGGCGGCGCAGGCGACGATGGCGGAAGACCCTCATAGGTGCGTGGGTTATTCTGCTGGCGCTGTTGTCTGCCCGCACCTTCAGGAGGAACCTAGACTGGCAGAGCGACGAGACTCTCTACCTCTCCGGCGTTCCCCTCAACCCGCCTAAAGGTGAGTCACACTGACTCAACCTGAGTCACGCCCAGCTGCAGGTAAGTCATTGAGTCAAAGTAGCGACGCACCAAAGCATAACCGTGACTGTGAAAGCAAAACTCGGCGAAAAACTAGTGTTGGCAACAGGAAATGGGAAGAGGCTGAATGTTTCCACGTAAACGTCTTTGTTCTCCATGTCCTCTTTCTCTGCCGCCGCCTCCTCCTCCTCCTCCTCCTCCATCTTCTCATTTTCCTTTCCCCTCCTTCTCCTTCATCTAAAGCTGCTCTTGATGGACGCCCCTCGTCTGTTCCCTCAACTCCCCTCACCGGTAATTACGTTTCTCCTCAAGATAAGTTGTGTATAAAGCGCTAACAAGTCTTGAGACCTGTTCAGAGAAAGTTTTTTATTCGCTCTCTCTCTCTCATAAAATAAAATAAAAATTCACTCTTATCAACGACTGATAATTGTTAATCGCTGTTTAAATTTTACAACATCATGAAACGCAAAATTAACGACCTACAAAAGTTCATAAAGAGGAAATTACCATGAAAAACACGGGCAAATAGTCTCTTGTTAGCAGGATGATGTCAGTCACTCTGCCATTTCCGCGAGTGTGATTACCCTTTGGTGTACGATAATGTCACTTATGAATTTTGAGTCGGGAACAGAAAGGTTAATAAGGTGAAGCATCATCGACTCATCCTCTCTCTCTTCATTTTTCTCCATCCACACAAACAACAAACCGACTCTTCGCCCTTTTACGTCTTTCTTTCGTATTTTTTTTCTGTCTCTCTTATACTGAAACTTAATAATCCTCTTTTTTTTGTAGAATCAGATGAAACTGCTGAAAGTGTTTGCCAATGTTTTTTTCTTTTTAAGTATGACCTAAATCTAAACACACTCAATACGCATTTCTCAGCAGTCAAAGTAAAGGCAAATGATAGACTTGCTGAACTAAACACTTGGTTAAATAAGCATTATTCGTCTATCGATTCTCTCTCAGGCATCTGTTGCAGTGATAGATTACAGAGTTTTCGTAACCAAGAGAAATATAACGCAATAACCTTTATCTTCTGCCCTTTATCGACATTATCAGCGAGTCAGATCCCTGCCAAATCGATGAAAAAGTGACAAAAAAAAAAATATTCACGAAAATGAACACAGCCCTGGCATTGCAAAAATCAACCCAACTTATTCAATACATAACACAAAAGAAATATGATGCAAATAATTTCTTATGCACGCACGCACACACACACACACACACACACACGCACACGCACACGCACACGCGCACACACACACACACACACACACACACACACACACTTTACCTTTTGGAAATGCCAATGGGATACAATCATGTATTCGTTAGAAATCGAAATAATTAAAACTTTTTAAGGATTTAGGACTGAACTTAAGAGAGTTAGAATATTTCCAAAAGTCATCAACATACGAAAAAAAAAGACGTTACTGTGTCATGAGCAAAGGTGATGATAATTATGATATTCTCCTGCGAAAAAGTTATGACATTTGAAACTAGGTTATATTTATTACTAGTCGCAAAGCCGCCCTCCGGGCGGACTTTTTGGCTAGCTCCTGCAGAGGGCTATTGGTAGGCCTCCGGCTCACCACCTGTGTTTGGTGGGCGGGCCTTCGGCCCACCAAACACAGACTTTCCAGATAGCCCCTTCTAACTTTCCTGAAATCATGGATGTAGAAATGTATGTATTAACGCCAACCCATTCACATCACCCCCAACCCATTCACTCACCCATTATCCATCACCCCCACCCATTCACTCACCCATTACCCATCACCCCCCACCCATTCACTCACCCATTACCCATCACCACACACCCATTCACTCACCCATTACCCATCACCCCCCATCTATTCCCTCACCCATCACCCATCACCCCCCACCCATTCACTCACCCATCACCCCACACCCATTACCCATCACCCCACCCATTCACTCACCCATTACCCATCACCCTACATCAAGGTTTCCTCAATTCTCGCAACCCACTTTTTTTTTAATTATCGCTAATAGGCTGCTAAAAAAAAAAAAAAAGTGATCGGATCATCTCATAAATGGGCTTAAAACCTTCCCCTGGTCAACCTGGTTCCAAAAATGTGGTATATGATGGGATTCCGCAACGGGGGGCGTAACTTATACCACACACACACACACACACACACACACACACACACACACACACACACAGACACACACACACTTTCGCTTATATTATTATAGAAATAAAAGAGTGGTGACTTGATGGAGAGTTAATCAGTTAATAAGTTTGTCAGTCAGTTTATCATTTCATCAGTCCGTCAGTCAGTCAGTCTACCATTTCATCAGTCAGTCAGTCAGTCTACTATTTCATCAGTCAGTCAGTCAGTCAGTCTACCATTTCATCAGTCAGTCAGTCAGTCTACCATTTCATCAGTCAGTCAGTTTACCATTTCATCAGTCAGTCATTCAGTCAGTCAGTTTACCATTTCATCATTCAGTCAGTCAGTCAGTCAGTCAGTCAGTCAGTCGGTCAGTCTAGAATGCATAAAAGCCTCGACGCTTCTCACCTCACACTGTCCCGTCAGATTACACGGATTAACGATTTTTTTGGGGTAACGTTTTTTCCCACTCTACACACCCGTTTCCCTTCCCCAAATCCCTCCTTTCCCTTCATCCCCAACCCAGCCCCCTCCTGCCCCATCACAGCCCCTTCGCCAGTACGAGCAGCCCTAAAACACTCCTCTTTAATAACAAACTTTGGACGCTGTAAGTCGGTGGCGCAACAGAAACTCCAAAACAATCCTGAAATATTAGTGAGACGACGTTCACGACATGAGCATCAGAGCCCAACTTCGGTTTCTGGAACTATTCGGCACAATTTTTTTTTCTATCTTTTTTTCTGTTTTCGTATTGTTCATATTTGAAACCTCTGTGTCATTTTTGTTGTTTTCTGTGGTATTTATTTTCTTTCTTGGAATTTTCATTTTTATTGTTTTTATCTTTGTTTTAGAGTTTTTACCTGGGTTTGTTTTATTGTTCTGATATTTTTTTTTTGCATACAGTTTGTGATAAATCATTTTACGTTCTATTTTTCTTTTATGGTTAGGGATTTATACGGATTTTCCCTCTCTTTTCCGTGGTTTGTTATTCAGTGACCCATGTATTTCAGTGTTAGGCAGCGGTGACTCGTGGTATTTTGTAGATTTCTGCTTTTATTCAATTTTCTGCTAAGTTTT
>JACEEZ010021137.1:147500-180000 GCA_016584305.1 Chionoecetes opilio | reverse complement strand
TTACTTCCAAGGAATCGAATCCTACAACAAAATGTCAGTTTAGAGAACCAGATCCTGCTTGAGCGGATAAGAAGAGACTTGGAAAGGGTTTGAAACTTGACCCACTTAAAGTTCACAAGACTAGCCGTTTGTTAGAGCTTTCTGTCAAGGTTACTTCTGTCCTCTTTGACGGCGGAGGAGAAGCAGAAGTTGTTGGGCAAAATAGAAGAGGAGGAAAAGGAGTGGAGGAAAAGACTAAGGAAGAACATAAGAACATTCGAAAATAAGAAAATAAGGAAGTTACAAGAGGCTGTGAGACCTACACGTGGTAGTTCCTGTATAAAATGAGAAGGGCGTGAAATGAAGAAGAAGAGGTCAGGGAGATATAATGAAAGGAAATGTTGAAGAGGAAGTTGGAGGAAGGGAAGAAGATTTGAAGGAGTTATAGGAAAACGTCAAGATGCTTACCAAAGTTAGGGAAAAACTCACCTTAAGGAGGATGAAACCACATGAAAAAAAGGAGAAATGGAAAATATATACTAAAAAATAATGAATAACCATCTGGATATAAAATTACTAAAACGACGAAAAGAAGATATACGTATACTTTTGAAAAATATACTTTAAACTAACTATAAACTTATTATATACTATAAAAAAAAAAAAAAATAACCACCTGGATATAGAATTGCTACAATGACGAAAAGAAGAAGTGACAAATTGGGGTCGAATAAATAAACGAGTTGTAAAGAAGCCCAAAAAAAAGGGGGGGAAGGAAACTCGACACGAAAGACACCGAGGCAAAGTCAGACCAAGGGACGCGACATAATGATAAACAAACAGCAGGAGGAGAAACACTTCCACGACGGAGGTTTTTACAAAGACACACATGGAGGGGACAGGGAGGGAGGGAGGGATGCAGGGAGGGATGGAGAGAAGGAGGGAGGGAAGAAGGGAGGGAGGGAGGGAGGGACAGGATTGAGGGACAAGGAGGGAGGAAGACAAGAAAGACAGAGACAGAGAATAGAAGAAGAAATAGGGACGAGGAGTAGAGGTGAGAATAAAGTAAACAATGAAAAAGAAAGTAAGAGCGACATAAAAAGTGAACTAAATATGAAGAAACCAGAGAATAGAAGAAGAAAAAGGGACGTAGAGTAAAGATGCGAATAAAGTAAACAATGATTGAGAAAGAGAGACACATAAAGTGAAGAAAATATGAAGAAACCAGAGGAGAAGGAATGCAAAGATAAACACAGAGATAAGAAGAGGAAAAAGAGCAGGAGTAAGGAAGAAGAGGAGGAAGGAAGAGTTGAGAGCAGGAAGAGGATGAAGAGCTGCCGAAAGGAGTTTAAATGCTAATTAAGTGAATTTAGGTCTCAATTTGGACTACGTAGTGTGTGTTTGGCCGGGAAGACGCGAGTAAGGAAGATTCAGTGTTATATTCCCTCGTGTTACCTGTACAGAGGAAAAGAAAGGAAAGGAAAGGAAAAGGAGACACTGAAAAGATCGACAGAAAAGAGACATTGATAAAGGGACGGAAGGGTAAGGAAGAAGGAGAAAGGGAGGAGAGAAAGAGGAAGATAAATCTAGAAGAGACGTGAAGAGTGCAAAATAAAAAGAATGGGTGATAGAGAAAGGATAAACGAAGGAAATAGAGGGAAGGGTATGATAAAGTTATAGCATAGAAGGAAAAAGTAGAGAGAATGATAGAAAAGAGAAATGGAATGAAGGAGAAAAAAGCAAAGTAGAAGTCGGATATCTTTAGAGTTCTTGGGAACAATTTTTGAAAGGTAAAGGTCAAGAGAGAGAGAGAGAGAGAGAGAGAGAGAGAGAGAGAGAGAGAGAGAGAGAGAGAGAGAGAGAGAGAGAGAGAGAGAGAGAGAGAGAGAGAGAGAGAGAGAAAAAAAAAACGAGTAACTCCCACGAATTTAATATCAAACACGGAATTGCTTTCACAACACCGAGAGGAAGAAAGAAAGGCGCGATGTAGCAACACAAAGACGTGAACCAGGGCGTGGAGCTCATAAAAAGTCAAGGAAAAGTGAACGTGTGTAAGAAAAAAGAGGTTATAACGACATGAAAGAGAGAGAGAGAGAGAGAGAGAGAGAGAGAGAGAGAGAGAGAGAGAGAGAGAGAGAGAGAGAGAGAGAGAGAGAGAGAGAGAGAGAGAGAGAGATGTAAATAATTAAGTAAAAGCCAAATTGGGTCTCAAACGTATTATCGTCCCCTTAACAAGCTCAGACTTTCCCTTATTCCCTTTTATTCCCTTCAGTATCACCTTATATGCACCCATCCCTTCTCTCTCCTATCCCTTTAACTATCTATTCACCCATTTATTATCTCTCTTATTCCCTTCACTATCACCGTATATACCTTAAGATAGATATCCTTTTGACTGAGGACATCTTTAGCTTTATGAACATTTATTGCCTTAATTCATTTATCTTTGAAGCCATCGGTAACTGTTGTGTAACTGTGATTAATAACTGTTCAAATAAAAAAAATATATATATCACCTTTCTTCACAGCTTATCAGTAACACATCAGCCTCTTTCCAACCCTCCTCTCCTCTCTCTTTCATCTAATCTTCTCTCTTCCACCATTATTACGTCCATCTTTCTATCCCATCTATTCCATATATATCTCTACACTTCCCCTAACTTTCCTCCACCTCTTCCATCCATCCCTGATACTCCTCAACACTTTTTTTCTTCTTTTATTTCTCCCTTTTCCATATTTTTACACCCTTCGTACCATCAAATTCCCTTTTTCCCTCTCCTCTCCTATCCTCTCTTCCTCTTCTTCCTCTAATACCACTTAACCCCCCCCTTTCCATCCCCTTCCCCCTCTCGCTCCTCCCGTCCTACTGATATTAACATCGATGTCTCCCTGCCGTGTGTGTGTGTGTGTGTGTGTGTGTGTGTGTGTGTGTGTGTGTGTGTGTGTGTGTGTGTGTGTGTGTGTGTGTGTGTGTGGTTGTGTGTGTGTGGTGTGTGTGTGTGTTTGTGTGTGTGTGTGTGTGTGTGGTGTGTGTGTGTGTGTGTGTGTTGTGTGTGTGTGTGTGTGTGTGTGTGTGTGTATGTGTGTGTGTGTGTGTGTGTGTGTGTGTGTGTGTGTGTGTGGTGTGTGTGTGTGTGTGTGTGTGTGTGTGTGTGTGTGTGTGTGTGTGAATTTTCCATCGCAAATTTGACTTGAAATTGGGTATTAAAATGAGTCATGGGCGAGCAGGCAGGCAGAGGCAAACTATTTAGGATCATTTGTCGCCGGGCTGCACGTAAAGCATGTTTGGATGGGTCATATTAGCCTGAAGGATCGAGGAGGAAGCGAAAAGGGGACGAAGAGTGAGGGCAGGAGGCTAGAGAAAGGGGGATGAAGAAATGGAGAGAAGGAAGGAAAGGAAGAGAGAGAACGAGGTTAGGAGGCTAGGGTAGAAGGCTAGAGAAAGGGAGATGAAAGAATGGAAGGAAGGAAGGAAAGGTAGAGGGAGAGAGAATGAGGATAGGAGGCTAGGGTAGGAGACTAGAGAGAGGGAGATAAAGGAATGGAGGGAAGGAAGGAAGGGAAGAGGGAGAGAGAGAACGAGGGTAGGAGGGTAGGGTAGGAGGCTAGAGAAAGGGAGATGAAGGAATGGAGGGAAGGAAGGAAAGGAAGAGAGAGAACAAGGTTAGGAGGCTAGTGTAGGAGGCTAGAGAAAGGGATATGAAAGAACGGAGGGAAGGAAGGAAAGGAAGAGAGAGAACGAAGTTAGGAGGCTAGGGTAGGAGACTAGAGAGAGGGAGATAAAGGAATGGAGGGAAGGAAGGAAAGGTAGAGGGAAAGAGAAAACGAGGGGAGAAAACTAATCACGGAGATGGAGGGTATAGAAAGTAGCAACACACAAGAGAGACTGATGAAGATGGTAGGGAAAGATAAATGGGATAATAAAAGAGAAGGAGGAGAAGGAGGAAGAAGAGAAGGAGAGGCAAAGATAACAGACAAAGAGACGTAGTAGATCCGAAGAAGAGATGGATTGCCAGATACAGGTGAGAAAGAAAGGAAGGAGAAGAGACAGGTGAAATAGTGGAATGAAGGAGATATACAAAATGAAAGAGAAGTAAGAAAGAAAGAAAGAAGGATAATTAGGTGTACATAGACAGCAAAACCGGATGAGTAAGAGAGAGAGAGAGAGAGAGAGAGAGAGAGAGAGAGAGAGAGGAGAGAGAGAGAGAGAACAAAAATAGGTAAAGTAGACAGAGTAGGTAAAAAGAAATCTTTGGGAAGGAGAGGTAGAAAAGGAAGGGAAAAAGGAGGAGAAAAAGGAGGGAAAGAGGAAAGGAGGAAAATAATGGAAGTAAGGGGAGCAGAAGAAGAGGGACAGTGAGGGGAGGGGAGGGGAGGGGGGTGAAAGAACCTCGTGAGGGGAGCTTATTGTCGCCAAGTATTTTAGAGGAAGAGGCTTTTCTCCCTACAATACAAAGACAGACTCCCCCCAACCCCCCAACCTCTCTCTCTCTCTCTCTTCTCTCTCTCTCTCTCTCTCTCTCCTCTCTCTCTCTCTCCTCTCTCTCTCTCTCTCTCTCTCTCTCTCTCTCTCTCTCTCTCTCTCTCTCTCTCTCTCTCTCATTAACACACATTCCTTCACCTGTTTCTCTTCCTCCTCTTTCTCACTCCTCCTTTCCCTCCCTTCCCGTATTTCCTCTCATTTTCGTGTTGTTTTCCCTTCCCTCCCATTTTTATTTTATTTATTTCATCAACATCTTAAAGCACCACCGCCACCACCATCATCACCACCACATTCACCACCACCACCACCACATTCACCCCACAGCTTCTCTTCTTTCACACACGCAGGCAAGACAACCCAATACGAGAGAGAGAGAGAGAGAGAGAGAGAGAGAGAGAGAGAGAGAGAGAGAGAGAGAAATAAAGGACGAGTCTAAACGAATTATGGCCACTTTATTGAGTTTGTCTTCCTGGGCCGGTAACCCATCGCGTCCCACGGCTGTGTTTTAACTGGTTAATAAGACGGAGCCGTTTTTCCTTCCCTCAACTTTGTTTTTCCTTTTTTTTCGTCTTTCCCCTCTCTTGGCTGGTCCTTCCTCCTATTCTCCTCCTCCTCCTCCTCCTCCTCCTCCTCCTCCTCCTCTCATTCATTAGCTGATTTTCTTCACCTATTTTTTTACTCTTCTCTCTCTCTCTCTCTCTCTCTCTCTCTCTCTCTCTCCTCTCTCTCTCTCTCTTCTCTCTCTCTCTCTCTCTCTCCCTCTCTCTCTCTCTCTCTCTCTCTCTTATATACATACGTACATGTTGTGGAATCTTTCAAAGGCGTTTTTTAAAGCCATGTATGTGCGTTTACAATTTAATTTTATCTTTTTCTGTCGTGGATCTATTTGGTTTGTTAATGAAACGTGTCACATTGTATTATCCTTGCACCATTTTTTTTCATATTTTTTTTTAATTCTTTGTTGTTACTTTTATTGATGTTGCTTTGATTACTGCATGTCACTCACTTTTTGGGTCTCTTATTTATTTGCTCCTGATTTTGTTACACGACCTTTTTTTTTTGCTCCCTTTTTTGGCACTACTTTATGTTGCATGTCGCTATTTTTGGAACGCAACCACAAAAAAACAAATCCTGGGACAGACAAATTGATGGATGTTTCAGGAAGACAGGTCGAGGGGGGGAAAAAACGAACATACAAATAACAGTAAATACACAAATAGAGCAAGTAACTGATAGACAAGTATGGGAAAAAACAGTGATAGCTAAAAAATTGGAAATCAATACAGAAAAAAATACAGTAAAATACATATGTTGAAATAATTGTCACGAGTTTGTCTTTTATTTAATTTTTTTTTTATTGGCAACGAAATTATAGAGCGAAATTAAGAGAGTTACGTCCATGTCTGGAAGGAAGTGAAGCTAATGAAGCAATTGAAGCAGAGAAGTGACAGTGATTCAAGGGTTCATGTGGTTCACCTTCACAGAGGCCTCCCCTTCCCCCCATGTCCCCCTCCCTCCCTTCCCTTCCCTCCTCCTCCTCCTCCTCCTCCTCCTCCTCCTCCTCCTCCTCTCCTCCTCCTCCTCCTCCTCCTCCCTCCTACCCTCCCCCCCCTCCCCCTCCCTCCCCGCCCAACACGCATAGTCAGGTAGCATTAATAACCTCCCACCACCTCCCCCTCCCTCTCCCACTCCCCTTCCCACTTCCCACTTCACCTCTCAAATTGCGCACATCACCTGCACGCCAATTAACTATTACGGCAATTACATTCATTAAAATAATTATGACTCCCAATTTTAGAGGAAAAAAGTGAAGGCCAACAAAAAAATGCATGTGTAACTATTATCTACATCGGCAGTTAAGGTGCCATGACACGTGCTGGGATGTCAGGTGGATAATGATCATTTTCACAGGTGTTACAATGAGGCATATTAACACCTGGTAGAATGTAGGCAAGAAAATAAGAACACAAAAATATAAGAAAGAACATAAGAAAATAATGAAGCTACAAGAGACCGTGAGACCTACACGAGGTACTTACTTAACACTACGTAGCTACATCCACCTTTCATCCCTATCCGTGAAACTGTCTAACCTCCTTTTAAAAGTTAAAACTCCCTAAAAGTAACGAAAAGTAACGAAGAAACAATATATCGAGACGAATAATGGTAACATAATAACCGAAAGTCACCTAACATAATACCTAAACTAAGTTAACGTGCTCTAAACTACCTTTTACTCCATTTCTTTTTTTCATTTAGATATTAATTTATATTACCCTTCTGATCACCTCCTGATGTTAGTTACGTGTCCTGCCGCTACGTTCCAGGTGGCGCTGTGATACCTATTAGTCTTGTATCAGTTTTCATGATTTTTCTTCTATATCTTTATCCGGCTGTGCTTTGCTACTAATTCATCTAGCTTTTTATTCTAGTCTACCTGCGGTCTATTAGTATGTTTCGTTCACTGTTAAAATTAATAACCCGTCAGGGTGGCTCGGTTGGTAGAGTCGTGGACTCGCGTGTAGAATCCCTGCATTCGGTCAGTGGTTCGAGTCCACCAAGTTTGTCCTGGCGTGGTGGCGCATTGTATAGTCAATAACCTTGTAGTTGGTACTTGCAAAGTGTCTAGATAGGATCAAAGTATCTTATCTTATTACTGCTAAATTGAAATCGCACTTTTTTCCATAACTTTGCTTTACCATTGACGAGAAAATAGACTTGAGGACTATGATTCTATACATTCATCAGCTTCTTCTACACTGTATTTCCACTTCTCCACCTCCTCCTCCTCCTCCTCCTCCTCGTCAGTCTCGTTAGCATAAACAAATGACGTAACATTCCTGAAGCCACCTATTGTTCCCGCCACGTGTTACCATCCGTGCTACAGTGTGTGGAGGTATGTACAGAGACCATTCACACTATAATCTGGTCAACATCTCCCTTGGTTGTCTTGCTAGCTACTGTACATACACCTGTTTGAGTTTCCAAGGTAGTAGGAAATGGTCTTATATGTGAAGAGAGAGAGAGAGAGAGAGAGAGAGAGAGAGAGAGAGAGAGAGAGAGAGAGAGAGAGAGAGAGAGAGAGAGAGAGAGAGAGAGAGAAGGGGAGGGGGACCAATACGAAGTTACTGCTTCACGAATTACGTTACCTTGAAGTATAAATAACTACACAATTGGAAGAAATTTGAGCGTTTCTCCTAAATTAGTGTGAAGAATAGGACGCAATCAAGCGGTGGAGATGGTAGTGGTGGCGTCTCAGGTGCCTAAGAGAGAGAGAGAGAGAGAGAGAGAGAGAGAGGAGAGAGAGAGAGAGAGAGAGAGAGAGAGAGAGAGAGAGAGAGAGAGAAAAAAATAATGTTCCCTTCTCCGCCCCGTCGTGATGTGAAAGTGTCATATCAGAAACTGTCACTCCGAAATGACGTGTCTGAGCAAACGTCATGTCAGGAAAGATAATTATCATCGTGTGTAATGACGGAGAGCATTTTCAGAAATGAGAGAGAGAGAGAGAGAGAGAGAGAGAGAGAGAGAGAGAGAGAGAGAGAGAGAGAGAGAGAGAGAGAGAGAGAGAGAGAGAGAGAGAGAGAGAAAAAAAAAAAAGCAATCCTGTAGTCTATTTTTTTAACGAGGCAAAAATTCCATTCAATCTCAAGGTCTCATGCTTAAAGTTATGCCTATGTTTACCTGATAATATAGCTAACTATGATATAATACAACTGAAATTTAGAAGAAGCGTACTATTCCTTTCTCCTGGCATCAAATATCAGTCAGTAAACTGCAAGGGGTCAGGATTTTTCACCTCGTTAGAAAAAACAGAGTATAGTGTTACCTCAAACCGATCTAACTCGAGGCAAGCCAAGGTAAGGGAGTTTCTAGATTCCTGCGAGGTGACTTTTGCGGCCGCGGCCTGAGATCGAGTAGCGCCCTGCCAGGCACCACGCGCGGCCAATCCCCCAAGTTTGCTCGTCCATCGGCTGGCTTACTTTATCGCCCCACGCAGATCTTTACGTTATAAGCGTCCGTTACGGTTATCCGGCGAAGGCAGGGAAGGGAGGCGAAATGGAAAGAAAAAGGTTGTGTAAAATATTGAAGCTTTTCTGATGATATTGGTATTGATAATAGTAATGGGAGTAATGATAATGATATGAAGGGTAATACTGATGATAATGATAATGGTAATAGTAATGATTTTTTTCTCTCTCTCTCTCTCTCTCTCTCTCTCTCTCTCTCCTCTCTCTCTCTCTCCTCTCTCTCTCTCTCTCTCTCTCTCTCTCTCTCTCTCTCTCTCTCTCTCTCTCTCTCTCTCTCTCTCTCTCTCTCTCTCTCTCTCTCTCTCTCTCTCTATATATATATATATATATATATAGTTGGTATTCTTAGGTAGATACATCTTTACATTTCAGGGTGACAAAGACACTCGTCATTCTTGGGGTTGTTTATGCGCGTGCAACGTTTCGCCAAAAGACACTTGGCATCATCAGGCTAAAATAGTTTTAAAAATTAATATACTATACTGCTAAAAAGCGAACATCTAAAAGAATTTTTTTAAACAATAAAATAATCCTATATTATCTAAAAAATAAAAATACAATTTATAATTAACAGACCTTTGGTGTGTATGTTGTCTGGGTTGGCAGAGGACTGAATGAACAATAGTTTACAGGTATACATATATATATATATATATTAATTTAAGTACTTATCTAATAAAGTTTTAACGAATACAAATAAATCTCATAACCAAATATTTTGAACAAATGTTGCCTCCCGTTTTTTACCAGCTATAAACAAAATTCATGTGGCGTTGAATGTAAAATGATGACACGTTCGATATTTTCCCCACATAAGCTATGGACTTGTTTGTATTCAAAAAGCATTCAAGCTCCGGCCTGGCAGCCTCCAATGATATACGACCAGCGAGTGTGGACAGTTCTGACACACACTTGTTTTCGCCGGCTGTCACGTACTGAACACACACACACACACACACACACACACACACACCACACACACACACACACACACACACACACACACACACACACACACACACACACAACACACACACACACCACACACACACACACACACAACACACACACACACACACACACACACACACACCACACACACACACACACACACACACACACACACACACACACACACACACACACACACACACACACACACACACACACACACACACACACACACACACACACACACACACACACACACACACACACACACACACACACACACACACACACACACACACACACACACACACACACACACACACACACACACACACACACACACACACCACACACAACACACACACACACACACACACACACGACACCGCGCGATGGTCAACACCGCGCGATGGTCAGGTACACCGCGCGATGGTCAGGTACACCGCGCGATGGTCAGGTACACCGCGCGATGGTCAGGTACACCGCGCGATGCTCAGGTACACCGCGCGATGCTCAGGTACACCGCGCGATGCTCAGGTACACCGCGCGATGCTCAGGTACACCGCGCGATGGTCAGGTACACCGCGCGATGGTCAGGTGACAGCATGCCGGGCTCCCATTCTGTGGGTAGGCGGTTCGAATCCTCGCGCTCCCGGGGATTTTTCACTGACAAATTCGGGCGGTTACTGTCTCCCTTGAGCAAGGGGATGGGGGTGTGTGGTGTGTGAGGTCCCAGCATTGCCCAAAGATCGGTAATAATGAGCTCCAAGCTCGCACTGAGAGAGTGAAAACTGGCGATCGCGAGCCAGCTCGCGTGGACAAGACCATGGGTGAATAACACACGCACACACACACGCACACGCACACACACACACCATAACAAAACAACACTTCCTTGCCATCAATACACCCACTTTGTTATTCTTCCTACAATCATAAACAAATATACTGTTGCTGGTCTTACCTCTGTATTGACTCTCCATGAAATACACAATACACCTCCATCACTCCACATACCTAAGTATAGTCGCCTGTACTCACGTCACCAGTAACAAGGACATTTGCTGGCCTTCTCCTCCCCTTCATTATTCACATTCATTATCCCGCCTGGAGGTCACGTGACATTACCAGCTTGGCGCAGTTACCAGTCTCGCACTCATTCCTTGAACCGAACCGAACCTAATCTAATTTACACCTAATCCAACCTAAACCTAACCTACCCTATGCCTAACCTAACCTAACCTAACCTAACCTAACCTAAACCTAAACCTAAACCTAACCTAACCTAACCTAAACCTATACCCTAATCTGACCTAAGCTGCCCTAACTTAAACCTAACCTAACCCAACCTGACCTAACCTAAGGGGAAGGAGGAAGGAGAAGCATCATGTCATTAGTGGCTTCTGAGGCAAAGGTAATGGAGTAGCAGAAGAAGGATTAGTTCAAAGGGCGTGGCTACTTGAAATGCATCTATGTAAATGACACAAGCTTACCTCTTCTACGTTGGATGATTTGATTATGATGATTGTGATTCATGGCTCGAGTGTTACTGCGTCTCTCTAGGCTCGGAGTTATTTATTAATTAGGGTGTTTTTATGAAGGATTGCTGTTTAGTATGGAAATGCGACGAATGACTGAGCGAAATAAAGTACTGGTTTAATTCAGCGCGACCCAGAGTTTATGATGCATTAAAGAATATGATGAAGTACTAATACTTAAGTGTAATGCTCGTGATGGGTGATTATGTACTTTGAAATGGTTAACGAGTAAAGTTTAGGGATTTTCCAACGCCAGGATCTGTTAACACTCTTGGTCATGATAACTAAATATTACACCAGGATATTAACAGGAGTAACGCCGATGTCATGAATAATTTGTAGGTGGCGTTAATCGACATGAACGTTGTGCTAATGGCTCGACAAAGAGACTGATGAATAAAACGCTTCATTATATATTTTTACATCGGAAATCACGGCTGGAAGTCACTCGTTCATGAATATATACATAGTAAATGAACGGCTTTAGTTGTATACTTTGACAATCACCACCACATCCATTACCATTACACCAACACCACCACCACCAGACCACCATTACCACCACCACACCACCATTACCACCACCACTATCATTCACCACCACCACAATCACCACCACCATTCCATTACCACCACCACACCACCACACCACAATAACTACAACCACTTACAATTAAATACAATCCTCTAAATCAACTTCATGAACCACCTATAAATATTGGAAACTGATTACAACTTAGCAAATAAATAAATTGACATGAGTAATTTGAGGAACTAATTTTAGAGCATGAATGAAGGAAGCCAGCCAGTTATTGCACTAGACTCCACTTTATATCAGTTCACTATTAAAGCATAGATGAAGAGCCTCAATAATTACTGGTAGTTTCGCTCAACCACTTACGCATCAAACAAGTGAAGAAAAAATCAACGCCACATCTATTGATACATACTGCTAACTGACGTGCCCTCTCATTTAATTATTTTGCACACACACACACACACACACACACACACACACACACACACACACACACACACACACACACACACACACACACACAGGGGAACTCCGTAGTGTAAGGGTTAGCACGCTTGGCTCACAACCGAGAAGTCCCGGGTTCGATCCCCGGGCGGAGCGAAGTCAGACGGGCGGTCTTCTTAAAACCCGAGCCCCTGTCCACCCAGCAGTGAATGGGTACCGGGTGTTAGCCGGGGGTTTGTGAGCCGCCTCCCGGGGTGGTGGTTTCGGCCAACACTAAGGATGAATGAGAAAAATAAATGTTGATATGAAGACGGGGCCATACGAACGTTGCTCTGGCCCTGTAAACTACAACTAGATGAATACACAGAAACAAACAAACAAACAATCAAATAAACAAACACTTATGATAAAATTATTCTCTCTCTCTCTCTCTCTCTCTCTCTCTCTCTCTCTCTCTCTCTCTCTCTCTCTCTCTCTCTCTCTCTCTCTCTCTCTCTCTCTCTCTCTCTCTCTCTCTCTCTCTTTGTCCACTCCCACCCCCAACACCCCTATCCCCAACACCACCACCACCACTACCTAACCAATCCAATGATCCTCTCCTCTTTAAGGATATTCCCTTTGTGAACCAATGCTAGTAGTGACGCATTCCTTTGTGTCGTGTTCTGTGAGCCTCCTCCTTCTCCTCTTCCTCTTCGTCCTCCTCCTCCTCTTCGTCCTCCTCCTCCTCTTCCTCCATTCCGTCCTAAGGCAGTGGGAATATGAGTCCACGGAATGGGATGGGATGAGATAGAGGGCGATAAAGGGGGAATAGGCGATTCGAGTGGTGAATGTACACTATGGAAAAGGAGGAAGAAGAGAAAAGGGAAGGAGAGTATAGGAGGGAAAGGAGTTTAGATTTTTGGGAGTGTTTTGCGGGCATTCAGAGGCTCAAGAGAATTGCGGTGTTTTGAATGGCATGGCAGGAAGGCGTGTCGTTGTGAGGGGGAAAAGAAGGGATATGGAAGGGAAATAGGCAGTGGGCGGAGATGGAAATAATATAGACCGGATGATGGTAATATTAGTGAGTGAAGGACAGTGGTATTTGAGGGGAAATTAATACTGTATATAGAGGGATAAAAGGAATGAGGAAAGAAAAATTGTACTACATGATAAATAGAAGGATGTAAAGGACAAAAAAAAATTAATATATAGAAATGCGAGATATACGAAAGAGAAAAAATGTAAACATACGAAAAAAACAAAATTTGAACTAGAGAATATTCATAAACACGAAATTTTAAAAGTTCATGATAAATAGAAGGATATAAAGGCCCCAAAAAAATCATATATATAAATGAAATAAATAATAAAGAGAAAATCTAAGCAAATATATAAAATAGAAATATGTAAAGGACCAAAAAACTCAGATTTATAAATGAGAAAAATATGGAAGAGAAAATTTGAACACACGAAAAATACAAAATTTGAACTAGAGAATATTCATGAACTCGAAACTAGAAAAAAAATGGATGTATCCTAAAAAGAAAAATACGTTATATAGTACAAATGAAAAAATGAGACTTGCTAAATGCATGCAAATATGAAAATAAAGATATGTTCACCATTACGTGTACGCACAAAATGCAAAAATACATGTAAAAATGGACACTTTGTATAACCAAGTTGTTTAGGGTTATTAACAAAATTTATTACTGTGGGAAAAAACAGTTATGAAATGCAGGCAACATAAAGAGCAAACTGCAGCCGGAGGTAACGAAAGGAAAATGGAGAAAAATATGTTATTGTATACTCATTTATATATTATGTATTTATATATGTATGTATGTATGTGTGTATGCGTGTATGTATGTATGTGTGTATGCGTGTATGTATGTATGTGTGTATGCGTGTATGTATGTATGTGTGTATCTATCTGTGTATCTGTCAATCTATCTATCCATTTGTATGTTTTTCGATGCACCTATCAATCTGCCTTTCTACTGTCTTTCTATCTGTCTATCTCTATCTAGCCATCGATATTATTTTGTATAATTTTCCTTTAAATCTACTTTAATGTCTCTTTAAATGTCTATATATGTAGTTATCACTATCTACCTATCAATCTACTTATCTATATATTGGTATCTCTGTAACTTTCTCTTTCGTCGAGAGAAAAAAATCCCCGTGAAATGCATTTTTGAATATATCAAACGTGTGTTTTGAAAATCAGCAAAATTATTTTCAAAAATGACCAATGAAAGGAAGAAAGAATAATAAAAAACTGAATGCATTTACAAAAAATAAGAGAAAAATATGAAATGACTGTAAAAATAGATGATGAAATATGTTCATATGTTCAAACATAAACCATTTGTAATTTGCCTTGAATATATTACACAAACACAACAAAACAAAAGCAAAAACAAACGAAAAAATGAACACATATAAGAGTCAACAATTCCAATACCATGATAAACAAAACCATACAATCTGCCGTGTCGTTCGTTCTGGAAAATAAATGTTTTTTTCATTTTTCAACGATAAAGTGATTGACCTTTAAAATTTATTATATATGTTGTCCTTGTGTATGTGTGTGTGTGTGTGTGTGTGTGTGTGTGTGTGTGTGTGTGTGTGTGTGTGTGTGTGTGTGTGGTGTGTGTGTATGTGTGTGTGTGTGTGTGTGTGTGTGTGTGTGTGTGTGTGTGTGTGTGTGTGTGTGTGTGTGTGGACGCTTTTCTCAACTAAAGATAGATATTTATTATTTTCTTCCTAGTACAGATATCGTATTGAACTTCAAATGGGTTGGAAAGCATTGACCTAAAGTGAATTCAGGCTTATAAGGGATCATGTGTGTGTGTGTGTGTGTGTGTGTGTGTGTGTGTGTGTGTGTGTGTGTGTGTGTGTGTGTGTGTGTGTGTGTGTGTGTGTGTGTGTGTGTGTGTGTGTGTGTGTGTGTGTGTGTGTGTGTGTGTGTGTGTGTGTGTGTGTGTGTGTGTGTGTGTGTGTGTGTGTGTGTGTGTGTGTGTGACCAGCCAGCTGTTGTCTGCTTCCTTGTTCTAATGCATACGTTCACCGACCTCTCAGTTTTCTGTCCCGACCTGTATAAACTTCATCTTTCTTTCTCTCGATGTGTGTCTGTCTGTCTATCTGTCTATCTGTCTGTCTGTCTGTCTGTATGTATATGTGTATGTATTGGTCGCTACATATCTATCTCTGTCAATTGCTTTGTCTGTACATACATCATCTGCCTGTGCCTGTCTGTGTATCACTTCACCTTTGACGCAACTGGCTGTCTGGGTCACATTGTTGCATTCATTGTGTTATGGATTATTTTCTGCATTTCTCTGGCTAAGCCTTTGTACATCATTCGTTTATAGTTTCATTTATTCTGGTCGATTGACTTTGTATGGGGAACTAATGTCTAGTTAGTTTCATATTTCTTTTTTATGTTTGTGTGATTTTTTTATCTCTCTCTCTATCTATCTATCTATCTATCTATCTATCTATCTATCTATCTCTGCAGTGAACTAGTAACAGACAAACATAACTAGTACATAATGATGGACAAACAAAACAATATAAAATCATAGAAATACACAGAGAGCCATACATAAACAGGAGAGAGAGAGAGAGAGAGAGAGAGAGAGAGAGAGAGAGAGAGAGAGAGAGAGAGAGAGAGAGAGAGAGAGAGAGAGAGAGAGAGAGAGAGAGAGAGAGAGAGAGAGAGAGGCTCCCAAATAGAGCAGCCAGATATATGATTAGGAAAAAGTTGTCTCCTAATTAAGCTGTGAATTTTCGTTTGTAGGCCTTTCGTATTTTAAAGCCTTTGTAATAAGGGAGGGAACCAAGTGGAGGAGGAGGAGGAGGAGGAGGAGGAGGAGGAGGAGGAGGAGGAGGAGGAGGAGGTAATAGGGGTAGAGAACACACATCAAAACGGTTCACTAAACATTACATTAGTCAGCCAATTAAACAAGGAAATTGATGATTGAGTGGCGAGTCAATTTGTTTGTACTAATGTGTCTACTTACTCACGTACCTATTTACCTACCTTTTTGCCTGTGTATGAATGTATGTATGTGTGTATGAGTGTAGGGAGTAATTAATAGGGGTAAGGGTAGTTTAAGTAGTAAGAGGCAAGAGTAAGAGGCGCTTGAGTGTAGGGAGTAATGTAATAGGGGTAAGGGTAGTTTAAGTAGTAAGAGGCAAGAGTAAGAGGCGCTTGAGTGATAAAAGTATACCAATAGGGGTGCAATAGGGGTGTTATGTAGTATGTGTGTACGTAAGTGTAGGATGTTATATAAAAGTATTTGTTAGTGTAATCCTGATAATTGAGGTGTTTATAATAGGTATTCATAAAGTTTGAATATTTTGCTACAAGTCCAATCAATCTATTCACCTAGAAACATAGATAAAATGATACATACAAAGATAGATATGAATACTATGAATTAAATGAATAAATGAATTACACAACACACAAAAAATCTGAATTCTTAAACCATATAATTTGTCACAAATAGGCACATATGTAAAAAAAATATTAAAAAATCACACAAAACGTTCTTAAACCACATAATTTATCACAAATACACAAATGTAAAAAAGAAAAAAAAAAAGCGAAGAAATAAAAACCTGGTAGATTATAAAATTATCGACAGACTTTCTCCCCTTAACTGAGTATCCTAAGGTTGCCTCTTCTTATAGTTGGAGTGACAGAGTGGCAGTGGATCGAAGGCAAGTCAAAGCACAATCATCGTCTTTATGTGTGTGCTACAGACTGTATTAAATATTTATTCCGTCAACATTGTAAATCCAAAAGTTTATTGAGCTGTGTTAGATATCCAAAGTAGTGTGTGTGTGTGTGTGTGTGTGTGTGTGTGTGTTTAAGCATATGTATGTATGTGTATGTATGTATGTACGTGCGTATCTATTATTTATGCGTCCATGTATAACCCCTGATACAATAAAAAAAAACACACACACAGACACAGACACACACACACAGACACACACACACTATACCTTTCAATATACATCACTACAAAATAAGAAGAAAATAAGCTTAAAATTAACGTAATTATCTCACACAACCCAACGCTCTTAATAACAAATAGAAACACACACACACACACACACACACACACACACACACACACACACACACACACACACACACACAACACACACACACACAACACACACACACACACACACACACACACACACACACACACACAACACACACACACACACACACACACACACACACACACACACACACACACACACACACACACACACAAACACACAACATGAACAACCCCCGTCCTTCCCTTTCCATATCCCTTTCTCAGCCTCTTCGCTCCTTTTAAACCTCTAGGCATCATCTTCAAGAGAGAGAGAGAGAGAGAGAGAGAGAGAGAGAGAGAGAGAGAGAGAGAGAGAGAGAGAGAGAGAGAGAGAGAGAGAGAGAGAGAGAATAAAAAAAAAGGATACGAGCGGGTTCCAGACTCCAAACACGGCTCAGATTGTTACGCTGTCTCAGTAATTGCTCAGCATCACTCGCTTTGATCTCGCCTTCTAATACATAACATGGAGAGGCAGCGTTTAATCTGTCCTAGAGTGAAATAATAAAGAAGAAAGGTTAAGGACACGCAAGGGAGGAACGGGAGGGGGTTACGTAGGGGTTAGGGGTTAGGGGTTAGGACAGGGGAAGGTTAAGGAGACGCAAGGGAAAGGGGGTAAAAAAAAAAGGTATATTAATGCTTTGATCGTTGAAGGAGTTGCGCTTTGATGGCTGGTGATTATAGTCGTAATAACTTCTCAAGACGATGCCACGGAAATGTTTAAAGGTGGACGTTAGAGTGGCAGAGGAGGCGGTGAAGAGGAGGAGGTGGAGGTGGAAGAGGTGGATGATTATGACGACGAGATGAAAACGAAGTAGATGAAGGAGGAGAGTGAGAAAAAAAAATATGAAAACGGAGCAAATGAAGAAGGAGAATGGAAAAAATGATGCGAGAAATAGAGGAAGAGGAAAAGGGGATAAAAAAGGCGATTGGAAGAAAATATAATCAAGTAAAGTTTGATTAATTAAGCGGAAGAATATAAGAAGAAAAAAAATAGGCGATTGGAAGAAAATAAAATCTAGTAAAGTTTGACTTTGCGGAAGAATATAACATTATTTATGGGCCCAAGGTAATATATGAGACTGTATAAAAAAAGAAGCCGGTAAAAAAGATAGAGGGATGTAGGAAAAGAAGCAGATAAGCCTCTCTCTCTCTCTCTCTCTCTCTCTCTCTCTCTCTCTCTCTCTCTCTCTCTCTGGTTTTGAAATAGAAAAATCGGGAACAAAATAATATCCGATGTGATAAAACTAAAACGCAATATATACATAAAGAGAATAAAAATAATCGGCTTAACGAAAGAGTAAGAGGCGTTTGAGTGATAAAAATGGAAAGATCTCAAAATAGTGAGTTAATCCTAAGAATAGAGGCGAAAGAAACACGGGAATAAATAAATAAGGAAAGGAAAAGAAAGAAAATATGAAGAGGGTTGAGCAGAAAGAACGGTGGAAGAAAAAAGATGAACATGAAAAAGAGAATGAAAAGAGATAGAAAAGTGAGGAAACAAGAGTCTGTAGAAATAAAACTAAGACTAAATGTTGAGCAAAAATGTACAGAGAGAGAGAGAGAGAGAGAGAGAGAGAGAGAGAGAGAGAGAGAGAGAGAGAGAGAGAGAGAGAGAGAGAGAGAGAGAGAGAGAGAGAGAGAAGAGAGAGAGAGAGAGAGAGAGAAGAGAAAAAAAAAAAAAAACACGTGTATACAGGCAACAAAGAGAGAACATATACGTAGCTGTTGAAAAATACAAAAAATACAAAATGTTCATAAAAGGAAATCAGAAAAAGGGAATAACACCATGCATTTTCTTCTACCCCAACTATCAAAAGCGAAATTCAAACGATAACATTTCTCAAAAACATCAATAAAATCAAGTAACAACTATACACACATTGGTCTTTTTTAACTAACAGTATTTTCACCCCAAAACCATAATCATCTCTCTTCACCTTCCCTACCTATGAACTCTCACCATCATCACCATCATCATCATCATCAAAAGCAAGAAACCTCAACACCATCACATGTCCACAACACCATAAACAAAACATCATTTCGTCCTTTCCATATCCTTAAAAATATCACTTTTCTTCTCGACAAAAAGCTGTCTAAAACCTGTACATTTCCCCACCTCTTCATTTTTTTCTCTCTCCTTCCCTGACTTTACTACCTCATTCCATCATCACCACCTCCTCCTCCTCCTCCTCCTCCTCCTCCTCCTCCTCGCCTGGTAAAAGGACTCTCTTCTGTAAATCCTTCGTCTGTGATAGCAATAGCTCCTGCGGCAGGCAATTCTAAAGGTTGGATAAATGCTGATGGGAAAGAGGAGCAAAGATTGTCTCCCTTCAGACGAATGCTGCCTGGGAGGTGATTCTACTACATTGGCTTCTTTTACTGGAGTCTTATCGGGGGTTTTCTGATTCCTCCTCCTCCTCCTCCTCCTCCTCCTCCTCCTCCTCCTCCTCCTCCTCCTCCTCCTCCTCCTCCTCCTCCAGTCGTATATCCCTAGGTGTCGGATTCGATTTAGCATTGCCGTGTACTGATAGAGGTGGTAATAGTGATGGTTTTACAGTAGTAGTAGTAGTAAGTAGTAGTAGTAGTAGTAGTAGTAGTAGTAGTAGTAGTAGTAGTAGTAGTAGTAGTAGAAGTTGTAGGGGTGGAAGTATAAGTTACTGTTGTTGCTTTGATATAAACTGTAGTAGCTTTTTTACAGACAGTGGCTGTAGTAAAACCTAACAGTAACAGCAACAAAAAAAGCATCAATGACAATAGCAAAAGTAAATAAAGTGATAACAATAATGATAATGATGATAACTATAGAAACAACTCCAATAGAACAATGAACGATAGAAATAAGGAATAACCCAAATACTTAAAATTAATGGAGCGTTAACTTCACAAATCATAATACACAAACCATCTATCCCTATATTTTTTAAACGTGTACTGAACATGACAGCAACAGGAACCACGCCTTATAAAAGCAACAGGAGCAGTGTCCAAAAAAACAGTTAAGAACAGGAGGGAGAGTGACAAAACAGAAGGGCATAAGACAAATGACGAATGACACATCTCTCACTCTCTCCTCCTCTCCTCTCCTCCCCTCTCCTCTCCCTCTATCCGCTCTCCCTCTATCCCCTCTCCCAAGACTAGCCAGAAGCGTGTTGGTAACGTGAACACAAATAATAACAGAGCATCTCATTGACAAACTGAAACACCTTGCTTGCCCTCCCTCCCTCCCCTCTCTCTCTGTTGTCTTGGTAACGCCGCAGCTACCTCGCTCCTTCGCCGCCCCTGTCGATACCTTAAAGGGCACCAGCAATATATAGATAGATAGACATCAGCGGGAAGAAATATGTTTACTTAAAGATTGCGTGTGATTCGTCGTTGGTCAGAAGAGACGGCGTGTGTGGCAAGTAATGAGTGAGAGAGAGAGAGAGAGAGAGAGGAGAGAGAGAGAGAGAGAGAGAGAGAGAGAGAGAGAGAGAGAGAGAGAGAGAGAGAGTATATAATCCCTTTTTTGGTGTGAAATAACGAATATGCTGCAAAAATCTTGATTTAGTGTAGTACATATGTTATACTGGAGTCCGAAGGTAATGGTAAAGGAACAAGGAAGAGGGTGATGATGATGGTAGTAGTAATTGTAGGGATTAGTAATACAAGGAAGGGAGGAAGATGGGGGCATGTGACTGGTGGTGGTGGTGGTGGTGGTGGTAGTGGTGGTGGTGGATGGGGGAGGTGGTGGGAGGGGTAAGGATAGCAGGAGGGAGGGGGAGATGACGTCCTGATAGGGGTGGTGGGAAGGGTGATGGTGAGGGTGTGGGGGGTTTGTAATGCTAACAGAGAGAAAGGAGAGATAATGACGTGCTTGGGTTCGTGGTATTGATGTGGGTGGTAGTACTGTAAGTAGTAGTAGTAGTAGTAGTAGTAGTAGTAGTAGTAGTAGTAGCAGTAGTAGTTGGTAAAAGTTATATAAGTAGTAGTAGTAGTAGTAGTGGTAGTGGTGGTAGTAGTAGTAGTAGTAGTAGTAGTAGTAGTAGTAGGTAAAAGTGATAGTTGTTGAGGTAGTAGTAGTTGTAGTAGTAGGAATATTAGTAGGAATAGAGCGGTGGCATGGAGATGGTGATGGTGGTGGTGGTGAGGAGGTAGTGGTAGCGGCATTGGTGGTGGTGGTAGTGGTGGTGGTGGTGGTGGTGGTAGCAGTGGTGGTGGTAGCGGCAATGGTAGTAGCGGTGGTGGTGGTGGTGGTAGTGGCGGTGGTAGTGGTAGAGGTGGTGGTGTGACTAGGAGTCGTAATAATTCCAGGTTATGTGTGACTTACGCCGCCGCAGTGGGTCTGTTGGACACACTCAGGCACCACCACTCCAATTTACTAACATATTTCTTCGTGTAGTGGATTTATCTCCCAATTTCTATCTCCTGCAATGTGTTCAAGGTGTGGTGGTGGTGTGGTGGTGGTGGTGGTGGTGGTGGTGGTGGTGGAAGTGGTGAGGTGGTTGGTGGTGGTGGTGTTGGTGATGGTGGTGAGGTGGTGGTGTTGGTGGTGGTGGTGGTGGTGGTGAAAGAGGAGGGCCATGAACGCCTTGCCCTGAAGCACAGAAAAAGAAAAAAAAAAGTCACGTTCGCATTGGTATGAACGTGTGTGTGCTCGCTTGTAAATATTTAAGACGAAAATTTCTCCATGCGACGTGAATATTGTTTCGTATTTCCTGAGTGTGGAAGAGATAGGAAGGAAGGAAGGAAGGAAGGAAGGAAGAGCTAACTACGCTACCTCGTGTTCTCCCGACTTGAAAAAAGCAAGAATAAGAAAATACACGCAAAGAAAGAATATGAATAAAAGGAGAGAAGGAGAAAGAGATAATGACGTGTACAAAACTATAAAAGTACAAAAATATGTAGGACGAGAAACAGACAAGTATCGTATCTTTCCTCAGCTAAGTATGGAGAGAAAAATAGATACTCTCTCTCTCTCTCTCAACCCG
This sequence comes from Chionoecetes opilio, assembly GCA_016584305.1. Lineage (NCBI taxonomy): Eukaryota > Metazoa > Arthropoda > Malacostraca > Decapoda > Majidae > Chionoecetes > Chionoecetes opilio. The sequence continues at coordinate 157,961 of JACEEZ010021137.1, read as the reverse complement.
TCAGGGTGGCTCGGTTGGTAGAGCTACGGGCTCATGTGTGCAGCGTCCCTGCGCATTCGGTCAGCGGTTCGAGCCCACCAGGTTCGTCCTGGCGTGGTGGCGCTTTGTATAGTCAATAACTTTGTAGTTGGTACTTGCAAAGTGTCTAGATAGGATCAAAGTATCTTATCTTCTCTCTCTCTCTCTCTCTCTCTCTCTCTCTCTCTCTCTCTCTCTCTCTCTCTCTCTCTCTCTCTCTCTGGATTCCTTCGTCTTCTTTCCTATACCCACCCATCCAACTCTTCCTCTTCCATCTTTCCTTCCCAATTTCCATCTCTCTTCCTACCTCTTATTTCTACATCTTTTCTCCTCTCTCTCTCTCTCTCTCTCTCTCTCTCTCTCTCTCTCTCTCTCTCTCTCTCTCTCTCTCTCTCTCTCGGCGGAGTAACAAGTCTGGGTGGCCGCGGGATGACACTTGGATGGGTTCCGAGTCAAGTGTTATTTGTCGTGGAAGTTTCACAGGGCGGGACGGAAAGGCTCAGCGTGCAGGGCAAGACAGGGAACGAACGGAACAGGCAGGGAACGGAACGGAACAGGCAGGGAACGGAACGGAACGGTAGGGAACGGGATGGAAGGGTTCAGCGTGCAGGGCGAGGCAGGGAAGAAGAGAGGGAGAGTATAAAAGTAGGACAACAGGGAAAGAGGAAGCACAGAAAAAGAGAGGGAAAGGAAAAAATCGAGAAAACAGGGAAAGAAAAAACACGAAAAAGAGCGGGCAAGGAAAAAGGCGGGACAACAGGGAAAGAGGAAGCCCAGAAAAAGAGAGGGAAAGGAAAAACGAGAAAACAGGGAAAGAAGAAGGACAAAAAAAGAGAGAGAAAGGAAAAAATCGGGACAGCAGGGAGAGAAGAAGCACAGAAAATGTTAAAGGAGGAAATAAACTGATGTAAAAGGGATGAAAAAAGGAGAGGCGATGAGAGAGTGAAGAGAGAAAGGAAGTTAAAAGGTATGTAAATAGAAAAAAAAGCGGGACATAAGGGAAAGAGGAAACATAAAAAGGGTTAGAGGAAGAAATGAACTGATGTAAAAGGGAGGAAATACAGTGAATCGATGAGAGAGTGAGGGAGAGTAAGGAAGTTCAAAGGTATGTACATCGAAAGAAGACGGAAAAGTAGGGAAATAAGAAGCATAGAAAGTGTTAGAGGATGAAATATACTGATGTAAAAGGGATGAAAAAAGGGGAGGCGATGAGAGAGTGAGGGGGAGAAAGGTAGCTGTAAGGTATGGAAATAAAAAAAAAGTGGAATGGATAGAAAGAGAGGTAAGAGTCTGGTAGATTATCTCGTGATGGAGGGAGAATTAAAGGGAATAGCCAATGTTTGTTCACCACGAGACCCAATTAAACGTTCAAACATTGTTAAAAAGCGTGGCCACTCGAACGTTAGCTGGTTGAACTTGTAGAGCTTAACATGATAATCCGCTGAATCGACACATTAAAAGGGAACGGAAATACTCATATGACTTTTTTTAATCACTTCGTTCATAACTGATTTGAGTGTGTGTATGTGTATGTATGTATGTATGTATATGTGTATGTGTGTGTGTGTGTGTGTGTGTGTGTGTGTGTGTGTGTGTGTGTGTGTGTGTGTGTGTGTGTGTGTGTGTGTGTTGAGTGTGATCATGTATGAAAAGATTAAAGGATTAGTCATTTCAAAGCCACTAATCTAACGCAAAAAAAATCCTTTACCTTTTACTGCTATGAAATCACCAACACTAAAAATGGTGTGTTAAATCTCGCAATTATTTTTTTCTTGTCTCTCTATACTACAAAATTAAGCCACAAATTCTATACCCAAACATCTGCTTACCCGAGTCGTACCGTAGAAACGGAGGGAAAAAACATACCTATATTACTCTTAGTGGCGTGAAAATCGATATAACATACAAAAAATAAAGCAGGAACCCTGAACACACACACATACACACACACACACACACACATACACATACACACACACACACACACACACACACACACACACACACACACACACACACACACACACACACACACACACACACACGATGGTCAGGTTGATAGCGTGCTGGTCTCCCATTCTGAGGGTATGCAGTTCGAATCCTCGTGCTCCCGGGGATTTTTCACTGACAAATTCGGGCAGTTACTGTCCCCCTTGAGCAAGGGGATGTGTGTGTGTGGTGCGTGAGGTCCCAGCATTGCCCAAGGATCGGTAATAATGAGCTCCAAGCTCGCACTGAGTGTGTGAAAACTTGCGATCGCGAGCCAGCTCGCGTGGTCAAGACCATTGGTGAATAAGACACTAAAATGCCGGAAAATGACCACATTACACGACAGAAAAACAAACACACGGCTGGCTACCTTTACTCTCGTCCACCCTAACTAAGCATTTCACACGTCTGAGGCAACTGACACCTTTGCCAAACGAGTTGCAGGAAAAGATGTGAACAGCAACGCCATGGTTAGTTAGAGGGAAGGGGTGGAGGAGGGAAGGCGTGGCAGAGAGAGAAAAGCACTTAGGAGGAAGGGCGTGATGGATGGATGAGTCTAGAGGGAGGAGGGCGTGATAAAGTGGAAAGCTAGTGGAGGGAATGACTATAGTTAGAAAAATGCTCCACATATCCAATCCACACGGTCAAGATTTTCTCCATCTAAGAAATAACTAAATTCTGCGTCAAAATTTGCTATTCCTATATATTTGTTCATAATGATAAATAACTTGGCACTAATTATACGTATTATGGTAAGAACTGAACCATCTCCACCTTCTCTTTTGTGGCAGAACGTGACAGATTTTACAGTAGAAAAGGTAATGATAAAAAGAGGTTGACAGAACCGTAGAAAGTGGCAGAGTAACAAAACTTACTTTTTTTTTTACTTTATCTTACGTATCTAAGTATTGCTACCTGTCGTCATGCAGCTAATAGAGAAAAAAAATCCGAAAATCCTGTCACTAAACACATAAGTTATATATGACTCCCATTTTACCCAAAGCCTTGTATTTCAACATGATTCTCGCTTCACTGATAGTCACCTCCATGTTTTTTTGGCGGTAGAATGTATCGATAACAAATAGGAAGTGATTACCAATGCAAGGATAGACTGCAAATCCATGACACGTCCACATGCACATCGGCGATAAATAATTATTATTACCCTGAATACTGCAGTGGGTCGACGCGAAGAAGTTGCATCGGCTGGTGACTTTGACAGCAACCATCAAAGAGGCAAAGGACGCAACCACGCAACCACTCTCAACCACTCAACCACGCAACCATGCAACCACGCAACCACACAACCACGCAACCACGCAACCATGCAACCCCGCAACCCCACAACCATGCAACCACGCAACCACGCAACCACGCAACCACTCAACCACGCAACCACGCAACCATGCAACCACGCAACCACCAACCACGCAACCACGCAACCATGCAACCCCGCAACCCCACAACCATGCAACCACGCAACCACGCAACCACTCAACCACACAACCACGCAACCACGCAACCACGCAACCACTCAACCACACAACCACGCAACCATCAAAGAGCCACCGGACGCAACCACGCAACCCACCACGCAACCGTCATCAAAGTCAACTCCCCGCCACACAATTTTCCACTCAACAGCTGAAGGCACTTGGCTATCCGAATATATTTTCATGTGCCATTAAAAGCAACAAGAAGAAAAAAACTATCAGTACTAATATAACATTGAGATAAAATGATACCGTGCATGAATGATGGATTAATTACTATGTATCTTTTTTTAATGTGTTTTTCAAGAGGAAACGATAGAAAAAATAGTGGTTGCATTTCATCCTCAGTTAAAATTTGAATAAGAAACATGAAATAAAGTTGTGTACGTGTCTTTTGAGGGGAAATGATAGCAAAATAGTAGCTGCATAATTATAATCCTCAGTTGAAATTTGGATGAGAAAATTTAACATGACACAAAGTAGGAATTCACAATCTTTTCAAACGTATTAAAATCCCAAACATTCTCTTCACGGTTAGTAGCACAAGTGACTCTAACATCACATTATGCTGTATCGATGTAATTAATTCAAAAAGACAAAATCTAATTACGCAATCCTGAATCCATTACCCGGACAGAGAGGCGTAAGGGACGGCGGCACACACACGGTCGTATCATTATCTTTTTTTCCATTGCGTGATGCACCACAATAGTGTCTAATGTTCACGGATTTATTTGTTTGTGTGTCATATATCTACTTTATTCCTTTCCCTTCTTTCATGTGTGTATTCTTTTTTATTCTCTCTCTCTCTCTCTCTCTCTCTCTCTCTCTCTCTCTCTCTCTCTCTCTCTCTCTCTCTCTCTCTCTCTCTCTCTCTCTCTCTCTCTCTCTCTCTCTCTCTCTCTCTCTCTCTCTCTCTCTCAGGGTCGTCACCTCGCCATTTCACCTTCAATTTCATCACAAGATCGACTCATTTTTCCATTTTTCCCATTATTTTTACATATTTTTCCTTTATATTTTTTTTTTCCTCTTTGCCTTTTGGAGCTGCATCTCGAGATTAAGATCTATTTCACCCAACAAAACCCGCCATGCAGGGAGATATGTGGGTGTTGGATCCGTCAGTGGGCGGCATAATATCGGGTATAACTCCCCTGGTACCAACATGGAAATGCATTTAGGCAGCATCGGTATTGGAGGAAGGTCGCTCGTTCAGCCTGAGTGCCACCTGAGTCCATCACTTGAGAACGTGTCCTGAATATGGATCCCGGACTGGCACTGGCACGCCCGGCTTTAGTCCGGCTTTAGAATTCAATCAGAGAAGTGATATCGCCGCCAAGGCTTCCTGGAGGTTATTCTTCGCGTGATGGTTGCTCGCGTGTAGACTGGCACTCGATGGCAGCCGAAGGCACACTGGCACCATCGGAATAGGTAACAGGAGACAAGGTAGACGACATTCAAAGGAAAATTTAAGCTATACATTTTCATGGAGTGGGACGAAAGGTGGATGTTGGTAGTGTTAAGTAACAGGAACGACCACGTATATGTCTCACGGTCTCTTGTAGCTTCCTTATTTTCTTATGTTCTTATGAAACTAAGGGTGATAGCAAACACAAGGTGGAAAAAGAGGAAAAAGAATGAACGTTTGTCAGTAAATTCTAGTATTTCACATATTCCCTGTAACACTATAGCGGCCAGGCTATGTAATACCCAGGCGTCATTCCTAAACGAGGTGTTGGCAGGCAGCGACAGCGAGGCCCAATACAATATCGAAGGGGACTAAGGGGGTGGTAAGGTGACAGTCCAAGGCCACGACACCTGTAACGACCTGCTGTGAATTGCAACACCTGAAATGAACCTTGATGATGATATTCCTGACAATGATAAGGGTGATGAAGATGATGATGACAATGATGGTAAGATGCGAAAGAAAAGGCCATACAAAATAAAGACAAAAAATACTAATTAAGATGAAACGAAATATGTATTACACACAAAAAAAACATATATCTTGCTGCTAATCTGGGCATCCACCTGCAAAATATCTCTCCAGTAATAGTTATGATAAAGATAATGATGATGATAATGAAAATAGTACTGATAGAAAAAATTATAACTGAAATAATAACAAAGAAAATAACTAACAAAAAATAACAGCAACAATAATCATAAAAATTAACAATCACACATACCCTGATACACATACCGCAGAAACAAAATCACAACAAAATGTTTTTCTATCCACCTCGCCATGCTTCATCAGCGTATCCATACATAACACGTCGCGATGCCATAACTCTCCCCGCCAATCACAGTCTTTCATGGCCATCCGTAACGCGGAAATGCACGTCACACACCGCATGGATCAATAAACAGATAGGAGGATCAATGCATAATAACCCGACGTGGAAGCAAGACAGTCACACTTTCTTATGTTTTCAAGTGATACGTTAAAAAAAAGAAAAAAAAAAAAAAAATTAGTCCGGTTACACATAAAACGTTAAAAAATCATCCTCAAAAAGATAATGAATGATAAATTATGAAAAATAAATAAAGTATAAACATAACAAGAGAAGTTAATTATGCTTCGTAGTTACCGCGAATCGTAGTTTAGTCATTACTTTCATGAGTAAACATACATCCATACACTATACACACATACATACATATATACATATACACTGAAATACGAGTGAGTTGGTAAACAAATGTAGAGATACAACACACAGACAAACAGACAGACAGACGGACATGCAGACAGAGAGACAGGTAAATTTAGTTCCCAAAGCAACAACAAAAAAATCTTAATTGAAAAAAATTTAATATCACCACTATTAATTATCCCAAAACGAATCACGACAAAGGCAAAAACAAGTTCCAAACCCTTGTCAACCTTCTTGGGATCGCTAATACAGGCAACTCGATTCCTTTCAACCCCATCACCAGGTTCACGGAAAGTAATGCACCACACGCTGATTGAATATAAAGAATAAACTGCAATAAACTTAGGTTGTCGCTCCCCCTTCGTGTCTGCAGTGATATTGGAAACCCGTGTGGCGCAAAGGAGGAAAAAAGTGTTGAAGGTCAAGATCCTCGACTTTTGTGGCGTTTTCAGTGCTCTTTTTATTTTTTATTATTTTTATTTTTACATCGCAAAGGACTGTCCAAGGGCAAAAAAAAAGGCTTGTGTCGTTGGGTAGTTCGTCGAAGTGATGTATTTACTCGATAGTTTCCCGGTATTAGTTAAGGTTTATAAGCACTAGAAAGGAATCATTGCGTGGTTGAAGGGCTTTGGTCTGGGTTTTTTTCCAACTGGAGCAGATTAGGTGGTCTCAACATTTTTTTAATCTTTTTATCGCCACCTTCCATGAATGTCTGATGGAAAATGTGTCACAATTCATGTTTTTCGCTTCTTTACACGTCTTACAACCATTACTCTCGACATTTTTTTTGTATCACCACCTTCCATGAATATCTAACAAAGATATGTCACAAGTTCATGTTTTTCCTTTCCTTCCACGTCTTACAACCATCATTCCATCACCACCTTGACTCCCTTCACCACAACTTCCACCTACAATTCCAATCCCTCCTACAAAATTCATAGAACCTAAACCTCCTAAACCTTCTACAATTCCTTCCCTCCTACAAGTTCATGCTGACGTGGCGGCGCTTTGTATAGTCAATAACCTTGTAGTTGGTACTTGCAAAGTGTCTAGATAGGATGAAAATCTTATCTTATCTTCCCTCCTACAATTTTCCAATATACTTCATCTTTAATCTCATCTCGTGCACCTTATTAATATCACTACTTCTTTTTTTTACATTTTTTTTCCTTTGATTTACTCAGGGGTCGTTTTTCATGGCACACTTCACCAGTGCCGTGAGAGAGTTCTTCGATTCCTCGTTCGTCACGTCTCCCGCGCGCCCTCCACTCCTTGCTTCCTCCTTCCATAAATCAAGGGAGAGGATGATATACCCGCCCACCAATCATTCCTCGGGACGTTTTGGGTATTACTGTTTGCCCCTCGACACAATTCTTCTATATATTTCCTCTTATCTTTATATTCCTCTCTCTCTCTCTCTCTCTCTCTCTCTCTCTCCTCTCTCTCTCTCTCTCTCTCTCTCTCTCTCTCTCTTCTCTCTCTCTCTCTCTCTCTCTCTCCCTTCATAATCTCTCTCTCTCTCTCTCTCTCACATCTAATCTCTCTCTCTCTCTCTCTCTCTCTCTCTCTCTCTCTCTCTCTCTCTCTCTCTCTCTCTCTCTCTCTCTCTCTCTCTCTCTCTCTCTCTCTCTCTCTCTCTCTCTCTCTCACACATCATAATCTCTCTCTCTCTCTCTCTCTCTCTCTCTCTCTCTCTCTCTCTCTCTCTCTCTCTCTCTCTCTCCTCTCTCCTCTCTCTCTCTCTCTCTCTCTCTCTCTCTCTCTCTCTCTCTCTCTCTCATACACTTTTTTTTTCTCTCTCTCTCTCTATCTTCCTTCTTTTGTTATCAAGTCAAGTATTTTTGGGGAACAGAATATAAGTTTACGATATGAGAAGCCCGGATGTTTCAAGCATATTTATGTGGTTGTGTCATACAAATTTTATGGCGCAAGTTTGCCAATAATGTATAAAATCCTCCCTATTGGAGTTGAGGCGTAGAAACGTGGTTAGTTTGGTCGACATTAGCAAGTTCTTGACATTTGATTCGTGTTCTCTCTCTGTTTCAAAGTAATTTTTTTGTTTGACTCTGAAAAAGTATTTGTATAACACTAATATTATTTTCTATTTCTTCTTTAGACTTTTAGACTTTTTCTTTTCTATTTTTTTTTCTTTCTTATTTTTTGTGTGTGCGTGATTAATATGAATTCATAAGATTTTCTTACTACCAATTATTTTACCATTAATTACCTAAACATTATTTTTCTTCTTTTTTCTTATATGCTAATGTACACTTTCGTTCAATAAAGGTACGAGTTAATATTCGATGTAATTATGAAGCTAACATTAATTAAGGAAATCACCAAAGTTCGTTAATGTCCAAAGTCTGAAATACGTCATAGAATATTCTATCAATCCGCATTGTGCACCAAGACACGCGAAGATCATCAATTTCAACCTTGACATGAATCATACTTGTATACAACTATGCAAATCAAAACTCGGCTCACTTAACATCACCTATTCCAGAACTATCCTTTGCTCCACTTAATATTACCACCCATTCACATCTGTATCATGAACACTGAATAGCATCAATCCAAAACGAGGTACGAGTCAACCAATTGGCACCATTCACACCCTGATTTTACCCCATCACCCAGGTATTGATTTGACTGGGAACACTACAGCTGAGGCCCGTGAAACCCTGGTCAGCTGACTGTGTAAAGTGAGGGGAGGGACTTAGGTGATGGTGTAGTGGTGGTGATAGTATAGTGGTGTGATAGGTATAGATAGTATATATAATAGATATAGACAGTATAGTGAAGGGAGGGACTTGAGTGGTGGTGGTGGTGGTGTGGTGATCGTGGTGGTAGTGCGGTTCATCAGATACATCTCATATTCATTCCCAAGGGAGTAGGAGAGATATGGAGGAGTGAGAGGTGGTGGTGAGAAGGCCCATCGTCTCTCCATTGCTCTAGTTTGTGGAGGTGTCTGATAGGTGGCGTGATAGATGGCTGCGGTGGGTGTTGTAAAGAGAATTAAGCGAGGGAGTGCGGCGAGGTGCTGCGGTAAGGTAAAGAATTTGAATCACGTAAAAGAGAGGAAAATATACGTGTTCTATATTAGGTTGTTATAAAAGAAAGGTGAGAGAGAGATAGTTAAAGAATGAAATATTACGAAAGAACCAAAAATTTAGTGGTTGTATGAGAATTATCAAAAGATTAATGAGACAATAGGAACGTTATAAGAATATTGTTAGTTATGATATATGAAGAAAAAAATATGATATAGTGAGACAATCAATTATTCAACACTATGAAAAAAAATAATGAAGAATATGCCACAGAAGGGAGTGTACGTAAGGTTTGAACACACACACACACACACAGACACACACAGACACACACACACCACACACACACACCACACACACACACAGGGAACTCCGTAGTGTAAGGGTTAGCACGCTCGGCTCACAACCGAAAAGTCCCGGGTTCGATCCCCGGGCGGAGCGAAGACAGACGGGCGGTCTTCTTAAAACCCGAGCCCTTGTCCACCCAGCAGTGAATGGGTACCGGGTGTTAGCCGGGGGCTTGTGACCCGCCTCCCGGGGTGTTGGCTTCGGCCAACACTAAGAACTAAGGATGAATGATAAAAAAATGTTGATATGGAGACGGGGCCATACCAGCGTTGCTCTGGCCCTGTAAAATACAACTAGATGAATACACACACACACACACACACCTCCTTCTCACTATCATTCTAAATCCTCTGCGTCTAGAAATATTTGATTACAGAACGTCGTCTCGAAACAGCGCAAGACATTAACGGTGACGTATTAGAAAATCACATCGAGACTTTGATTTCGGAAGAATGAGTGTTCGATTATCTTACTCCATTAATACAAACGAAACACATGAGACTTAAATCATTATCTTCACTTGACATCGACGAAGCATTTCAGACACTTCAATTGAAACCTTCACCTGCACGTCACGCCTAAAATAGATGATACGAATTAACAATTAACTGAACGAAAAGGTGCGTATCAACATTCGCGGAACTAACTATCGCGTGTTCTATTTTTCGCGACATAGACATGGAGGCTCGTCAACCAATCATCATAACACGTATCTCGAAATCGTATCTGAGCATTCCGCCAATCATGTATCTCCCCTGGTTTATACGATGAATATTGGAAAACAGCGAAACCTTGTAGAGTAGCGAAGGAATCCAGTAAGCATCGATTACCTCCTAATGGAATTGTCGAAAAGTGGAGGAAAAGGCTAATTTGCTGATTGCACACTCGAGATTATTA
>JACEEZ010021137.1:140000-142500 GCA_016584305.1 Chionoecetes opilio | reverse complement strand
ATATCACAAAAACTTAATAATAAATGTGCAATAATACTTGTTATATATTATTTCTTCAAAGAAGAATAGTTATTTGTGAAAATTTAAGGACGTAACAAATATTTTGACGGATAAATAAGGTGAGCACGGGTAGATGCCTGTGGTACATACGACACTTTCTATAGACTACCACGTGGTCTAATCCCAAGCACCTCCCTCCATCCCTTGGTAGCCACTATAGGGCCAGGTGCAATACAAAGCTTCAGGTCAGCTTCTTGAAAATATGTTCATTCTCTCTCTCTCTCTCTCTCTCTCTCTCTCTCTCTCTCTCTCTCTCCTCTCTCTCTCTCTCTCGTCTCTCTCTCTCTCTCTCTCTCTCTCTCTCTCTCTCTCTCTCTCTCTCTCTCTCTCTCTCTCCTCTCTCTCTCCTCTCTCTCTCTCTCTCTCCTCCTCTCCTCCTCTCTCTCTCTCTCTCTCTTCTCTCTCTCTCTCTCTCTTTCTCTCTCTTCCTCTCTCTCTCTCTCTCTCTCTCTCTCTCCAATGCCAAGTCGCATGGAAGTGGCCATTAGAAAAATGTATATTTATCTATCCTAAGTGCATGCTGAATAAATAGGATGTGTTTTTCTACCATGAGAACAGTCATTTATTAATTCTGTTTACGCCTAGCTGCCACGATTCTTGAAATATTAACACAAATGTGTTTTTCACGAAATATTCCAAGAATTTTCGTTTGTTTGCTTTGTATCCTTCACAATTTGACCACATTTTTTTTCAACAGATTTTGATGACACTTGGTTCATAGTAGCTTTCATACGTGCTGATCACTAATCTGGACTTAGTTTTTCGGTATTTGGTTTTGAAATCTCTTTTTGAGCCGTTCTCAGCATGCTATCGCCGTAAACATATCTTTAACGCCTTTTGCGCCCGTTTGCTGCTACTTTCTTACCAATATATGTATATACACAACAAATAAACATATAAGAACCCAGGCTATACTTACGTAGGACAGAGTAAAAGCAAGTTTCTTCCACCATACAGTGTGTTGCTGCGCGTGCGTTTTCTTTGAGTCTGCCTTGCAAATAAAAAAATTCCCACACTTGAATCGGAGTGCGCCTGTGGTATACAGAAGGGAAATATGCTGACGGGGTGAGGTGCCACGCTGACAGACGTACGAGGTTTACTTCGTCTATAATAATATGTCTTCATGGCCAGTGCACATATATTTATGATGACTCTGAGAGCTATAGATGTTCTAAAATACAAATTGCAGTAGAGGAAAGGGGAAGAAATTGATACAATGTAGTTTTTGTTTTTCGCAACGGATGAGCATTCACACACAACAAAAAAATTATCTGAGAAAATGGAGCGTCCCTGCAATATGGGTAACAATACTATAAACTATGAATATTCTATTGATGAGTATCTTATAAACTTTTTTTTTTTTCTCTCTCTCTCTCTCTCTCTCTCTCTCTCTCTCTCTCTCTCTCTCTCTCTCTCTCTCTCTCTCTCTCTCTCTCTCTCTCTCTCTCTCTCTCTCTCTCTCTCTCTCTCTCTCTCTCTCTCTCTCTCATGCACAGTTATTTTTTAGTTATATAGTTCACGGTATTGAACATTCACTCAAGCTTTTTTTACGTCGCCAGCCGCCTCCACGCCCAGTCCTTCCTCTCCATGCCCCGCACTTCACATGTTTTTTTACCCGTTCTTTCACCAACTACTATGCCATACATGGGTTTCGAAGGCAATGCGCTACATGTTATTTCTTAAAGATGTAGACAAATAACAAGAACATTATAAAATCTCATCTATAATAATATAAGCGAAAGTGTGTGTGTGTGTGTCCGCTCTAGGTTCCGCCCCCCGTGGCGGAATCCCATCATATGGCACAGTTTTGGAATCAGGTTGACCAGGGGAAGGTTTTAAGCCCACTTATGGGATGATCCGATCACTTTAATTTTTTTTTTTTTTTAGTAGCCTATTAGCGAGAATTGTGAAACAAAAAAGTGGGTTGCGAGAATTGAGGAAACATTGATGTAGGGTGATGGGTAATGGGTGAGTGAATGGGTGGGGTGATGGGTAATAGGTGTGGGGTGATGGGTGAGTGAATGGGTGGGGGTGATGGGTGATGGGTGAGGGAATAGGTGGGGGGTGATGGGTAATGGGTGTGTGGTGATGGGTAATGGGTGAGTGAATGGGTGGGGGGTGATGGGTAATGGATGAGTGAATGGGTGGGGGGTGATGGGTAATGGGTGAGTGAATGGGTTGGGGGTGATGTGAATGGGTTGGCGTTAATACATACATTTCTACATCCATGATTTCAGGAAAGTTAGAAGGGGCTATCTGGAGAGTTTGTGTTTGGTGGGCCTTTGGCCCACCAAACACAGGTGGTGGGCCGAAGGCTCACCAATAGCCCTCCGCAGGAGCTAGCCAAAAAGTCCGCCCTGAGGGCGGCTTTGCGGCTAGTAAGAAATAAAGGATCAATAAATACTCAAAGAATGCACCGCTGACATTGATGTTATTGATA
>JACEEZ010021137.1:67500-130000 GCA_016584305.1 Chionoecetes opilio | reverse complement strand
CCATTACATCTACCATAGAAAAACCATAGGAATTCAGTTTTCATACATGAATATACGTACGGGAGGGAAGGGTTCAGGAGGGAGGGGAAGGATAGGGGGCCTTATATTGGGGAGGGAGGGGTGGAAAGGGGGGAAAATGGAGGGGTCTGTATAAAGGTAGGAGGAGGAGGAGGAGGGGGGATTTAGGACATGGCGGTACAATGCGAGGTGGGGAAGACCCGGATTACATTTAGGAGACATGACCATTTATTTTCGACAACCTGCCCCAAACATAACTTTATCCCTCGAGTAGTTGAACATAATGGGGTTTGTATGGCTTACCAGGGGCGGCGCGTGCTGGGTTTTGGTGCTGGTAGGGAGGGAGGGAGGGAGGGGGATAGGGGAGAGAGAGAGGGTGGGGGGGAGGGGAGAGAATGAGAGAGGGAGGAGGGAGAGAAAGGGAGATTAGGTAGCGAGAGGAGCAGGTGGACGGAGGTTTGTGTGTGTGTGTGTGTGTATGTGTGTGTGTGTGTGTGTAAGACAGTCAAGAGGGAGAACAAAGGACCCACATATAATACAACGTGTGGGCGTGTGGGTGTGTGGGCGTCTGACCTTGCACCTTTTGTTGGTTCTCCTCCTTCTCCCCTCTCTCTTACCCCTTCAGTTATCTCCCTTCCTTTCCCTTCAGCTAACTGCCCCTTCTGTTTTCCTTCTGTTTCCCTTCCATCCTTATTCACACCTGCAGTATTTCTCGTCCCTTCCTGAGTGTTTCCTGCGTCCTTCATCCCTCCTCCTCCTCCTCTTCCTCTCCTCCTCCCTTCCTACTTCCCTCCTTTCTTATCTCCTTCCCTCCACCTGTCCAGTCCATCACACGCACCTGCCGTCCTGTGCTGACATTAACACACCTTTCTCTCTCTCTCTCTCTCTCTCTCTCTCTCTCTCTCTCTCTCTCTCTCTCTCTCTCTCTCTCTCTCTCTCTCTCTCTCTCATCTCCATAAATACATAATAATCCCTTTTTCCTAACCTCTCTGTTTCAAGCCTTTGCACAATGTATCATTAACACATTATACTTCCCTCCCTCCCTCCCTCCGTCCGTCTCTCCATGCCTCTCTCTCTGTCTCTGTGTCTCTCTCTCTCTCTCTCTCTCTCTCTCTCTCTCTCTCTTCCTCTCTCTCTCTCTCTCTCTCTCTCTCTCTCTCTCTCTTCGCCCACCCGCTGAATGAACCGCCCAGGCATCGCACGAAACGAAACACACTATTAAATTACCGTCTCACTCTCCTCCTACATGCCACTACCACAACGGCCTCATTCATTCCGCCCTGTCACCTCCAGCTGCCTCGCTACTCCTTTTTCCATTCTTCCTCCGCTCTCTACACCCAATCTACACGAACACCTACTCTCTCCTGAACTAATTACAAACACAAACACAAACACCTCTTCTCCTTCCCCCTCCTCCTCTCCTCCTACGACTTGAGCAGTAGTAGTCATCTCACTCTCTCCCTCATCTCAATTACCCTCACCCTCCTCTCCTCCCTCCCTCCCTCTACCCGCACTTGTATTGTCTGAAAGGCTTGAGGTGCGAGCGTCCGACTGTCTCAAGTTCCCATCTCACTTGTAACTTGTTGCTTGTGTTGCTTCGCCTTGTGCCGCAGTCGAGAAGACGTTGGAGCAGACGGCATGCAGGGAGGGAAGTGTGTGTGTGTTTTGTGTGTGTGTGTGTGTGTGTGTGTGTGTGTATGTATGTGTGTGTGTGTATGTATGTGTGTGTGTGTGTGTGTGTGTGTGTGTGTGTGTGTGTGTGTGTGTGTGTGTGTGTGTGTGTGTGTGTGTGTGTGTGTGTGTGTATACAAGAAGCAAGTGTATGAATAGAGACAAGGTGAGTGTCGGTAGAAAGCATATATGGACAGTGTGTGTTTATGTGTACGTGTGTGTACGTGTGTGTGTGTGTGTGTGTGTGTGTGTGTGTGTGTGTGTGTGTGTGTGTGTGTGTGTGTGTGTGTGTGTGTGTTTCTTTAACGGAAACAATACGAAGACAGTATGGAATTACACGATTAGAAGACATTTTTGGTGAAGGTATTACTCATTGTATCTCATTTAAGTTTATTTATGATATCTTACGGATTTATATGTAGTGGTGTCAGCTGGGAAAATTATGTTAAAATTGTTTAATCTTTTGGTTATTGTTTGATTATGTGGACTATGGCAGTTTTTTTTTTTTTTTTTTTTTTTTATGATTTTTTGTCAAATTTATTTGTACATATTCTAAAGTCAGATGTACTGGCTGTAATTGGAGTTGTGGTCAATAAACTATCTATCTGTCTGTCTCCAATTGGTGAAAATAGCAATATGATTTAGATCACTAGCAAAAATAGGGAAAAAATGAGGACGCAAGTGCAATGTGATATGGTATAGCTAGCAAATCAGCTAGTGAACATAAGTAAATAAAAACAATGTCGCAGTTTAGATGAAAGTCGAGACAAATGGATACAAATAAGAATGATCATTAGAACCTACTACGACCACAACTATAGCTTGTATACAAGCAAGACCACTCTCCCTACAACCACTGCCACAACCACTACCATCTATTATTACTGCTTCTGTAATAATCATGACTATAAAAACAAAGAAAAAAAGTAAGAAGGTGAAAGGACCCAAGCCCTTAGAGACAAGACAGCATCCAGCCAGACGGAACGGGGGAAACAAATAGACACTACCCTCCTCTGCCTTCCCCTTCCATCCCCTTCCCTTCCCTCTCCTGTCCTCCCCTTCTAGCCCCTCCCCTTCTATCCCCTCCCCTTCTATTCCCTCCCTTGCCCTCCCCTCCCCTTCCATCCTCTGCCCTGTCCTCCCCATCCCTTCCCTCCCATCCCCTGCCCTCCCATCCCCTGCCCTTCTATCCCCTCCCCTTCCCTCCCCTGTCCTTCCCTTCTTGCAACTTCCCTCCCCTGCCTTCCCCTGCCGCCCCCTGCCGCTCCCACACCCCAGGACGCAGCAGGCGGGCAGATAATGTTGTTCCCGAGACTTACGGTGTCAGTGGAGGGGCTGTTTCTCCGCGTTAAGGCAAGATAACGTTGTGAAGGGGCGTGAAGATCTTATTTGGCCCGTCCTCTGAGGTTGGGTTTGTCTCACTAAAGGAAACGGTTCGCTCTTCCCGCCGCTGCCTCGACACCTCCCGCGGCGTCGTGAAGGAGGAAGCGTCGGCGGGAAGGCAAGGCGGGAAAGGGTTAAGATGGGAAGGCAAAGAGGGGAAAGATGGGTTAAATGGGAGAGAGAGAAGGAGGAAGGCAAAGAGGGGAAGGAGGGGTTAAAAGGGAGAGAGAGAAGGAGGAAGGCAAAGAGGGGAAGGAGGGGTTAAAAGGGCGAGAGAGATCGGCGTGCGGGAGTCAAGTTGGATAATTACTGCGGCTAAATGTGGGGTTATTCTTGCTCTACGCGCCGTTAGGAGTAGAAGCCGGTCTTTAATTGTTGATTGTCTGGCAAAGTCTCTGGAGTAGATAGCGATGTTTCCCGTAATTTCGTACAATTATAACCGTTAGCCGCTTCCCCAACACAGACATGGAATTAGACTTATGTAAGTAGGAATTAATTCGGTTTTTTAACATGGAATAACGCAATTTGACTAAACAAGACAAATTTACGATTGCGCACTCAGCTCTGCGCTCGGTGAAAATATACAGTTAAATTGAAATGAAATTGTATTCACGTTTCTTGACTACTAGGAATAAACAATAAAAATTCAGTAACTCTCTTATTGTTTCTATTGTTCCACCTTCCTACGACTTAAATTTCTTCAAACGAGGGGAGTGTGGTGAGTCACACACCACACCTGGCTAATCCTCCAGTAATCTCGACCTGAGCCTCCTTCTTAATCTCGACCTGAGCCGCATTGGTATGTAGGCGTCAGGTCGTGAGTATCGCGGCTCCTTTAAAAGGACGTCTCTTGTAGAGACAGGACACTTGAACTCAGAGACTTGTACCACACGCAACCTCTCTCCAATAAACCAACCATCAACCCTGGGTGTCTGTTTATCAACCATGTAGGCGACAAGGTCACTACATTTGGTGACCTACGGAGTGACAAGACACACCCAGGGGGGGGGCCTGCCCCTCGCCCCCCCCATCACGCCTGCAGCCACCCACGCCGCGCCACCCCTGCCGCTGCCCCTCGCCGTGCCTCACCACGGCCAAGCCCTGCAGCTACTAGCCGCCCGCCGCCACGCCGCCACGCCACCACGCCCTAGGCCTGCCGCCGCCGCCACCCTACCACGGCTCACCAACACCCGCGGCCTGCA
Source organism: Chionoecetes opilio (assembly GCA_016584305.1). Taxonomy (NCBI): domain Eukaryota; kingdom Metazoa; phylum Arthropoda; class Malacostraca; order Decapoda; family Majidae; genus Chionoecetes; species Chionoecetes opilio. The sequence goes on along the minus strand of JACEEZ010021137.1, from coordinate 125,726 downwards.
CCTCCTGTCTCAGGCCGCGCCGCCCCTGCCGCGCCGCCCATGATCTGCACGCCATGCCGCGACACCCCTAGCCACACAGCCAATCGCCACGCCCGCGGCCTGCACCTCGCCCTTCGCAGCCTCATCCTACCACGGCTGGCGCCACCCATCTCTGTACACTACGCCTCACGCTGCCTGCCCCTCGCAGCCCCATCTCAGCGTGCTGCCCTAGGCTCACTTCACAACCACCCAGCCCTGAGCGCTGCCACAGCAACCCGGCGCGCTTGCTCGCCACCCATCTCAGCGCACCCACACACGCCCTCCTGTGGCTTGTGTCCCACGCCCTGCCACCCAGCCCTGCCGACGCCAGCCCCTGCCGCCGCCCCTGCTGCCTCACGCTGCCTCCAGCAAGGCCCTGCAACGCACGGGCACCGCATCCCGCCGCCCGCTCTTGCCTCCTGCCGCCACGTGCTACTCCTCGTCCTCCGCTGACTCCTGCTCCCTGACGCTGCTTCCTGCTGCCTCACGCTGCGTCCTGCAGCCTTCCGCTGCCTCCAACAAGGCCATGCAACGCACGGGCACTGCATAGCAACACAAGCTATCTTGGGAGCCGATTGCTTTAGACACTTCGCCTTCCCACGAAGACACCTAGCATCGCAAGTCTCCCTCAAGATCTTGTGACAGCGACCCTCGGCACCTCCTATCTGATCTTGCAGCTACCGCTGCCAACGTGAAGACTGGACAGCCGCCCTACCTACATTCCCTTACCCTCGGCCCCTCCTATTCTGATCTTGCAGCTACCGCTGCCAACGTGAAGACTGGACAGTGCCCTACCTACATTACCTCGGCACTTGGCACCTCTATTTTATTCCTGTATAAGTTTTATATGTATAATATTTTTTTTTTTGAGGAAGGAGAGTACTGTGGTGAGTCACACACCACACCTGGCTAATCCTCCAGTAATCTCGACCTGAGCCTCCTTCTTAATCTCGATCTGAGCCGCATTGGTATGTAGGCGTCAGGTCGTGAGTATCGCGGCTCCTTTAAAATGACGTCTCTTGCAGAGACAGGACACTTGAACTCAGAGACTTGTACCACACGCAACCTCTCTCCAATAAACCAACCATCAACCCTGGGTGTCTGTTTATCAACCATGTAGGCGACAAGGTCATTACAGGAGTGACAAGACACCTCCCGAACTAAATTTGCCCACCCTCCTTTTCTATATTATCTTAATCGCTTCTATGTAAGGACTGGCAAATAAGCGGACATATTTTTACTTTTTTTTGTCCTTGGCCAGTCCTTTGTGATGATAAAGGAAAATTATTTACTTGAGGAACACCTGAGATTGATAATTAACTTCTTCACCCTTAAACTTCACCCTTAACGTCATTGTAAGATAGTAGTGACATGATAGTATATTCATGTCAGTTGCGATAAACAAAGAAAACTATACATTCTCTATTTCCTCTAATGCCACGAGGATGTAGCATGGCTCATTTACTACGAAGGCTTGTAAGTTCTCATTCATTCACAGGGCTTCCCACTCTGTTTTTCCTTGTGATATCAACGTTGACACAATTTTTCCGTGACTAAAAGATACGATCAGTAATTTTTGTATCATTGTGATTTAATTAAACTGACTTCTGAAATTTTCTTTTAATCTCTCGCTCCTTATATATCTCTCTCGCTCTCTCTCTCTCTCTCTCTCTCTCTCTCTCTCTCTCTCTCTCTCTCTCTCTCTCTCTCTCTCTCTCTCTCTCTCTCTCTAGCTATTATACTTTTTCCCCAGAGGTGCTGGATTTGTCGTATTCTATAGACTCGCTCCTTCCATTCACTGGTTAGTTCACCTTTAGTGCGGGCGTTCTGTGTGTGTGTGTGTGTAAACTTGAACAATTATATATGTAACGTTGACTGCCTGCTCTACCTCTCCCTCTCCCTCTCCCTCTCCCTCCCCTCCCCTCCTCTCTCTCTCTCTCTCTCTCTCTCTCTCTCTCTCTCTCTCTCTCTCTCTCTCTCTCTCTCTCTCTCTCTCTCCCTTTAGAATTCCGACATGAACGCGAAAACAAGTATGGTTGGGTAAACAGATCGAGATATTTGGCTTCCTATATCAAACTCACTTCATCAAGACTCATGACGAAATATATATAGAGAAAAACATACACAATACTTCCTTTTCATCCCATCATTCGTTTCATGTCTATATTTCGACTTGCCTATGAGCGAGATTCGAGACCGGGTGAATGAGACTTCGAGACCGGGTGAGTGAGACTATGAGACTAGAGACTGAGAGGAATTACAAAGGAATGAACGATGAAAAAGGTTAAGATACTTTGATCCTATCTAGACACTTTGCAAGTACCAACTACATAGTTATTGACTATACAAAGCGCCTCCACGCCAGGACAAACTTGGTGGACTCGAACCGCTGACCGAATGCAGGGACTCTACACGCAAGCTCACGACTCTACCAACCGAGCCACCCCAACGGATCGATGAAAAAGGGATGTGGATGCAATGATTAGGAAGCGTAAGCAATGAAAAAGGAGATGAAATGGATGAAGAATGACGAGAGAGAGAGAGATAGAGAGAGAGAGAGAAGTGTTTGAAAGAAGGCGAGAGAAGTAGGAAGTAAGGTTAGGGGGGTAAAGAGATGGAGGAGGGGTGAGTGAAGGAGATGATTTGAGGGAGATGACAAGGATAGGAAAGTAGTGATGGAGGGAGAGGAAAGGTAGGACTAGGAAGGAGGGTTGGTGGTAGAGCGAGGAGAGGCCATTAGAGGAGATACTATATACGTAACTGAAAGGAAAATAAGAGGTGGTTTGTTCAGTGGGGGGGAGGGAGAGAGAGAGAGAGAGAGAGAGAGAGTGTGTGAGAGATAGAGAGAGAATATTTAAGCTAGGAATAATCTATACATTTCTGTAAAGTAAAAAGATAGTTCTCAGTAATCCAGCTGAAGCTCCTGGCTGTAAAACCTATAAGAATACAACAATAAAAAATGAGAGAGAGAGAGAGAGAGAGAGAGAGAGAGAGATATGACTTTAAAAATGTCAACCAATATAATACAAACGATTTAGATGCACTTATTACTACTTCCTCTTTTGATGTAACACTAAAGTAAAAGTGGACCGAGCAGAGAGTGGAAAGGGGATAAATAGGAGGTCTCGGGGAGTGATGAATGAAGGGTTTAGAGACAAAATGAAAGAACCCTTTAAAAGAAACTACAGGTACAAGCACTTTCCTTCAGCAATACAACATTGATTCATTATAATTTGAGAGTCGATCTGTTTTGTTCTTCTTCTCTTTCTCTCTCTTACAACTTCACTAAAGGATCATCCACGTAGTATAATTGTAACTCTTTCATCTGGCAAACTGCAGTAAAACCTGAATACGAGACAGAGAGAGAGAGAGAGAGAGAGAAAGAAAGAGGAAGAGAGAAAGGAAGGAAAAAGAGATATGAGAATTGCATCAAAAAGAAAAAGAAGAATAGAAGAAAAAACGGAAGAAAAACGAATAAAAGGAGAAAGATGAAGGAATGGAATAAAGTGGAAGAAGATAAGTGGAGAGAGAAATCTAAAATACAGGGAGATGGGAGAAGTGTGAGAGATGAAAGTAAGAGGAGGAGGAGGAGGAGGAGGAGGAGGAGGAGGAGGTAGAGGAGGAAGAAGAGGAAGAGGAGGAGGAAGATAAATAAAAGGGAAATAGGAGCTTCGTTATTCACATAAAGGAATGAAAATAGAAGTGCTTCATTAGTTTTAATTGAGATCTATTCGAAGTCTCGGCGCTTCATTCGAAACGATCTCGAGCAAGGAGAGAGAAGAAAAAGCCTCAGTAACATTGTAGCTTTGTATGGATTCGTGTGCTGTGTATAGAAAAATAATTAATGTTTTAATGATGTGACGATCTTCTCTCTCTCTCTCTCTCTCTCTCTCTCTCTCTCTCTCTCTCTCTCTCTCTCTCTCTCTCTCTCTCTCTCTCTCTCTCTCTCTCTCTCTCTCTCTCTCCGTCATAGGGTTATGTAATCACTTCATTAACTTCATTTTTCAGTATTGGTTTAGCTTTTCATTATGTCTACTTGTATTACATTTACTCTAAGAGAAGGACAAACCTGGATCATGAATCAAAATCATTAAAAACATAAAAACTCTCCTACGGTTTTCTTTAATATATGGGAAGTACTGGCAACTAACCGGCCTTTTTGTTACTCCTATTATTTTGCCCTTGGTACGTCCATTGTAATTTAAAAAGAAAAGAAAAAAAAAGAAAGGGAAATGTAAAAAAAAGAAAAAAAGCCTCATCCTCGAAGATTGCCTGCGAGCCTTCAACCCAAGACATCCTTCTATCCCTTTCTCCTCCGTCTATGGTCTCTCCTCGTACTCATGATGATTTCCAAACCACTACTCTGCACTGAGACTCATAACAAAGGCTCCTCCTCCCCTGTATTTGCCTGGAGACCGTACGCCTGTATGGCCTCGCTAAGTCAACAATGGCACGGCAGAAAAATATTTTTTTTACCCTTTATTTCCTGCTCTGTATGTCTGTCTGTGTGTCTTTGTTGGTCTGTCTGTCTGTCTGTCTGTCTATCTCTGTCTGTCTGTTTCTGTTTGTATGTCTGTCTTTGGTTGTCTATCTCTGTCTCTCTATCTCTCTTTATCTGTTTCCAAATAATCGTAGTGGCAGCACAAAAAAAGAGAGAAAGAAAGAGAAGCAAAGAGAGAGAAACAAAAAATCTGGTTTTATGAAAAAAATACACATTGAGACACGTAAAAATAGACCAGAATTTTATATATATGATAGAAAAAGGAGAAGGAAGATGCAGATCAAAAGAGGAACAGAAGACACGGGAGAAATTGGACAAGAGATGAAATCGAGAAATAGGAGGAAAAGGAAGAGAAAGAGGAAGAGTTGGGAAGAAGAACGACCGAGAGAGGAAGACAAGGGACATGTAGAGGCTTTGAGTTACAATGAAATAAACAACAATGGAAACTGTATGTGTGTGTGTGTGTGTGTGTGTGTGTGTGTGTGTGTGTGTGTGTGTGTGTGTGTGTGTGTGTGTTATGTCAAAGAGTAGATAAACCACGAGACATAAATGAAAAGGAGAACGAAATGCAAATACAAAACAAGGCTTCAGAAATCTTTAGGAACGGAATAGCATGAAAAAAATGAACGTTATCAATAGTGAAGGCAACTGGAAAAATGATGGAATTTTGACAAAGTAGAAAAGTGGACGATGCGACAGATTAAAGCAAGGAAGAGAGAGAGAGAGAGAGAGAGAGAGAGAGAGAGAGAGAGAGAGAGAGAGAGAGAGAGAGAGAGAGAGAGAGAGAGAGAGAGAGAGAGAGACTTTCGACCTTTTCTCCTTCACTTACTTCCTCTTCACTTGTCTCACCTATGTCTCCCTTCACCTTTCCTTTATCCTACACCTCATACATGAATAACAACAACAACAACAACAACAACAACAAACCGTATCGTAACATCGTAGCATCATACAGGAGCACCGTCACATAAGCAGCAACACATGGAAACACAAACACACAACACATGTATTAAAGTAGACATTAAATAACCAATCGGCTTCCATGTGAACAATACACCCATTAAATAAAGAAAAATAATAAAGAATATATTAAATTGGCTTTATAAGTATCGGCGGTCAAGGCAAAGCAATACTACGCAATATTGAACACGAATAGAACGTGTATGTGTAGATGAATGCAGATAGTAACGCAACGTGAGGCATCGAACACACAACCTTTAAACACTCAGGAAGATCTACCGTTAATTGCATTCTGTCGACTTCCATTTCAGTTCCAATAATATCAGCCAAATATTGCACGCGCGTCACGTGAGATTTAATCAAAATAGCCGATTGCCTTTTGTCTTTCATCCTTTAGCGACGTCGACCCGAGTGCAGGGTAGTGACCGTGCGCTCGTTTGAACGTAATAGATATGATTTCTGAAGTATAGCAATAAAACGCTTCAGTATTTATGTATGACTAGCCGCAAAGCCGCCCTCCGGGCGGCCTTTTTGGCTAGCTCCTGCGGAGGGCTATTGGTGGGCCTTCGGCCCACCAAACACACTCTCCAGATAGCCCCTTCAAACTTTCCTGAAATCATGGATGTAGAAATGTATGTATTAACGCCTTACCCATCACCCCCCACCCATTCACTCACCCATTACCCATCACCACACACCCATTCACTCACCCATTACCCATCACCTCCCACCTATTCCCTCACCCATCACCCATCACCCCCCACCCATTCACTCACCCATCACCCCACACCCATTACCCATCACCCCACCCATTCACTCACCCATTACCCATCACCCTACATCAAGGTTTCCTCAATTCTCGCAACCCACATTTTTTTTTACAATTCTCGCTAATAGGCTGCTAAAAAAAAAAAAAAAAAGGTGATCGGATCATCTCATAAGTGGGCTTAAAAGTTGCCCCTGGTCGAGCTGGTTCCAAAACTGTGCCATATGATGGGATTGGGGTACGGGGGGCGGCACCTATCGCGGACACACACACACACACACTTTCGCTTATATTATTATAGATATATCCTTTTAAGAAGCGCCTCACACCATTGTTGTTTACGTGCACAGCTGTAAACAAACGCGAGGTCAAGCAAACACGATCATTATATCCTTCCACTGTGTGTTTAGGTTGAGTCAGGCGGTGTTTTCTCTCGACAAAGATTCCCCGCGAGACATGTTATGAAATGCTTTACAGACGCTTTATCGGTGGAGTTATGATCGTGTTCCGAGCCATGACGGCGTGCGGTGCTGCTACACATACATTGTTTATCAGGTGAGGATCAGACTGCCTGTTGGGGGTCTCTGGGCTTACCTGGAACATTAACTGTTGTCCACGAAGAGCGAGCTGGTGGCAGGGACCAAACGAGGAGGTTAGGTGGGAGGCAGGGAGAGGCAGGGAGGCAGGGGAAGACTTGGTAGGAAGGCAGGGGGGGGAGGCAGGGAGGTAGGGAGGAGGCAGGGAGGCAGGGAGGCAGGGGGAGGCAGGGTGGCAGGCGGGAGGCTTGGAAGAGGCAGACCACTACACCAAGCCCAAGGTCAAGTTATTCCTCGTCACCATGAAACACATCCGCTTCCAACTGAATATTCAGCTTTCAGGAAACTAAATTAAGTCGATACTGTCCACGTCGGCGTCAGAGTCAAGTGCTCGAAGCCCTGATTTTCACCTTCATAGCCAAATTGAAAAGGCGGCAGCCGGGGCGCAGCAACACCCAAGCGAAGGTAAACACGGACTGCACGACATGGCCGCTGCCGGGTTTGAAGTGCCGACCCGCCTGACGAACCCCGTATTGAATCGAAGCTCTTGTGACTAAAGCAAGCACCAGGAAATAGCAAACAGAGAGGGAGCAGAATGTACGCCGTGTTTTTTCTTTGACTGGCTTTCATCCATGTGTATGTGGATTTGTAAAAAAGTGAAATACGTTTTTCCATAACATTTTGCATTTTCGTTCGCGTCCGTGAACGGAGCAGCTCGAACTCTAAAATTGGTTTAGGAAAACGAAGTTAAATCAGATTTTTAAGGGTGACTATACTTTTCCTGACTCCTCATTCAGATTCGTGCAGGATTTAATTAATTGAATCGCGGTTGATTGAGACCATTCACACGGCCAATGAGACCTTTCACCAGGGGTAATTAAGTGCACACACCTGCTCGTGCAAACCTTCTAAGGGAAAACAAAATACTTTAATTTTTCTTACCTTTTCACTTCTAACTTATTTTTCATTTGCCTTCGTATTTCTTTTCTTAATTAGTATTCAAATATGGAACATAGACAATAGGGATGTATTTAATTGAAAGTCATAATTGGGAGATAAAAAAAAAAATTGGGAAAATTGTCATGGATCCGCATCTGGCTCTAATTAACTTAATGAGAATAGATGTGAACTGAAAGGCTTGTAGTATCAGTCTTTCCTCACATGTCAAAAACACGTTGACAAGCTTGTAAGGCTGTATCCACCTGTGCCTCATATCGCATACGACCGCCCTATTACTTTCTATGCACACAGTAATCTGTAGTTTAGGTTAACATGTATGATTCTTATCACGCGTGCCTCACTTAAATCTTCTTCATATATGTATAAAGAGCGATATAGGTCAGCTTTTATGACTTTATGACTTTCTATTCCAATTTTCTTGTTTCTTACGATCTATTTTCCCTCCTCCGCAGCGTTGTCTAACCTTGGCGTGGTGTACAGCGAGCAGGGGCGTCTGCAGGAGGCCGAGGCTGCCTATCGCGCCGCCCTCCGCCACGCCCCCGCCATGGCCGACACCCACTTCAACCTGTGAGTGTCTGAGTGTCTGGCTGAGTGTCTGAGTGTCTGGCTGAGTGTCTGAGTGTCGGTCTGAGTGTCTGAGTGTCTGGTTGAGTGTCTGAGTGTCTGGCTGAGTGTCTGAGTGTCTGGCTGAGTGTCTGAGTGTCGGTCTGAGTGTCTGAGTGTCTGGTTGAGTGTCTGAGTGTCTGGCTGAGTGTCTGAGTGTCGGGCTAAGTGTCTGAGTGTCTGGGTGTCGGGCTGAGTGTCTGAGTGTCTGGCTGAGTGTCTGAGTGTCTGAGTGCCGGGCTGAGTCGTCTGAGTGTCGGGCTGAGTGTCTGAGTGTCTGAGTGTCTGAGTATCGGGCTGAGTGTCTGAGTGTCTGAGTGTCTGAGTGTCGGGCTGAGTGTCTGAGTGTCTGAGTGTCGGGCTGAGTGTCTGAGTGTCTGAGTGTCTGGCTGAGTGTCCGAGTGTCTGAGTGTCTGAGTGTCGGGCTGAGTGTCTGAGTGTCTGGCTGAGTGTCTGAGTGTCTGAGTGTCGGGCTGAGTGTCTGAGTGGCTGCGTGTCGGGCTGAGTGTCTGAGTGTCGGGCTGAGTGTCTGAGTGTCTGAAATTCTGAGTGTCTGAGTGTCTGAAATTCTGAGGGTCTGAGTGTCTGAGTGTCTGAAATTCTGAGTGTCTGAGTGTCTGAGTGTCGGGCTGAGTGTATGAGTGTCTGAAATTCTGAGAGTCGGGCTGAGTGTCTGAGTGTCTGAGTGTCTGAGTGTCGGGCTGAGTGTCTGGCTGAGTGTTTGAGTGGCTGAGTGTCGGGCTGAGTGTCTGAGTGTCTGAGTGTCGGGCTGAGTGTCTGAGTGTCTGAGTGTCGGGCTGAGTGTCTGAGTATCTGAGTGTCGGGCTGAGTGTCTGAGTGTCTGAGTGTCTGGCTGAGTGTCTGAGTGTCTGAGTGGCTGAGTGTCGGGCTGAGTGTCTGAGTGTCTGAGTGTCGGGCTGAGTGTCTGAGTGCCTGAGTGTCTGTGTGCCGGGCTCAGTGTCTGAGTGTCTGAGTGTCGGGCTGAGTGTATGAGTGTCTGTGTGTCGGGCTGAGTGTCTGAGTGTCTGGCTGAGTGTCTGAGTGTCTGTGTGTCGGGCTGAGTGTCTGAGTGTCTGTGTGTCGGGCTGAGTGTCTGAGTGTCTGTGTGTCGGGCTGAGTGTCTGAGTGTCTGGCTGAATGTCTGAGTGTCTGAGTGTCTGTGTGTCGGGCTGAGTGTCTGAGTGTCTGAGTGTCTGTGTGTCGGGCTGAGTCTCTGAGTGTCTGAGTGTCTGTGTGTCGGGCTGAGTGTCTAAGTGTCTGAGTGTCGGGCTGAGTGTCTGAGTGTCTGAGTTTCGGGCTGAGTGTCTGAGTGTCTGTGTGTCGGGTTGAGTGTCTGTGTGTCGGGTTGAGTGTCTGAGTGTCTGAGTGTCGGGCTGGGCGGCGAGCGTCCGGCGCCTCCTCTTTAATATTAATGGTTCTGTCGGTCAGGCTTATTTGTCCTGTCCATGTTATTATTGTGATGACGAATATAAATCATGCTATTTTGATTAAATTTGTGCAATGCAATAACATTTGGGACCGGATATTACTCTTGTGGAAGGCTTTCCATCATATTAATGCAAACATATTATTATTCATTGAATTAATTCGATCGTAAATCTATACGTACCTACTTTTTTCACCTCTCTGTGCGTGTTGTAAACCAAAACTGTAACAAGCAAGCGTATATTTTAGAGTAATCGAAAGCGCCCGTGAAGTCAGAGATGCTTTTGGTGACTCCTTCTTTCTTTTCCTCCTCTTCTTACCACATCGTTGGTTGGATCACCCACAGCGGCCTGCTGCTGGCGGCGACGAGCAGGGCGGAGGAAGCCATCGACAGCTACCGCGCCGCCCTCAGGAGTCGACCGTGGCTGGCACAGGCTCACCTGGGCCTCGCCGCGGCGCTCCAGACGCTGGGCAGGGAGGCGGAGGCCACCAAGGTGAGGCGACCATTAGTGTGTGTGTGTGTGTGTGTGTGTGTGTGTGTGTGCATTACTTGCCTCCCATTGTTCGCTTGTAACACCCCGCGAAGGTTTGCCAGAGCGTCATCACGAGGTGTGTGTCTGTCTGTGCACAGGTGCTGGAGGCGTGCCGGGAGACCGAGTTGGCCCCGGCGCGGGACGGGCTGGGCCACTCCTGGGCCGTCACCACCTGCAGGCAGCGGCTGGCCCGGGCACACCTGTTGGCGGGGCGTCCTCACATGGCCCTGCAAGAAGTGGCCCGCGCCCTCAAGCTGGCTCCCGATGGCTACGGCGCCCACTCCTTGCACACCCTCGCGGCAGAGGCCCATCTGGAGGCCGGGGAGCACGCCGAGGCCCAGGCCGCCCTCTCGCGAGCCCTGGCCGCCCACCCCCACCACGTGCCCGCCCACCTCACCTTCTCCAGGATGCTGCAGGCCAACGTGAGTCCCTCGCTTATATATATCAAGGCATTACAACCAATCCCTTCCATCCATCCTGTAACGATGATGGCTGGCGGGTATGTCTTTACTCTTATTTTGCTTCAAGGATTCTTACCTTCCCTTTCCCTCTTTCGGCTCCACTTTTTCCCTCTTTTCGGCTCCACTTTCCTCTACCTCTCCCGTGACCGTCACAATTAGGTTAATGACTCGTGTGGGGCATTACGATTTCCCTGAAACTTGTGACTAATTCATAGAAATATCAAGGGTTACAAAATTGCTCCTACATTAATTAAATGGGAAACAATGATGAAAACTAAAAGTGTCACATGTAAAGCCAGAACTCTAAACATAACATTTGTACTGCTGTGATGTTAAGCGAATCATAAACATTCTAATACATCCGCCTAATTGTTACTTAATTATTTTCGTACATACAAGTATCATAGACAACGTTAAAAATGTTCTCCCACTACTTAAGGTTTCACACCCTAACATTTTTATTTTGATACAAGTGTAACTTTCCTGGCACAAATATTTGCTGCCCTGGGATAACGAACGTCAACACACTGTTCTCACCGTGTTATGCTACTAATCCTCACCGCATAACTCACGCTTTAAGTATTTTTGTGTGCACTGAAGCCTTACCTAGAGTTACTCCGTGTTTTCATGGTGCATGGTTCATTACCGTGTTTTGTTACTAATCTACATACTACTACATACATACATACTACAACCACAAATCTACATACTACATACTACAATATATACATACCACAACTACTAAGCTACTAACTACAACGTATAACTCACGCTTGAAGTATTTTTGTGTACCCTGAAGCGTTACCTAGAGCCGCCCCTCCACGCAGGCCCTAGGTGTTGGCGGTGGCTCGCAATGCCAACAAACTAACTTACACATTTTCCACGCGAGAGGCTGGCGGCAGGTGTGGGTGGAGGTAACGTTCCACTTAGCAGCAGCTGAACCACCTTTAAGGGAAGAAAAATACATAAGGATATAAAGCCAGCACAAGGTTCACCAGAAATTTATGGGAACAAAAAACTATGTGTAGCAAGCAAGAGTATCAGTTTATGCAGACGTTATGTTGGATGTGAAAACCTCCTACCTCGATACTTTTCTTTCTTACAGGGACAGTTTTCTTCTTTACAGACGTTATGTTGGGTGTGAAAACCTCCTACCTCGATACTTTTCTTTCTTACATGGATAGTTTTCTTCCTTACAGACGTTATGTTGGATGTGAAAACCTCCTACCTCGATACTTTTCTTTCTTACATGGATAGTTTTCTTCCTTACAGACGTTATGTTGGATGTGAAAACCTCCTACCTCGATACTTTTCTTTCTTACATGGATAGTTTTCTTCCTTACAGACGTTATGTTGGATGTGAAAACCTCCTACCTCGATACTTTTCTTTCTTACAGGGATAGTTTTCTTCTTTACAGACGTTATGTTGGGTGTGAAAACCTCCTACCTCGATACTTTTCTTTCTTACAGGGATAGTTTTCTTCTTTACAGACGTTATGTTGGATGTGAAAACCTCCTACCTCGATACTTTTCTTTCTTACATGGATAGTTTTCTTCTTTACAGACGTTATGTTGGGTGTGAAAACCTCCTACCTCGATACTTTTCTTTCTTACAGGGACAGTTTTATCCCTTACATACGTTATGTTGGGTATGAAATGGGTATGTATGGGTATGGTATGAAAACCTCGCTCTTTTCTTCCTCACAGGGCAGCCGGGCGGAGGAGGTGGAGCAGTGGCTGAGGCGGGCGGTGGCTCTGGCGCCTAACGATCCTCACGCCCACAAACACTTAGGTGAGAGGCGCTGAGTCTTCGTTTGCTGACACCGGAGTCCTTCATTGATTGACTTCGTGTCTTAGGAAATTGACATGAAAAAACTATGACTTCCTCCTTATATCAGCCTGCAAATCAACACCCGCAGTTCAATAAGACACTGATTTTAGTTTTCTTCTTTTTTTATAATTCTTTGATTGTCCGCATTGCTAGGACCCCTTGCGATAGGATGACGTAGGAACATCGAACTCCCATGACCTTTCCTTGTCTCTCCTTCAGGCCAGCTGTTGTTGGAGCAGGACCGCGTGGAGGAAGCGGTGGGGGCGTGGCTGCGGGCGGCACTGCTGGACTCCACAGACCACACAGCTGCATTCAACGCCGCCACCGCCCTCAGACTGGCCGGCAGAAACCAGCACGCGGAGACCTTCTACAGAAGAGCCGTGCAGCTGCAGCCAAAGGTAAGGACTCTAAAAGCTGCTGCGTTTGTTTAATATGTTACGAGGAATACTGAATAACTAATGAAGGCTTTAATTTATGCTTCTCATTCATGCATTTAAACATATGAGCCGGACACAACCCGAGATATATACGACGGCACATAAATACATTAGTGCGCGTTGCTCAATTTACAAGCGTTAATACTGGCGCTTACATATTATTGTTTGTGTCTTGCATAAGCTATGTCCCCTTGTTCTCAAATGCAGTGAGAGAGAGAGAGAGGAGAGAGAGAGAGAGAGAGAGAGAGAGAGAGAGAGAGAGAGAGAGAGAGAGAGAAGAGAGAGAGAGAGAGAGACAGACAGACAGAGACGAAAAGACAGAAGACGCAGACGACAGACAGACAGACAGACAGACAGACAGACAGACAGACAGACAGACAGACAGACAGACAGACACATATTCAGACATACAGACAGAGACAGATGTAAGAAGAAAAAAACTTGCTGGAAGGATTAGTTCTAAAATAATTATTGTAACGAAAACTAATTTGTGAAGCGCGTGGTTCAGTCAGACCTGCATTCCTTCCCTTCGTAATAATCGCTCTCATTGTCTTCACATAATTTCTTGTCCACCTTTCTTGCTAACACATATTATTTGACACCTTTACTTAGAAATTAGGTCTCTCTCTCTCTCTCTCTTCTCTCTCTCTCTCTCTCTCTCTCTCTCTCTCTCTCTTCTCTCTCTCTCTCTCTCTCTCTCTCTCTCTCTCTCTCTCTCTCTCTCTCTCTCTCTCCTCTCTCCTCTCCACACACACACACACACACACACACACACACACACACCACACACACACACACACACATTTTACACACACACACACACACACACACACACACACACACACACACACACACACACTGCGGAATATCACCTCAAACTAACTCTACATCTTCCTTTCCTTTCCTCACCAGGACGTGGCCAGTCACCGTAACCTCGGCGCCATTCTTCACCTCAACGGCAAGCTGGAGGAGGCGAGGAAGCACTACGATGAGGCCTTGGCGCTCGCCCCCGGGGACCCACAAACCACCACGAACCTCCAGAGGCTCTCGGCACTCCTGCACAAGAAGGGGCTGTCCTAGTGGGCGGTTGCAGGGCTCTGACGAACGCCTCCTCCCTGAATATAGGTCCCATTATGTCCCCGGCAAGACCAGTTAACCAGTCAGTCAGTCAGTCGGGAGCTGCGACAAAAGTAGCCAACCCGCGGGAGCTTCCGATAACGATTATTATAAATCTCTTATTGTGTCGATGAGTAACCCTCCGACGCACTAGAGGACACCCATTGCTACGTATTTCTTTTCTTCTTCATGATGGCGGCAAATCGTGTGGCTATTATATGTAGATTTACTGGGCCAGATATTTGTTTTACTACCGGCCGGTGTCTGCTGCGCGCGCATCGATCAAGAATCCCCTCAAGTATCAGGAGCTCAAACTCGTAGTAAGCGACCCAGACGACCTGCCTCGGGTGCTCTGGCGGCTTTGTAGTATTCCTGTTTTAACTCTCCCCTTCCTCCTCTCTCTTCCCCCCTTCCTTCCTCCCTTCTCGTGCTCCAACCTGACCCTTCTCCTCATCTCCTGTGTGTGTGGAAAGTCTGGAGGCCCCTCAAGGACCACTGTGGCTCTCCTTCAAGTGTGAGTAACATGAGATCGAAGGCGACTGAAGAGCACCTGGAAGTTGCTGTTGTGAGAGTGTGGTGACGAGTGACAGTCAGTGAGGTGAAGAGGCATTAATTCCCTCACACGAAATAATAAATATAACTGTAAACCAAAAATTGTCATCAAATCCACAGTAATATTCTTTGATGCCTCTTCTCTTTCTCTTTACCACCCTCCTCCCTCTCTTCCTCCTCCTCCTCCTCCTCCTCCTCCTCCTCCTCCTCCTCGTCCTCCTCCTTCCTCCTATTCTCCTCCGTGACTCTCTCCAAATCCCTTAAATCCCCGATCACCCCGTCACATCTGTACATGCTTTTATTTCAATTTCTTTTTGTCTGGCTTGGCGCTGCGAGGCTGGTGAGGACGGCCGCCAGGAGGGGAGATTACAGACACAGGGAAAAGAGAAAAAGAAAACGTATCCCCGCTATCGCACATATTGCAAGGGTAACTATTCCATGCCTGACGGTGGTTGTGGATCATTGAAAGGTGGAGATTCTTGTTCCTGCTTTGATTTATGTTTCTCAGTTCTCCTTCCATCTCTTTCTTCTGACTTGCATTGCTTCTAGTCATTCCAAAGATAATGAAACGTTTGGAAAGTACACACCAAATCTTGTATAAGTTTTCAATATCCTAAGTGTTCTCTCTCTCTCTCTCTCTCTCTCTCTCTCTCTCTCTCTCTCTCTCTCTCTCTCTCTCTCTCTCTCTCTCTCTCTCTCTCTCTCTCTCTCTCTCTCTCTCTCTCTCTCTCTTTAAATCTGTTTACTTAAGATGGTTTGTCAAGGAGCAACACCTGGTCACCCATGAAGCAGCTCGAGGCATAGGCGACGCTCCGGAGCTTCCTTCTCTGTATCTCTCTGTGGCAAGCGGCCTATAATGTCGGTGTTCTATGTAATATATGTTTACATTTTTCCTATGCTAATATTGCATCATTCACCAGACAAGTGGAAGCTTTCAACGTCAGTGAAGATACTAATTGAAGTTCTGCTCTTGCTCTAGTATATTTTTTTTGAGAGGATAGGAAAGTGGTTCTCTTAGTTCGAACCCAAGAGTCGAGCGGAGGCGTGAGTGAGTGAGTTGGTCTCGTTTTCTCTTTCGTTCTCCACGGCGCTCCCAGACCCAGCGTCAAACCGAGTGAGATTAAGGTTAATGCAACAGCGAAGTGTGTGTGTGTGTGTGTGTGTCTGTCTGTGTGTGTGTGTGTGTGTGTGTGTGTGTGGAGTACGAAATAAGAAGATAATGCAAATACTATCCGAGGCGTATCCAAAATATCACCACAACTGCCGCTTTCATCGCTGCTCTTGGCCTTGGACATCCACAACCAAGGACTCGCTTGGTCTTGGGTCCTGGTATGCCTGTGCACCCCTGTGGCTCCCTTAGTGGCCCGGCCCTTCGTCTGTGTCATACCTTGGGACATTCCTGGACACTAGTCTGTGATATCTGTCAAGTAAGAGTCATTCCAAGACATTATGGCATAGAATTATCGACCTTGTTCTCCCTTTGCATCTGGAACACGCCACTAGAAATGCGTGAAGGACCAAAGAATACGTAATGTGGACTTGACTTGGTTTGAGAGCGGGGATGATATAACATGATACTTATAGCTTATGTTGTGTAGCTCTGCCAGATCACGCAGTAGACCGATGGGAAAGTGAAAGGCTCGGTATAGATGGCATAGGTAGCTTCTTGTGATGGAAAATGACCACGAAGGGTGAGTAGCATTATGGTCAATAGGGGAAAAAACTGAGCTTGTGGTGTGGCAGCGGTGGGCATGACAAGCTTCACACGGCCTCTCTTGACACCAGCAGCGACTATTTGCACATGGCCAACAACTGTTTCTGTACAAAGGCAGGAGTAAATAAGCAAAGTTATCTGCTTCCATTACGAGTGGCGACAAAATGAGAGGAAAAAAAATACGAATCTCAGTGAAATTTCTCTTCTCTCCTTCTTTTGAGGATGATCAGTAAGTACTCAAGGTTGAACCCGTCGAAAACAGAGGAAAAAAAATGTGTGAGGAATGCATTCAAGCTTTAATTCCAATATATCAAAGCTTTACGTGGTGTGTATAAGGTGGGGAAGGTGTGCTCAGGCTGTCTAGGTATGCTTCCTCACCTCACCTGAACCAAAGATGATGAGGGAGTGTCGCGTCTCATGTAGTCAGTCTTCTAGTCATCCTCATAGTCTGCTGTTCCATGTTTGCTTTGACACCTGCGTCCTCATTACCTTGTCTCTGCTGTTTTATACTCCACATAGGCCTCATCTGGCGGCCTGTTTAGTAGGTCGCCTCGTCTCTTACAGCAAAGTGGCCCCAGTTAGGCTCCAAGAAACTCACCTTCATGCTTTAGAATGATGGACAAGAAGACGAAGCATTATAAATATGTTCGTACCCATAGCAGATAACGGATGTGGAAAATGATAACAGGTAAAAAAATGAGAATTATGTTAAGGCAGGAATAGAAAATATAGAACCAATGAAAAAAAGAGGAGGAGAAGAGAAACAGAAGACATTTAATAGCTTTTTCATCAGTATAATTAAATAATTGACTTGCTCTCTTTTTAAGCATTCAAATCTTATTACCGAGTGTTGTCAGAGTCGAACCTTCGCCTCCAAATACTGGGTTGCAACATTTTCTCGCCATTCATACTCACTAAGTGGTTTAGTCTTACTCAATAGACGGCCTTTTGGGAGCACTTTTATTCGATTAACTGTCAAAACATGTTGTGCGTGTGTGTGTGTGAGTATGAATGTGCGTGTGTGAGTGTGTGTATGCGTGTGTGTATGTGTGTGTGTGTGTGTGTGTGTCACGAGACCAGTGTATAAACCAGGTGGGCTGCAGGTGATACGGAAGAAACCTGATGTTATCCTTTAATTAGTATCATGTACATAGCCTCAAATTATATATAGATATATATACAATGATTTTTTAAAGGACCTTAACTCCATAAATGATATCTATCTATCTATCTACCCTGACCTGCCTCCCTACATGTCTTCACCTCCTCGCCCCAACCTCCCCCAATCTGTATGTATATCGATGCATCTCCTCATGTCTCCCCGTCATACTATATTCCCTACGCCTCCTCCATTGCCTCTAACCCTTAATTTTTACCCTTCGTCCCCTCTGTCTCCCTTTCTAAGATGTGCCTAAGCCTCTCACTACAACAATTCATATTTGTAATTATATTCTGCGACTTTCAGCCTTGTAACACATGAAGACAAGGGTTGTTTTCCCCCACATAACCTGTGTAAGTGAAGGCACTCAGGTAACCTTTTTGTTCACTAGACTGACAGTGGGTGAAAACAGAGACGTCAGCTGATTGGTTGATGAATTCAGCATCCCTTGCCTTCATTGGCTGAAACCAGATTATCAGCCAGCCAATGAGAAGAAAAGCAGGGAACTCGTAAGAACTTTTTATCTAAGACTTAATACTTTCCCTCTTATTTTTCAAGTCAGTTTCCTGCTCATTGGTATCATAATGAAGGGTGAAAGTCGCTGAATTCGGCTAACAACCAGTATAAACGACTCGTATTATACTTTGGTGTTTTTACCCAGATACATAAATAATGTGCCGAGACTAGTGATATGTTACAATTAATATCAAATATATTATATGTGTTCATTACGTGAGTGTATTGATGTGTTTTTCCTCTTATACTTAAGGGGTAATAAAGGGAAAAGAGGGAAGGGATGCAGAGGGGGAAAATGAGAGCAAGAAGAGAGAGAGAGAGAGAGAGAGAGAGAGAGAGAGAGAGAGAGAAGAGAGAGAGAGAGAGAGAAGAGAGAGAGAGAGAGAGAGAGAGAGAGAGAGAGAGATACATACGAGATAGAGAGAGGAGAAATACATACGAGAGAGAGAGAGGGAAGATATATACGAGAGAGAGAGAGAGAGAAGAGAGAGAGAAGAGAGAGAGAGAAGAGAGAGAGAGAGAGAGAGAGACATACGAGATAGAGAGAGGAGAAATACATACGAGAGTGAGAGAGAGAGAGGGAAGATATATACGTGAGAGAGAGAGAGAGAGAGAGAGAGAGAGAGAGAGGAGAGAGAGAGAGAGAGAGAGAGAGAGAGAGAGAGAGAGAGAGATACATACCTACAAATAAGCCGGGACACCTAATTCCAGTGTAGGCGGGGTGGTGAATGGCTCATCAGCAAATGGAAGGGGACGACAACGACAAAACACGCAGCTGAAACGCAGTGAATTTGAACCATGGACAAGGACGATGAAAAGAGTAAGACAGAAAAATAGGGATAAAGAGATGAGAAGAGGAAGAAACCCATGAATAAAAGGAGGAGGAGGAGGAGGAGGAGGAAGAGGAGGGGGGATGAATAGACAATCAAGATAATATAAGGTTTTCCTCTACCTCTTTCATACGTCTCTTTAACATGACGTCAAAACATAAACACGGGGATTAAATACGTGTACCCCAGTCTTCCCTGAACGTGTGTGATATTATCGTATCGTAGTTTCTTCAGTTTTTTTTTCTCAAGGATGATTAATAGCAAGACCTTGGTTGGGTTGATTAAAAAGATTGGATAGTTGACAGGTATAATGTTATGAAGCTGGTGATTAGTTTCCTATCTTTACTAGTATCTTATATCCCTTAGCTTTATCTTTACTAGTTTAGTCTAAATTTTATAGTATCAAATTCTCTCTGATGATACTGGGGGTTTAAATATTTATATATTATTTTTGTGGATAAGACACAAATCATCTTTCTCGTCATATATATTTTATTATTGTACATTTTCTTATTTTACATTCCTTTGTTATTCATGGCAGTGAATTTTTTTTTTTTTTTTTTTTTTTTTTTTTATATTACATTCTTCTTATTGCATTCATTCTTTATTATTTTGTGGTAGTGTTTTTATCAAGCTTCTTTTTTTCATAGTTTTCTTTGTTGGTGACCTTTGTGATGACCTTTGGTCGTATTGGTCAAGACGCCTGGGAAATGTGTGAGTTGATTGGATGTTCCCACTGGTGGCAAAAATATCATTCGTACACAACAAAGTATTAATCTTTTAACTCTATAGTTCGTTGCCTCGCTGATGTTTTTTTCTCGTTTTTTTTTACTCTAATATTAATGAAAGCCATTGATGTCCCTCCAGCAAAAATCACAGCACCACACACACACACACACACACACACACACATGTACACATACACACACACACACACACACACACACACACACACACACACATACACACACACACACACACACACATACACACACACACACACACACACACACACACACACACACACACGCGAAAAATAAAGAGAGTCATCCATTTCACCATCATCACCAACATCATCACGATCTGCAATTCAGAAATATTTCCAGCAATGTTTCATCTGGTCCTTGTGGCGCACGGGTTTTTGGAGGCGAGCGGCCTCGGCAACATGCCCGGCGCCACCTTCACGGGAGCTCCGATCGTCGACGCCCTCAGCACAGACCCCGGGCACGGGGGCTGTGCTGAGGGTGTCCCGGGTCGGGGCTCCCGTGAAGGTGGGGCCGGTGTAGTCCCCGGGGCCGTATGTTGCCGGAAGCCCGTGTGCCGCAGGAAACGGAAGTACGGAGAGTGTATCCTGCTGAGTGCCCCGCACTCCTCGTCAGGATGGACAAGCCAGTCCTCGTGCCGCACGCCAGCAGCACGAACACTCTCCTCATCTTTTCTATTTTTTCAAAGCATCTATCTGGCGGGCTCAAGCTAGCCCGTGGTCCTCCCCTGCTGGAGGCCCGAGAAAAAAAAGAAAAAAAAACCATCATCACCACTATCTACCACAACTCAAGAGCTACAACAATCGATCCAGCAACACCCACAATAATCACCACCACCACCACCACCAACACCTTCCCACAATCACACCTTCTCGTCACATAAAGGAAGAGAGGGTCGTTAGTGCCGCCTTCTCATTATCTCACGCCACAGCATGACTCTCTCCTTGCACGTAACAAGCAAATCATTAGTCGACCATCATAATTATATAGTTAAGAGTTACCACTTTGCCTTTTTCATCTCTTTCAACATTACCGTTGCCCCAAAAATATAAGATAAACTACCCACGTACAGTCAGTGAAATGTAACATTAGAAATCGTCAAAATAAAATAAGTATAAAAGGACAGAGAGAGAAAAAAACAACTTACAGTAATCCTTCATTTACCAGAACCAGAACATTCACACAGAAGTCGAATGTGAAACTATATGAAAAAATAACAGTTGTTAATGACAATGAAAGAAAAGAATTCAATTGTTAGCGATAATGAAAAAAATAAGAGGAGAAAAGGACAGAGAGAGAGAGAAAAACCCCAGTAATCCTTCATTCACCACACAGAAATCGAATGTGAAACTGTATGAACAAATATATAGCAGCGACCTGATGATGATGAAATAAGAATAAAAAAGACAATTGTAATGTAAAAGTTCCCGACAGGCGGTTTTGTCCTTTCCCGCAGACAAAGTTTTAATGCGTTTTCAATTTTCAAGTCGATTCTTTCGCTTAGGTCGCCTCGTCTCCACCAATGAGAACGCTCGTAAAGCCTGACCCTAATTGGCTCTTGGAATGTGATTGGTCGATAATGGGCACAGTGAATTATTTGCGAGTTGGACGAAATTTTTATCGTTTTTTGTTTGAAATGATTAACAGTCACAAACTTTTCGGTCTAAAGTTTTTATTGATAGAAATGCAGAATGATGTTGATGATGATGCAGATTTAGAGGAGGAAGAAATGTTACGAATGATGATGATTATAATGATGATGATACAGAAGGGAAGGAGGATGAAGAACAGGAGGATGTGGAAGAAGAAGAAGAGGTAAATGATGGTGATGGTGATGATTATGATGAAGATAACGAACAAATATTAACGCGTTCACTTCTAAGATAAAATTCAATTTTTTTTTTATAAATCTTATTTAATCATGTTAGTTTGTTGTTTTATATCCGATTGCCTCTTTACCTACCTATTTGTCTGTCTGTGTCTATCTATATATTAGTTGATGTCTGTCTGTCCTGACCACTTGTCTGTCTGGCTAGCTGTCTGCCTGTGTGAATGTCAATTTATATATTGTTCTGTTATCTGTCTGTTTGATCGATGCTGCTTTCTGTCAATGTGTTTATCTGTCTGTCTGTCAAAATGTTACTGTGTGTGTGTGTGTGTGTGTGTGTGTGTGTGTGTGTGTGTGTGTGTGTGTGTGTGTGTTGTATCTGTCTGTCTGTGTGTCTGTTTGCAGTACAACAACTTCCCCACCAAAGAGTAATCTGTCCCACATCACCGCCAGATGGAAAACTTCGCGTAAAATTCAACGAGGAACCGAGAAAAAAAGGTAAAAAGAAAAGAGTGTAGGTAAGTTTATGAGGCTTCTTATTCGAAACGTCTTGAACACCCTGGTAGGAAGGAGGGGGAAAGGGAAGGAAGGAGGAAAAGATAAGAGGGGGTAGGAGAGAGGAAAAGAGGTAAGTACAAATTCCTCTTCCATCGCTCTCTTCCTTCTCGTCATCCTCTTCCTCCTCACTTTTATTATGTATGAAATTAAGTGGTAAATTGTCCGATGAGAGAGAGAGAGAGAGAGAGAGAGAGAGAGAGAGAGAGAGAGAGAGAGAGAGAGAGAGAGAGAGAGAGAGAGAGAGAGAGAGAGAGAGAGAGAGAGAGAGAGAGAGAAGGAGAGAGAGAGAGAGAGAGAGAGAGAGAGAGAAAGAGAAAGAGAAAGAGAAAGAGAAAGAGAGAGAGAGAATACCAGACTGGCTTGGACCTTTTAGACAGATAAAACTCTTGCTCATAATTAGGAAACGGGTCTTCTCTAATTGCTGGAAAGTTGGCAAGGTGTCAGAAGAAACTACTGAGGCTCTTTCTTCTCCCTTCGCTCGTAAGTGTGTGTGTGTGTGTGTGTGTGTGTGTGTGTCTGTATGTGCGTGAAAGAGTCAGGAAAACTTTGGCGCGATATTAAACACCGAAAGGAAGAGGGGGGGGGGGGGAATAGAAGGGAGGAAAATAAAAATGAGCGGGAAAAGTGTACAGGATAATATGGTGTGTTCTCATATCTCGTCTTGGAAAATATTGACAGTGATGCAGTTTTATGAGATACACAATAACCGGAGAGGGCGAGTAGGAGAAAGTGAGAGCCCTGTTGAATAGAGGAGGCAAGGATGGGAGTTAGAAAAGTTATAGGGAGGAGGAAGAGGAGGAGAAGGAAGGGTATCCGGGAAGGCAAATGTGTAAAGAGTGAGTGTGTAATAGTGGCAAGGGTAAAGAGGCGTGTAGATGTGTGTGTGTGGTGTGTGAGATATATATATTTTATATATATATATATATATAATAGAGGAGAGAGAGAGAGAGAGAGAAGAGAGAGAGAGAGAGAGAGAGAGAGAGAGAGAGAGAGAGAGAGAAAAAGAGAGAGAGAAGAGAGAGAGAGAGAGAGAGGAGAGAGAGAGAAGAGAGAGAGAGAGAGAGAGAGAGAAAAAAAAAAATTGAGAGAGTTCTGATCCAAGGATGATACATTACATATCTCATTAAGAAATTAAGCCTTAATCTTAAAATTTCATGGGGTAATAAGGATAGCAAAATTATAGTTATACGTAAGAAAGAGCTATAAATCAATACATTAATAACGTCAATGTCGGCGATGCTTTCATTGAGTATTTATTGATCCTGTATTTCTTATGAGATTTTATAATGTTCTTGTTATTTGTCTACATCTTTTAGAAATCACATGTAGCGCCTTGCCTTCGAAATCCATATAAGTCATAGTAGTTGGCGAAGGAACGGAAAAAATAATATATTGGAAGTGCGGGGCATGGAGAGGAAGGACTGGGCGTGAAGGCGGCTGGCGACATGCTGTGTTGGCAGGTAAGAGACGAAAGGGAGGCATTACGTATTAGGTAAAGAATAGCAAGTAAATATAGGAGAGAAAGAGAGAAGGATAACCTGGATGATGAATACATTATTATTATTAATATCAATATCTTTATTATTTTGATGATCATTACTACAGTATTATTGATGAGTTAATGGGGGGGGGGGGGGGGGCATGGAGGCAAGAACCGACTACTAAAGGTGGCGTGGTGGTAAAAAGTTTAAGAAACGCTGCACTATAAAGAAGGGCCAAGGGATAGAGGTTGAGTGGTCGAAGGGGAAGGCGAAGGAAAAATAATATCATTGACTCCTTTAATAAGTGCATATGCTTGGTATGAGGGAGCAGCAAGTCAAAGCGAGGTGGAGTGGGTGGATACCGGGGTGACGTTCGGGGAATGAGGTAGTGGTATGTGTCCGTCAAGGCAGGATCTCTCTCTCGGCTATGGTCCCCCCGTGTGTCGCGCCCGTAGGTCCGTGCCTCGGCGAGTGTGGCGAGGCGGGCAGGCAGGTGGACAGGGGCAAAGCCTTCTCTATGTAAAAGCCTGAGTCTGGGAGCGCGGGATGGACGTGACGTCACGAGCTGAGTCTGCTCCTCGAGTCAGTAGGAGCCGAGCTTTCAGCATGTGAGGATGTACGGGCGTATAAGATATACTGTATCTTTGGAAATGTTTGTTCTATAATATTATCAAATAAAAAACCGTAAACACACTAAAGAAATGCCATATGAGACTCTCAAGAAATATGCATGAACTTAAACTCTTCGCCATTTAATATTTTACTCGCAAATTTTACATGGTGATACCAATAGAAGCGGAATTTAATTAGCTTTCCATTGTTATATTTTGTTTTCTGATAAATGAATTAGAACCATACATACATTAGCGTTAACTAAATAAATAACATCATCAAACGGGAAAAATTACCCGATTTCATGACCTTTTTTGTTAGTTAACGCTAATTTATGTATGGTTCTAATTCCTTTATCAAAAAACGAAATATAGCAATGGAAAGCTAATTAAATTCCGCTTCTATTGATATTCTCCATGTAAAATGTTTTTGAGCAAAATATTAAATGGCGAAGAGTTAAAGTTCATACATATTTCTTGTGAGTCTCATAATGGCCTTTCTTTAGTCTGTTTTACGGTTTTTTATTTGATAATATTATAGAACAAACATTTCCGAAGATAACAATATATCTTTTATACTGATAAACATATATTAGGTACGAAATTACCCGATTTCATGATGTTATGTATTTAGTTAACGCTAATTTATGCATGCTGCTAATTCATTTATCAGAAAACAAAATATAGCAATGGAAAGCGAATTAAATTCCGCTTCTATTGATATTCTCCATGTAAAATGTTTTCGAGGAAAAATATTAAATGGCGAAGAGTTTAAGTTCATGCATATTTCTTGAGAGCTCATAATGGCATTTCTTTAATGTGTTTACAGGTTTTTATTGATAATATTATAGAACAAACATTTCCGAAGATAACAATATATCTTTATACTGATAAACATATAATTAGGTAGGTAAACTTGTCATCTCGGTGGCCTCGTACAGACGCCGTCCGTGACGTCATCAATCTCAGGCGCAGGCCTTTATAGATTGAGACGGCCTTGACAGGGGACGGGGATGCTGGATGGGGAGCCCTTGTGTCCTGGTGGTGGCTCCCTCGCTCGGCCTTCTACGTATCAGTAGAAATGATGAAAGTGACGCAATTGTGCATATATGGCAGCAGCCTATTAGTGCTTGGCATATAAACTGACTTGTGTCAATGCCGTCTGTTCGTTTCAGGTCAGGATGTTACAAAATATTAGTGAATGTTCAATGCCGTGAACTACATAACTTATAAAGAAAAATAATAGTGTGTGTGAGAGAGAGAGAGAGAGAGAGAGAGAGAGAGAGAGAGAGGAGAGAGAGAGAGAGAGAGAGATTCATAAATATTTATAAGATACTCATCAATGTAATATTCATATTTTATAGTATCGCTACCCATCTTGCAGGGACGCTCCATTTTCTCTGATCTTTTTTTTTTTTGTGTGTTGTGTGATTTCTCATCCGGGGCAAAAAAGTGAACGACATTGTATGAACTTCTCCCACTTTCCTCTACTACAATTTGTATTTTAGAACATCTATAGCTCTCAAAGGCATCATTAATATATATGCACACTGGCCATGAAAACAAATTATAATAGACGAAGATCCTCGTACGTCTGGCAGCGCGGTAACTCACCCCGTCAACACAGCTACCAGATCTCACGATAAGAAGACTTTTCATTATCTCTTTGCACATATCCATTAAATAAGGAGGCCATATAACAGACATAATAACTTAACACTACACTAAAACTCTTCTATTCTGCGTGATCTCGTTTGAAGTAAGTCATACCGTATGATTGAAATGTATCATACGAGAGTTCTTCCCAGCAGGCCAAGGTCACGTGATCGGTAGGTGGCTGGTGGGAGGCAGGGCGCGAGCCTTCCTCCTCGGCCTTGCCGCCTCCGTGTGTGGCAGCCGCGCCGGTTATGTTTTACTGTTGGTTTGTGTGTGCGTTTCGAGCGTCTTGGGATGTGTGTGTCTCCTTCCTACCTAGCGCAGCAGCACCTGTGGCGAGGATGAATGAGTAAGTATGTGGCTCTGTTTTAGCTTGGGAGGCTGAGGAAGGGAGGTGAAGAGAGAGAGGGAGAGGTGATTGTGATGGAGGGAGCGTTGAGAAATATGCCTGCGATGGCTGGAGTGAAGGGGCTAACGGGGTGTGTTGCTGTATGAGGGTGATGAGAGGTTGTGGTAAGCTAGGTAAGGGCTTGGCAAAGAAAGGGACGGGAGAATGAAGAAGGTAAAGGCAAGGAATAGATATAATTATAAGGACGGAGGGTAATGTTGGCGTGTTGACGTGATTGTAAATGACCAAACAGCACCTCCCTCCCTCCCTACCTCTCCCTCCCGTTCTCTCTCCCTCCCTTCCTGCCCCCTGTTCTCTCCCACCCCCTTGTTCTCTCCCTCCCTTCCTCCCCCCGTTCTTCGTCCATCCACCACTTCCATGTTTACGATGTCGAATGTTTCTTTACTGCATATTTACAGGGTTGTTCGTGTATATATATTTTTGTTTTGTATTAGTGTCATTTTGTGGTATTGATATTTGAATAGGGATATATTACGCATAGCCTACTGTTACCTCTGTCATTCAGGGATGTGTTGCCTGATGGTGGTGAAGGTAGGGATGCATGTGGGGGGTGGTGAGGGTAGGTAGTGAGGTAATGGCGGTGGGGCTGTCTGGCTGTAAGGTGAAGGTGTGCTAACCCTGCGGTGCTTGGGGCGTGGGAGGTCTGCCAACCCTGCCGGTGTCTTGATGCCGGGTGTGTGACATTATTTTGCCTCATTATTTCAGTTTAGGGAGGAAAAAAATAATTGCTGTGAGTTTACATTCTTTAGAAATGTTATGTATCATTTCAAGTATCAAGGTAGAAAACTAAAACACGCATATACTTTATGTAAATGTTCTCTTTTTATTTATTAATTTTTCTCTGTTTATTATTTATTTTGTTTTATTCTATTTAATTTTTCTTCCTCGCCGCCAACATTTCTACAAAACTAGCGTGACCTTCCCCTTGACCAAGTATTAACCTGAGAGCCTAGGTAGAGTGACATTTGATATGTAAATGAATATATATATATATATATTATATATATATATATATATATATATATATATATATATATATATATATATATATTATATATATATATTTATATATATATATATATATATATATATATATATATAATGCACGCGTTATCGATGGATGGATAGATAGATAGATATAGAGATATATATCCCTGACATTTGTTGACATAAGCCTGCTTTGTGCTAATCAGCTCGTGTCGCTGAAGCAATGTGTGTTTACATTATTGAGAGGAGCTTAATATCTGAGCTTGGCCTTCTGGGAAATCTGCTTCATGCAATACCAGAAAGCTTCTTACCATCAGTGCAACGCCAGATTTTTGCAATAATTTCACAATACAAAATATTTTGAAGCCACACACGACCAAACAGCATATGAGCCAACCGAGGCACTCCTGTCTCCGAACTGTTCATCCTTTTTAATCCACGTACATCAATAGTTGTTACTCAGTTATAAGTAATTCACGCTGCACTGCAACCTACGAGCTCTCATCAGACGGCAGGTGTCAGGGACTCATGCCAGTTGTAAGGAGAAATAGCTTGGAAATTGTTGGAGGGAAACACAAACACGTGCGTCGCCATTACATGTGTGCTGGAAAATTGACAAAATATAGTTTCATGTTATGGAATCCTATATGTTTTGACTTGATTTTCATTTATCACATACACTATTTGTTGAATCGCTACGTATACCAAATGTAACTTCAACATTATTATCTTCTTACTCATATCATATAATTCGAAAATATTAGTGACACAAATAGCGTTTTAATAAATACCTTTTTTGAGATAAACTGAATTTGTAAAAAAAAATCAAGAGATTGCTGGTAGCACTAATTGCAAAAGCCACGAATGTTTACGATAACACTTAGTGTAAAAGCGTCCTGAAAGTACAGTAAAAGTTTATCCAAAAAGTTACAGAAGAAAATAAGGGGTATCATTATCATATTTAGAGATATAGAATATTTAAAGATTTCCGGACATACCTTTTGTCACAATTATATTTTTTACAGTATACACACACACACACACACACACACACACACACACACACACACACACACACACACACACACACACACACACATACGGGTACTCCGTG
Source organism: Chionoecetes opilio (assembly GCA_016584305.1). Taxonomy (NCBI): domain Eukaryota; kingdom Metazoa; phylum Arthropoda; class Malacostraca; order Decapoda; family Majidae; genus Chionoecetes; species Chionoecetes opilio. Next base: position 97,400 of record JACEEZ010021137.1, on the reverse strand, counting down.
GTGTAAGGGAAGCACGCTCGGTTCACAACCGAGAAGTCCCGGGTTCGATCCCCGGGCGGAGCGGAAACAGATGGGTTATTTCATTAATACCCGAGCCCCTGTCCACCCAGCAGTGAATGGGTACCGGGTGTTAGCCGGGGTTTGTGACCTGCTCTCCGGGGTGCTGGCTTCGACCAACACAAAGCACTGAGGATGAATGATAAAAATGTTGATATGGAGACGGGGCCACACGAGCATTGCTCTGGCCCTGTAAATACAACTAGATGAATACAACTAGATGAATACATTGTCAGTAGTTTTAAATATGCATGAATCACAGTGAACAGCTGAATTATTTGCGTGACTGGAGTAATGCTTAATAAATAAATGATCATCAGAATCACTCCATACTTTACAAACTGACTTCAATCAATCACCATCAATAATTTCAACTTAAGGTCTTGGTGCTGAGTTGATGCATTTTACCTGAAAACTACAGTACACTTCACACACAGTCGTATTTTAATCGTTGCCGTGCTTGGTTGAAGGCAGTTTATATAAGTCCATACGCATGACTTTAAATCTCACTTCTTTCAGATATATTGACTATATTACTGTGAACACCGATTATTCACAGTGAACTTAATATTTGCGCCATTGAAAACGTTTGGCGAATGAATAGCTGAGCATATTTATATCTAGCAGTTTTCCGTGACATATTGACATTTAAATAAAGAAAGTTAAGATGAGTGATGGGGCAGAGGCTTCTCATTACATTTCATGGCTGACTAAACACTGGCCACCCATAAGTGTCCGCCATCGATACAGTGTCCGGAATTTGACCTTGTTCGTTTAGTTTTAGGTGGGGGGTAGGGGGGTTGAAGTGTGGCAATGCGGCTGAGGTGATGTACTGCGGCGGTCCATCACGAAGGCACAATTTATGCAGTGAAAATTGTGTGAGTGCGAACCCGGGTATCGATGCGTTCCGTCGGTGGGGCTGCAACAGGGGACAAGGCGGTCAATGGGGGCGGGAGAGGGGGAGGTGGTAGGAGAGTGGTTAGCGTCTCCGAGTGGCGTTCTCGGTGACCCAAGTTCGATCCCCGATGAGAACCAAAAAATCCACTTAAAATCTTTATGCAATCTTTATGCACCGTTGAATGGTCTAAGAACACCCACATGCTGCCCATTAACTCTACTTTTGAAGGCGAGTGCATCGGAGGACACAGGGGGGCGGCATGAGCCTCTAATCACAGGCGTCGCTATAAAAATCCTGCCTGCGCCACCACGGGCGAGGGCCAACCATCCCAGCCATCAAGTGAACCTCCAGGGCCTATACCATCCCAGCCCTGGAGGTCACTGCCTACAGGCGCTATAGGCACAAATGTAAAAAAAAAAAAAAAAAAAAACAGCCCTTCGTATTGGTGCGAGGACAAACTGTCGGTAGGTGTTTAGCAGGACACTACTAAAAGGCTAACAAGACGATCACCTTTATGAGAATGAAAACACTTTATACTTGGTTTGCAGAGAAATGTGTGTTTATTGGGGTGGTGGGGGGAATTTAAATGGTGTATAGGCCCTGTAGGGGGAAGAGGTTACTGGAATAGGGGTAGGGGGAAAGGGATGTTACGAAGGAGTCTGTGAAGGAGGGTATAATAAATGTGAGCTCTACCTTATATCCCGCCGGTCCGGTGCGGGAACCCAGAATGGCCAAAGTTTAATGAAAGCTGTCAGAAGGGAGGAGGGATCTGTCTGGACGCCCGTAACAAGGGGAACCTGCAAAACCTCACGAAGATTTTCCTCAGGCCATGAGAGGTAGACGTAGTGTGCTTGCTCTACTCTTACTTCCCCTCTTTACCTCACCACCTACACATATTTCCCCTCATTATCCCCTCCCTTTTTATTCTCCACCCTGCTTACCTTCCTTCACCCTCCACTACCATTCCTACATCAGTATTTCCTCTCCGTACTTGAGGTTCTCGCGCCACAGGTACAGGTAACGTCACGAAAAGGATGAAAAAGGATGCAATGGATAAAAGAGTCAATTCGCTGCTGATAACGAGGAAGGTTCTGTTTTTTTTTTTTTCTTTTCTTTTTTCTTTCATTCGTGCCTATAGCGCCTGTAGGCAGTGAGCTCCAGGGGTGGGATGGTAGGCCCTGGAAGTTCACTTGAGGGCTGTGATGGTTGGCCCTCGTCCGTTGTGACGCAGGCAGGATTTTCATAGTGACGCCTGTGATTAGAAGCTCATGCCGCCCTCCGGTGTCCTCCGATGCACTCGCAATCGAAGGCAGAGTTAATGGGCAAAATGTGCATGGGTGTTCTTAGGCCACTCGACGGTTGCAGAAAGATATTAAGTGGATTTTGGCCCGCATCGGGGATCGTACTCGGGTTACCGAGCACACCAATTGGTGACGCTAACCACTGCTACCGCCTGGCGCCTCCCCAAGGCAGGACCTCTGTTAAGAGGTCTGCTGCTGTTCTGTTGTACGTTCCTTCCTACTGTTTATTTATACCAGTTTGCTCCTTTATAATGTCATTGGTATGGACGCCCGTTAATACCACATGCCTTCCTCTTTACTATCCTAATTATCCCTAGCCATCCTCCTTCCTTCCGACCTCTTATATTTCCTGCCTATCTTTTTGTCTGAATTCCTGACAGACACGAGTGAATCATGATTGATAAACAACAAATTATGAATAGGAGCTTAATGTGCAGCCTGGTGTGGGGCGTATCTTTAAAGCCTTACCTGGGTGCGGCAGCGATGGACGGGCCGCTTGTGACAGGTGTGTAATGAGATTCTGACGCGCATTGTCTCGCCTGTGCAGCTCACCCGAATGTTTTCACTCAATATACGAGGCATAATTAATGTGTAAATTTAAGTGCAGATGTATGTATTAGATAAATCAGAAATGTGTGGTTTTGAAGGAATGAAAGCTTCGGTATCTACATGTTGTTAGCATTTGTTGTCGTTTTAGTGAAGGATTAGTGTTAATTTGGTGTGTGTATGGGGGGGGTATGTACGTGTGTATTCATCTAGTTGTATTCATCTAGTTGTATTTTACAGGGCCAGAGCAATGCTCGTGTGGCCCCGTCTCCATGTCAACATTTTTATCATTCATCCTTAGTGCTTTGTGTTGGCCGAAGCCAGCACCCCGGAGAAGAGGTCACAAACCCCGGCTAACACCCGGTACCCATTCACTGCTGGGTGGACAGGGGCTGGGGTTTTAAGGAAACAACCCATCTGTTTCCGCTCCGCCCGGGGATCGAACCCAGGACTTCTCGGGTGTGAACCGAGCGTGCTAACCACTCCACTACGGAGTATCCACTGTGTGTGTGTGTGTGTGTGTGTGCGTGTGTTTGTGTGTCGGAGGGGGGGGGTATACACGTGCTGAGTTCGTGGTAGTTGTGTGGCCGGAGAGTGTTTGGGGGAGGGGATGAGGTGCGTTTGGAGGAATGAGTGGGAGGCACGTTTGAAATTTTAATATTACATAATACTAATTTGACGAGTGTGGCAGAAATACGAAACCTAAAAATCTTCACGCATGTCAGAATCCAACACAATTATAACAATGATATTTTTTTTTATCTCGACGTCAAATTTCCACACAAAATGTTTCAAGTTTTTTAACTTTTTCTAATTCATTTTTCATACCTTTTCGATTTTCATTTCCTGCTCCATCTATCCCTCCATCCCTCACCTATCTCTTGGCAGTCCCCTTGTCACTTCCTCCTTGGCAACCCCCCTTCCCACCTCCCCCTTGGCACTCTACTTGTCATCTGTACTTCACCTGTGTGGCCTTGGACGGCAGGTGAGTCAGGCACGTTCGACTTGTTCCAATTATCGCGGCAACAAGCAGGTGGCACACGGCTCTGCGAATCTCTCAAAGGCGCGTTGCTTAATGGTTGGCTGCCTTGGAGAGAACGGCGGATGCTGCACGGAGGGAAAGACTAGAGTGCGTGGAATGTGTAGGTGAGAGAGGGAAACTTATAATAGAGGGCATGGATAGACAGATAGATAGATGGATGTATCTAGATAGAAGAAGGGATAGGGAAAAATGATCGGATATTTACATGTGAAAGAGATAGGGACGTAAATGGATAGGGATAGGCTACGTATTATAAGGAAGTTTCATTATTGTGAGAAAAAAATGGGGGGGATTATAAGTTAAATTTCTTTTACCTAATACTCGTACATGATTAAGCATATTGGTCTCGGAAAAAAAAGAGTTCATAATTCACACCGAACTTTTTTTCCACAGTCGTCTGGTATTCATGTTAACCCTTTGAGGCCCATAACGTAATTTCATTGTAGTATGGGTACCATTAGATGATTTTCATGAATATAACCAATATTTTATAGATTTGACCTGTTAAGTATCCTTGTCCACTAACTAATTTGGTATATAATAAGTTACTTTTCGAAATGTTATGGCTAACAGATGATTTTTTTTATGGCAAAGGAAAAATTTGGGCGTGAAGGACTGAAGGGGTTAAAGAGAAGTGTTGCCAAGTGCTACCTAAGAAACAAAATAAAGAAAACTACATCCTCCCCATCCTCCACCTTCTTTTTCTCATCTCCCACACAACTATTTCTACCGTAGTTCTGCCACTGAGATGTTTGAAAAGTTATATAAGTAAAATATACCTGCATTTATCATCTTTTGTCTACGGGGTGAAAAAGAAGACGTATAAATGGCTGCCTTGCAATGCTGGGGTGAGACAGAGAGAGCGTGAAAGGTTACATTCATGAGATAACAATGGTCGAGAAAGGAGTTTTTTCAATACTTCAGGAGGTTGATAAGGAGGAGGATTAAGTTTAGAGTAATTTATATGAGGTTCAAAGGGAGAATTTACATTGATAAATAAAGGAAATAAAAAAATTTGTGAGATTTGATCAAGAACAACAATAACGCGCCATATTTTTTTAAGGTAACACGTAAGATAATTTATTTTTCTGTTACAAATTATTCCAGTATTACCTTCACGTAATCGTATTCTTAGTCATGAGTCAGTTTATTTTTATCCAGACGTTAAGTGAGGTTTGCGTTGTTAAGAGAGTCCTAAACCACCATTAACTATAACTATGACTATAACTTAACTATATACTGAACTATTTTTCTCTATAGTAAGGATAACAGTGATGGAGGACTGCAGGGTCTTGCTCAATTTCTTCAAATAGTCACTATCTGTCTCACTTAAATTTTCTCCATTTTCTCACTTTCTTTAATTTCTCTTTTTTTCTCACTGCGTGGCTGGCATGTCAGGGCGGGCGTGGCCACTACCAAGGCACAGGCTCTTATCTTAAAGACTATCTAAGGTTCTTATCTTATTTACACGAACGTAGGCAAGATAAAAGCCTCGAATAAAAGAAAAAAAGTAAATGCTCGCGAAATTGCTGTTCCAGAAAAAAAACATCAACACTCCACTCGGGAACATAACAGTAACCATGAAGTGCTTGTCGAAGTGGTGTTGTGGCAGGACATCTCGTGCAGTACAAGCATTTCTCAAAGGCGAAAGGACAATGGTTAAAGCCTATAAAACCGCCTCTAAGGTAAAGCTTGATTTATTGCTACTTCCTCCCATCCCATCCACAAGAACGTTTGTGAGTGCGAAAAAAGAAAGTGAAAAGATCGTTTTGGTGCCGTGTCTCTGTACTTTCCTCTTGAAAAAACATGTCTGAACGTGGAGAAACAAGGGCCAGGTATTGTGTGGCGTAGCTTGTCATGCTGTGAAGGGGAGGAAGGCTGTGAGATGGTCAATATAGAGTTAGTAGAAGGTCTTGTGGGTGAAATGGTGTTAGGAGGTTCAGAAGAATTATAAGGAGCAAAAAAGTATAGATAGCAAAAGAGATTGCAGCTAAACTAGAGATTGGAAGGACATAGTTTGGGTGGCCAGCATTTTGAAGAAACGTGTCGTGAATGTGCTGCCTTCTCTTTATTATTATTATATCGGCGCACCAGATTTATGTTGTGCAAGGACGGATAGAACTTACAGACAGACAGATAGATAGATAGATAGATAGCATGTGTGAGTGGGTAAAGACTTTCAGACAGACGATGCAAAACTCTCCAGGTCTTTGAGGTTGACTAAGCAAACACCAAAGATATAATGATTTCCTTTTGATATTTCCAGTAAAGGTTCTTCGTCATGGACATCATTAGACCATTAAGTCAAGGATATATTTTTTTATATTTGATATTCCCAGTAAAGATTGAACTTAATCTATCACGCCAAAGGAAGTTGACTAATTAGGTTTGTTTTTACAGACGGATGCCCTTGTAGATGTCTGGGTTATGTCTGGTTGGGAGACGAAGAATTATCTGTCACTCGACGTTGATAAACAATAATGATCAAAAGAGTAGGATTTGAGGGTGATTAGAAGATTATAATGAATAGAGTGAGTGATAGAGCAGAAGGTTCCTGAAACTCGTCTGCTAATTGGTTTAGGAGGCAATTATCATCCGCCATAACAGCAACAGAGAGAGAGAGAGAGAGAGAGAGAGAGAGAGAGAGAGAGAGAGAGAGAGAGAGAGAGAGAGAGAGAGAGAGAGAGAGAGAGAGAGAGAGAGAGAGAGAGAGAGAGAAGTCTGCTAACCGTGTAAGTCAAAATAAAAAGAAAACAAGATATGAAAGATCATTAAGAAGAAAGATTATCTATAATAATATAAGCGAAAGTGTGTCTGTCTGTCTGTCTGTCTGTCTGTCTGTCTGTCTGTGTGTGTGTGTGTGTGGTATAGGTTCCGCCCCCCGTGGCGCAATCACCTCATATGGCACATTTTTGGAACCGGGTTGACCAGGGGAAGGTCATAAGCCCACTTATGAGATGATCCGATCACTTTTTTTTTCTTTTTTTTTTAGCAGCCTATTAGCGATAATTGTGAAAAAAAAAGTGGGTTGCGAGAATTGAGGAAACCTTGATGTAGGGTGATGGGTAATGGGTGAGTGAATGGGTGGGGTGATGGGTAAAGGGTGTGGGGTGATGGGTGAGTGAATGGGTGGGGGGTGATGGGTTGGGGGTGATGGGTGATGGGTGAGAGAATAGGTGGGGGGTGATGGGTAATGGTAAATATAAGCGAAAGTGTGTCTGTCTGTCTGTCTGTCTGTGTGTGTGTGTGTGTGTGTGTGTGTGTGTGTGTCTGGTATAGGTTCCGCCCCCTGTGGCGCAATCACCTCATATGAAACATTTTTGGAACCGGGTTGACCAGGGGAAGGTTTTAAGCCCATTTATGAGATGATCCGATCACTTTTTTTTTTTTTTTTAGCACCTATTAGCGATAATTGTGAAAAAAAAGTGGGTTGCGAGAATTGAGGAAACCTTGATGTAGGGTGATGGGTAATGGGTGAGTGAATGGGTGGGGTGATGGGTAATGGGTGTGGGGTGATGGGTGAGTGAATGGGTGGGGGGTGATGGGTTGGGGGTGATGGGTGATGGGTGAGGGAATAGGTGGGGGGTGATGGGTAATCTATAATAATATAAGCGAAAGTGTGTCGTCGTCTGTCTGTCGTGTCTGTCTGTCGTGTCTTGTCTGTCTGTCTGTCTGTGTGTGTGTGTGTGTGTGTGTGGTATAGGTTCCGCCCCCCGTGGCGCAATCACCTCATATGGCACATTTTGGAACCGGGTTGACCAGGGGAAGGTCATAAGCCCACTTATGAGATGATCCGATCACTTTTTTTTTTTTTTTTTTTAACAGCCTATTAGCGATAATTGTGAAAAAAAGGGGTTGCGAGAATTGAGGAAACCTTGATGTAGGGTGATGGGTAATGGGTGAGTGAATGGGTGGGGTGATGGGTAATGGGTGTGGGGTGATGGGTGAGTGAATGGGTGGGGGGTGATGGGTTGGGGGTGATGGGTGATGGGTGAGAGAATAGGTGGGGGGTGATGGGTAATGGTAAATATAAGCGAAAGTGTGTCTGTCTGTCTGTCTGTCTGTGTGTGTGTGTGTGTGTGTGTGTGTGTGTGTCTGGTATAGGTTCCGCCCCTGTGGCGCAATCACCTCATATGAAACATTTTTGGAACCGGGTTGACCAGGGGAAGGTTTTAAGCCCATTTATGAGATGATCCGATCACTTTTTTTTTTTTTTTTAGCAGCCTATTAGCGATAATTGTGAAAAAAAAGTGGGTTGCGAGAATTGAGGAAACCTTGATGTAGGGTGATGGGTAATGGGTGAGTGAATGGGTGGGGTGATGGGTAATGGGTGTGGGGTGATGGGTGAGTGAATGGGTGGGGGGTGATGGGTTGGGGGTGATGGGTGATGGGTGAGGGAATAGGTGGGGGGTGATGGGTAATGGGTGAGTGAATGGGTGTGTGGTGATGGGTAATGGGTGAGTGAATGGGTGGGGGGTGATGGGTAATGGGTGAGTGAATGGGTGGGGGGTGATGGGTAATGGGTGAGTGAATGGGTGGGGGTAATACATACATTTCTACATCCATGATTTCAGGAAAGTTAGAAGGGGCTATCTGGAGAGTCCGTGTTTGGTGGGCCGAAGGCCCACCAGCAATAGCCCTCCGCAGGAGCTAGCCAAAAAGTCCGCCCGGAGGGCGGCTTTGCGGCTAGTAAGAAATATAAAGGAATATTACATTGATCAAAGGTCATTAAATATAGAAAAAGGTCATATATCTCACACACACACACACACACACACACACACACACACACACACACACACACACACACACACACATACACACACACGCGCATATACACAACACACACACACACACACACACACACACACACACACACACACACACACACACACACACACACACACACGCGCGCATATACACACACACACACACACACACACACACACACACACACACACACACGCATATACACAAACACACACGCACACACATACACACACACACACACACACACGCAAACACACCACACACACATACACACACACGCACACACACACACACACCACACACACACACACACACACACACACACACACACACGCAAACACACACACACACACACACACACACAACACACATAAAAAGGGAGAGAGGAAGCTCATTTATTCGTGATTGATCCTATACCTCGAGGGTGGCTGAAAAGACGCAGGAAATTGTGGATGGAAGTCATAAAAGTTGAGGAAAGTGACAACAAAAAACAGTAATTTGTCGAGTCTGAGGAAGATCCAGACGAGTATCAGTATTGGGCGACGACAAAAAAGTGGGAAGGAAGTAGGACGGAGAGGAGGAGGAAGGACGATGTGGGCGTAAGAAGCAAAGGGCGGAATGTTGATATCAAATAATCAATACCCGGATTAAAGAACACCATAAGATCTCGCGATTCGTCAGGCATTTCTATATTGCTTCAGAGAAATTCATTCATTAAGGAAAGGCAAAGGGGCGGTTTTTTTTCTCCTTGTTTCTTTGCATTTCGTGATTAATATTAGAGGAGGAAGCTTGAACAAGGCAAGGCGCAAGTCCCCTATTTTTTTTTATATATGTAATTTTTTTTATTGGTGAATGATTGAGTTATTTTTCTTTTCACTCCACGCGTTCGTTATTTGTCCATATATAGTAGTTACTGAGTGGAAGAGAGAGAGAGAGAGAGAGAGAGAGAGAGAGAGAGAGAGAGAGAGAGAGAGAGAGAGAGAGAGAGAGAGAGAGAGAGAGAGAGAGAGAGAGACTGGGACGCCGGTTTTCAGAGGCACGCTAAGGACCCTACTGTGTTCTTTTGATATTTATTGAAGTCGTGAATATCAAATAATTAACCGCATAGAAACTGGTGCATGTTTTATCAGTCCATTGCTGCGATAACTATCATTGCTTTCCCGAAGAGACGGCGTTTATTTTCTTTTATTTCTTTCAATTCATACATATATATTTTATTTCTCTATTGCCATTCCCAGGTACTCGCGATAAATTTAAATGTGTATGGATCGGGATGAATTAATTAAATGCTCTCGTAAAACTCGGGATTTGCTGACAAATAATATATATATATTCATTTAAGTCTTGCACGAGGTAGAAATTGGGCTTTACCTCAATTATAGAATGAATACGTATTGGATCTTTATGTTAAATGGCGATATAAATATTGAAATGAAACTACGTGGAAAAGACGATATAGAAGGTGAAAGAGGTAGACTAATACACTACATCATTATTAACCCCTTCACGCTCAGACTTTTCTTTTGCTATATAAAATCGTCTATTGTTTAGCTATAGGAATACAAAAAGTAACTTAATATACAAAAATTAGCTGGTGGACAAGGATATTAAACTTGTCATATCTATAAAATGTTGCTTATATTAATTAGAAATTGTCTAATGGTAGCCAAATTACAATATATATTACGTTCTGGGCCTCAAGGTGTTAATTAACTCATACCTGCATAGAAGCACTTTGAACAGGTGAATGAGTGTAGAGATGGAGCCAAGAGATATTCAGTTTAACCCCTTCACGTCCAGATCTTTCCTTTGCTATAAAAAAATGTCTGTTGTTAGCCATTATATTACGAAAAGTAACTCAATATATCAAATTAGTTAGTGGACAAGGATACTAAACAGGTCATAGCTATAAAATATTGCTTATATTCACTAAACATCGTCTAATGGTACCCAAAATACAATCAAAATTACGTTCTGGGTCTCAAGGGGTTAAAGGCATTTCCCTCTCAGATACAAAGATGGTCACTGAGGGCAAAGTTATAGAGCTCAAAAAAAAAAACTGAGAATATGGTTTCACATTTCCTCTAAGTCAAATACTTTTCCCGACAGAGGCCAAAAAATGTTGAATGCAAAAAATATCAATTGACATACTTGTTTCCTACCTATACTTTAATGCCTTTGGATAGTCACAAGCGACTCAAATAACGTGATTAAACGGGATGAGTGTCTACATGGGTCCTTTCCCAGGTAACAAGACCCCGTATATAGATAACATTGGTTCCTGCAGCGCTGGGTGACCAGAAGCTTTTGTCTTGGGAGAATCGCATGGAAAAGTTTTAACAAATGCCAGTATCCAATCGCCAAAGTTTTCCTGTTTGCAAAGGATACTCTCCACCCCCCCTTTTTTTTGTAATCGTTGGTTTTGTTTAGTTTTTACTGTGCTTTTTTGGATAATATTTGATTTTTTTGATTGGTGAATGATTTGAGTTTTTTTTTTCATTCCGCGCGTTCGTTATTTGTCCTTAATATAGTGGTGACTGAGTGGAAAGGTGTGAGAGAGAGAGAGAAGAGAGAGAGAGAGAGAGAGAGAGAGAGAGAGAGAGAGAGAGAGAGAGAGAGAGAGAGAGAGAGAGAGAGAGAAAAAAAAAAAAAAACCAGTGTAAAATATATTGTAGTTAGGAGGAGAAAGAGCTAGGAATTTAGGACCAGGAGGATGTTTCAAGAAAGTAAAACATAAACTGACAAATGAAATAGCTAAACAAAATAGTGATGTTTTTTTAATTGTACTGCGATCTACGACCTTTTTACTAAATCAAGGAACTTCAAATGTACTCAATACTGCATGCCATTTTATCAACGTAAGAGTATACATGTAGAGGTATGTCAGGCGAAGGTAATATACAGGTACAGTACACCGATCATTATAAAGACAATGTTCGAACTTGTTTTATATGGTGCTATTAAAATGAAATTCGCCTTTTTTTTCTCTTTCTAATGTCTCTCTTTTTGTTTTCGTTTTGTCATAAAGTAATTTGTAAAGCAAGTGTGATAAGCCGACCATCTTCCTAATGAGAAACGGGGTGAGATTTCGTGGATCTCTCTCTCTCTCTCTCTCTCTCTCTCTCTCTCTCTCTCTCTCTCTCTCTCTCTCTCTCTCTCTCTGTAGCGACAGGTGTGTGTGGCTCGAAGACTTCTTGAGGTAATTAGACGTCGTGCGCATCTGTCACCTCATTAAATAGTATTGTGTAGTTAGTTATTCAGTCTGTGCCTACTTGAGAGAGAGAGAGAGAGAGAGAGAGAGAGAGAGAGAGAGAGAGAGAGAGAGAGAGAGAGAGAGAGAGAGAGAGAGAGAGAGAGAGAGAGAGAGGTAATCCACGAAATTTCAGCCCGTTTCTCATTAGGAAGACTGTCGGGTTATCATACCTGCTTTAATAGTTTACTTGACATAAACGAAGGCAAAAAGAGACAAAATACTTATCGGGGTTAACAACTGACAAATAGAAAGAAAACTGAACAGTAACTTGACTATAGCGATGAGCATGAGAACATTATTATTACGTCATATTAGTTAAAGAAAATTATCATTACGTTAAAATACGTGTATTTATTACGTTTATTTATTTTATTACGGTAAAATACGTTACTTTTATTATTATTAGGTTAAAGTTAGTTCAAGAAAAGATAGAAAAGAAAGCTTCAATGCCGTGTGATTTCTCGTCTTCCTTTGTCATCTTCCATCTGTTGTCCTTGAACGGCAAACAAAAAGACATTTTCACTTACATCGATGAAAAGTAAAAGAAGAAAAAACAAACAAACAAACATTGGAACCAAGATTTCTGTTTGGTTTCTGATTAATATTTTGGATGTTTCTCTTTGTCTTATTTCTCAATCATCTCTCCTTCTCTCCTTCCTTCCTTCCTCCTCCTCCTCCTCCTCCTCCTCCTCCTCCTCCTCCTCCTCCTCCTCCTCCTCCTCTTCTCCTTCTCCTCCTCCTCCTCCTCCTCCTCCTCCTCTCCTCCTCCTCTTCTTCCTCCTCCTGCGCCTCCTGAGGGAACAAAAAAGAAAAAAAATCACTCAAGACCCGGACTGGGATTCTCTGTGATCGGGATTCTGGTCTCGTCGTCTGTGTTGTGCGTTATTGCGGTTTGGCGTGGCAGGGTACCGGGGTGGGTGGGGTGAAGGAGGGCAGGGTACAGGGGGAGGCATGGTAGGGTACAGGGGGGCAGGGGGGCAGGGGTTGGTGAAGGGACGGGAGGCAAGTTAGAAATGAGAGGTAGGAAGAGAGAGATGGAAATTGGGAAGGAAAGATGGAGGAGGAAGAGTTGGATGGGTGGGTAAAGGAAAGAAGATGAAGGAATCCAGAGAGAGAGAGAGAAGAGAGAGAGAGAGAGAGAGAGAGAGAGAGAGAGAGAGAGAGAAGAGAGAGAGAGAGAGAGACAGAGGAGGAGAGAGAGAGAAAAAAAAAAAATTGTGGGAAAATACTTATTGGGAAATTATAGGGAGAAATTGGAGTGATAGAAAAATGGTGATACGCTTAAAAACTACATAGGGACGGAGGGAGAAAAGGATAAAAACGAGGAAAAAAGTTATGGTGGTTTTCGACAACAACCTTAGAGAGAGAGAGAGAGAGAGAGAGAGAGAGAGAGAGAGAGAGAGAGAGAGAAGAGAGAGAGAGAGAGAGAGAGAGAGAGAGAGAGAGAGAGACGGGGGGGGGGGCGTTGAACATTGTGTGGGCGGCTCCCTCACCACAATATACCACCGCCATTCACACTGCTTCGAATCCCGCCGAATACCTCAACCCGCCGCGGGAGACACTCAAATAAGCGCCCGAGGGAGGGAGGGAGGGAAGGGAGACGTAGAAGGCGAGGTATTAGGAAAGGAAAGAGACGTGGAGGTATTAGGGACGCGAGTGAGATTTTTTTATTTCTATTATTATTTGCCTTTTTTCCTTTTCCTTATTTTCTTCTTCTTCTTTCCTCCTCCCCCTCCTCCTCCTCCTCCTCCTCCTCCTCCTCCTCCTCCTTTCCTCCCGCTGCTGCCGCTGAGTCGAATCTCTCATGAAGCAGAGAGACTCTGAAGGCAGCATCTGCAGCATAATTAGGGAGGTCTAGAACTCACTTTCCCTGGCAGGACATGAAGGAGGCTTCTGGGTCTTGCTATAACAACCTCCTTTCTCCCCCTCAACCCCTTCCCTCCCTCCTCCCTCCTCCCCGCCTCCCCCCTCTCCCTCAACCCCAACCCCTCCCTCCACCTCCCCCCCTCCCCCTCAACCCCCAAGTGTCCTGAATTATTCGTCAGGTCGACCACATTTCTCGCGCCGCTCTCAGACTCCCGAGACTCTAACACGGAACTGATCTCATTTTCCTGCCTGGCGTAATACGAGGCCCTCTGTTGCCTGTCCTGGGAATGTGTTGGGCCTTGGTTCATGACTCTAAGGAGGGCGGAAGGGAGGAAGGGCATGAGGAGGGAAGGCGTGAGAGAGGGTGGGCGGGAGGAGGAAGGGCATGATGAGGAAGGGCATGACGAGGAAGGGTGGGAGGAGGAAGGGCGTGAGGCGAGGGAGGCGAACTGATCATCTTCCTGTTTGCCTACTAATTGGTCTCTGTGATCCAGTTTGCGATCGACTGCATTTCTTTTTCATCAATTTCCCTTTTTTTCCATGTGGATGTCTCGTGAGAACGATTAGCTCAAAATATTGTCTATAGCTAGTTTTTCGGAAGGTTTGCGTCTTTCTAGTAAATTGTTCCAGACTGGTTTTATTGTTCCAGGAAATTGGTCTGGAATTTGTTCTGGGAAGTCTGTCTTAATGGTTCATTGTCCCCGAGTTTGTTGTGGGATACTGCTAATAATTTTTGGTGGATTTCCTTTGGGAATTTAGTGTGTGTGTGTGTGTGTGTGTGTGTGTGTGTGTGTGTGTGTGTGTGTGTGTGTGCGCGTGTGTGTGTGTGTGTGTGTGTGTCGTCAACCTGGATATATTGATGTACAGATTAGTTACCAAGTGTGTCTGCTAAGAGCTGATAAATAAAACATAATTAATCGCACCAATTTATTTCACTATATAATTGCCTCACTGGAGGGTACGTTGCCCGCTCCCTCAGTTCTCATAATTTAACATAACTATACTGGTTGAGCTATATTAATTTTTTTGCCCATTTTACACCCTGTAATCTAATCTATAATCTTTACAACACAAATGTCTCTGAAATTATCTTTATTGAGCTTACGAAGGAAAGGCGAGGGAAAAAAACAACAAATACAGACCGACATAAGGAACTTTATTGAACTTACGAGGGAAAGGAGAGAGGGAGAAAAAGCCAAGACCGACAGACTGACAGACAGACACAAAATACAAAATGGATGGTGTCAGTTTACACGCTCACCTCCAATCTCTGCCTATCCTCCAACCTGCGCCCATCACTCCCTTCCCTTTATTTATGGAAGATCAGCTGCTATATTCAGGCCAAGGCACCGCCGTGAAGCCAGGCCGCATAAATCTCCACGAACGCTTCTCTACGGGAACCGGACGAGTGTAAATCGTGTGTGGCGGGAGACTGTTCTACTGGGGGGCGGGGTGAAGGGGGGGTATAGGGGGGTAGGAGGGAGGGGGGTGGAAGGTGGAGGAAAGGGGTTGAGGGAAGGTGGGGTGAGGTGGAAGTGGGTGGGGGATGGGGGGAGAGGTGGAAGGGGGGAAGGAGGTGGGGGTTCAAGCTCTATTTTACTACTGCAATATTCCAGGTCTGACGCACAGCTGCAGTGGCCATTATTATTCCCTTTTTTTTGCCACTCCTCTCTCTCTCTCTCTCTCTCTCTCTCTCTCCTCTCTCTCTCTCTCTCTCTTCTCTCTCTCTCTCTCTCTCTTGGGTCTCGGTGTTGCGATATTGCAGGTATATATTCAGATGACGGCGATAACAGAAGTGGTGGTTCCGCCTGGTGTGATTATTTAGTGGCGAGATGATTCTGAGTGTGATATTATTGCCTGCCCTGCCACCGTTATTATGTATGTGTGTGTGTGTGTGTGTGTGTGTGTGTGTGTGTGTGTGTGTTTGTGTGTCTGTGTGTGTGTGTGTGTGAGTGTGTGTGTTTGTGTGTGTGTGTGTGGTCAATTGTATTATTGAGTCCTCGAGTGCTTTATGTTGTCTTGTGTGGTCGCCATACATATATTGCCTCTTTATTTGATGAATATATTACTTCTTATGGTTGTTTGTGTATGTGTAGCACTATAGGCAGATAGTCCTTATCATTACGGGTCTTGATCAAGTATTTATTAGTATTTCCAATGAAGGGCTAAGAATATAGTACTATGATCAGTGGCGTCACCGCGGGGGGGCTAAGGGGGACTTAGCCCCCCCAAGTCAAGGACTCAGCCCCCCCAAAATTGCTGCTAGTAGCCTGCTACCCAAAAACAATAAAAAGGAATATTTATCCAATTTTCCATGCCAGAGCAAAACCTTATTTTTCACACTTTTATAGAAAAATTGGTTTGATGTTTCATTTAAATGTTGAAATATGTTTGCTAACAAACCTTGAAATTACTAAGTATATTCTATTATAGAGATATTCTATAGATATAAGTGATAATCCTGATATACCCACACCTGTTATGGAACAGGTGCAGGATCTAGCCACAAAGCCTGAAGAAGGACCCACGCAGCCGAGACTTAAAGTGTATCCTAAAGTACAGTCTGGTTCTCAGACCAGGTCTTTCCAATATGAGTGGTATAAAAGGTATGCGTGGCTTGAATACTCTGTGACAAGTGACCGAGTTTATTGTTTTCCATGTAGGCTTTTTGGCGGTAATGTCACAAAAGAAGTAACATTCACCAACGAAGGTTTTAGGTCCTGGAAAAAGATGCATGTAAAAGCAACAAAGCACGGAGAATCCACGTATCATGTACATGCAATGGAAAAATGGCTCAACTTTAAGATTTCACAGCTGCATGGTAGCGTTCATCAGAAACTCGATAGCCAACACAAACAGCAGGTTCTGGATAACAGAGACTATATTAAAACACTCTTAAACATTGTCATTACAGCAGCTAAAACTAACATGGCATTCAGGGGTCATGATGAATCTGAAAGTTCATTAAATAAGGGTGTCTTTCTAGAGATCTTTGACTTAGTAAGCAAGGAGTCTGAAAAGTTTCGTAACTTAGTAAAAAAGGTTCCAAGAAATGCCAAATATATATCAGGTTTCAGTCAGAATTCTCTTTTGCAAGCTGTTGCTGACTGTGTGAGTGATACTATAGTCAAAGAAGCCATATCAGCACCTTTTTTTGCAGTAATAGCAGATGAAACTAGGGATGTCAGTATTACTGAACAACTCAGTGTGTGTATTAGGTATGTGTTGGATGAAACCGTACATGAGAGATTCTTAAGATTTATTGCTCTAAAGTATCTTGATGCTGATTCTCTGGCTACTGCTTTGCTGGAGAAACTTGGGGAGCTAGAATTAAATATCAGTAAATTGATAGCGCAGTGTTATGATATGCATCAGTAATGAGTGGCAGAATCAGTGGTGTGCAGGCACTGATTAGAGAATCAGCCAAAAATCCATGTTTTTATGTCCCTTGCTCTACACACAGATTACAGCTGGTGATAACCCACACTGCTGGTTACTTATCAGAGGTAGCCGAGTTTTTTAAACTTGATTTCAGGCCTGATAAACTTCATCCGTAGTTCAACCTTACGCCATGACATCTTTCTAGACTTCCAAAGGGACAGGAAATTGCCAGTTCTTGAGCTTCCCAAAGTGTGCCAGCACAAATGGGAATACAACCATAATGCCCTTAAGGCAATTTTCAAACGGTATGAGATCCTGACAGAAACTCTTGAAGATTTGTCTATCCATGGACGCTCTGGTGAAGAGAAGGCCTTAGCTTATGGACTTCAGCAATCTTTGAATAAATTTGAGACTGTTTTCTTACTGATTAATTTCACTGAAATTTTTGACATTACAACCCCACTTTCAAAGGTTTGGCAGAGTGAGGATATGGATCTTGCTGCAGCAGTTAACATGGCACAGGAAACAATAAAAGTTCTGAAAAATAGAAGAACTTCAGATGACCATTTCAATACCATTTGGGAAAAGGCAGTTAAATTTGCTGCAGGAAGAAACATAACTGTAGCTCAGCAACAACCTACAAGTTCAAGAAGGCAAAGGAAGCCATCGTCACGGTTGTTAGGATCCATTGTAACTGAAACCATAGGCCAACGAGACACCTCTGAGAGAAATGAAGACCCTAAATCTCACTGTAAAAGATGTCTTTACTATCCCATCCTAGACAAGGTACTCGTTGAATTTGGGCACAGGTTTGATGAACCAAAGAGCATTCTACTTGGTGTATCTGCTTGTCATCCTTCGTCCCCGAACTTTCTAAATGAAAATGATTTGAAATATTTTGCTGACCAATATGACATTGAAAGTGAGAGCCTCCACCCCGAGAGCCATCACCACCCTGGGGCTAAAGCCCCCCAAACTTTTTTTCCTGGTGACGCCACTGACTATGATTTTACACATCAGAGAAGGTGGTTATTATTCCTTTCAATAATAGACTAAGAATTGAGCGTCTTCATCGTCATTTTAAGCCAAACAATAAAACTAATATCGAAAATCTTTGAAAACATGATCGCTGTTTCAAAATTGGATACTATTTTATGCTTATTTTTTTCATAGTTTCGTGGTTTATGAGTATACTAGCCGCAAAGCCGCCCTCCGGGCGGACTTTTTGGCTAGCTCCTGTGGAGGGCTATTGGTGGGCCTTCGGCCCACCAAACACAGACTCTCCAGATAGCCCCTTCTAGCTTTCCTGAAATCATGGATGTAGAAATGTATGTATTAACGCCAACCCATTCACATCACCCCCAACCCATTCACTCACCCATTACCCATCACCCTCCACCCATTCACTCACCCATTACCCATCACCACACACCCATTCACTCACCCATTACCCATCAACCCCAACCTATTCCCTCACCCATCACCCATCATCCCCAACCCATCACCCCCCACCCATTCACTCACCCATGACCCCACTCCATTACCCATCACCCCACCCATTCACTCACCCATTACCCATCACCCTACATCAAGGTTTCCTCAATTCTCGCAACCCACTTTTTTTCTTCACAATTCTCACTAATAGGCTGCTAAAAAAAAAAAAAAAGAAGTGATCGGATCATCCTATAAGTAAGCTTAAAACTTTCCCCTGCTCGACCCGGTTTCAAAACTGTGCCATATGAGGGGATTGCGCCACTGGGGGCGGCACCTATCGCGGACACACACACACACACATAGACAGACACACTTTCGCTTATATTATTATAGATTTTGTTAGAAAGGTTTGTGTTGTCTCCATGGATTGCTTTTTCTTACTTAGTTATATGCCAAGGGGAGCACAACAAATATGATATAATATGCATAACAGTAAAATATGCCCAAGTGAGATGAGTTTCAAGTGGTCAGGGTCGTCTGCAAACCTCCATACCTTCCGTCTTGCATGTGTTAACCCCTTCACGCCCAGATATTTCCTTTGCTATATAAAAACGTCTGTTGTTAGCCATACAATTACGAAAAGTGACTTAATATACCAAATTAGCAAGTAGACAAGGATACTAAACAGGTCTTATCTATTGAATGTATTTATTATAATTTTCTTATGGTTGCCAAATTACAATGAAATTTACGTTCTGGGCCTCAAGGGTTTAAAGGGAACAAAGTGTGCATGTGTGAAGAGAGAGAGAGAGAGAGAGAGAGAGAGAGAGAGAGAGAGAGAGAGAGAGAGAGAGAGAGAGAGAGAGAGAGAGAGAGAGAGAGAGAGAGAGAGAGAGATAGTGTGTGTGTGTGTCTGTGTGTGTGTGTGTGTGTGTGTGTGTGTGTATGTGTGTGTGTGTGTGTGTGGGTGAAGACTAGGCGTGGGATTGTTAAAGGAGGTAAGGAGGAGGTGGGGCGAGGGAGGAACCGGGTCTTTGTTCATTGGCTACGATGAATCTCCATGTGATAAAGTGACGCAATTTATTTCTCTGCAAATATAAAAATGTCTCCCACAATTTCACTTTAAAAGGAAATTACTCTTCATGATTTTCCTCTTCCTCTTGAAAATTCTATTCTGTTCCTCCCACGTACCCACTTGGACCCCTATTTCCTCTCTCTCTCTCTCTCTCTCTCTCTCTCTCTCTCTCTCTTCCTCTCTCCTCTCTCTCTCCTCTCTCTCTCTCTCTCTCTGCTGGTGACCTCACAATCTTCCAAGAACCTCATAAAAGAAAGAAAAAACAATAACTTAGCCGGAATAGTTCGCTTTCTGGTGACAATTTTGCTCCATCAGGCCGTAGCAGTAGCGTTACCTGATGTTACTTTACAGATTACGAAGCAAGAGTCGACTGCAGTTACATTATGCTTTTTTTTTTCTTTTTTTTAATCTTTTCCTACCTAGAGAGGCACGTTGAGAGAGAGAGAGAGAGAGAGAGAGAGAGAGAGAGAGAGAGAGAGGCACGTAGAAAGAGACCTCAAGCTTGTGTGTTCCTCGTACAACGTTATTCATTGTGTGTGTGTGTGTGTGTGTGTGTGTGTGTGTGTGTGTGTGTTTGTGTGTGTCTGTATGTGTGTGTGTATGTATGTTTGTGTCTGTGTGTGTGTGTGTGTGTGTGTTTGTGTCTGTGTGTGTGTGTGTGTGTGTGTGTGTTTGTTTGTGTGTGTGTGTGTGTGTGTGTGTGTGTGTGTGTGTGTGTGTGTGTGTGTGTGTGTGTGTGTGGGGTGGTGTGTGTGTGTGTGTGTGTGTGTGTGTGTGTGTGTGTGTGTGACAGCCGTAAAGTGGTGAAAGAAAATTGAAAGTAGGAAATCTCGTGTGTGGTTGAGAGGGGAAAGAAAATCGTTACCATGGCAATGCGATTCTTGTTACGTAGTTTGTGTGTTTTGTTCCAGGAAAAAATAACAACACTCAGAAATTGATACCAAACACGCCATCCTGGAACTGGAAAATAAGCGGCCAGTCTGATATCAAATAAAAACTTGGAGCAATAACATAAACCTGGCTGTGAAAATGGTACAAACTGTTGTGAATATTAGATATATAGAGATTACAGATGAATAGTCTTCTACCTCTGCTTTTAGACCAACTTTTGTGGGGGGAGAGACAGGGAAAGGGATGTTACGGGTGATTTCGTATGTTAGTATAAGGAAACTGAACTTATTTGAGCCTTGAGGGATCTTAGAGTCTTACTGTATGTATTCCTATGAGTACTTAATCACTAGTAAATTGAACACGTGTCAAGAACGATTCAAGCTTATTCAATACAGGTAAAAAGAAATATGATAAAAATAGCTTTTGTAAGATAATATTCAGAATGGAAAAAAAATTGTCAGTCTCTTATGAAATAAATTGAACACGTGTCAGAGAAGATTGAAACCTATTCAATACAGGTAAAAAGGAATATGATAGAAAAAGCCTTTGTAAAATAATATTCAGCATGGGAAAATAATTGTCAAGTCTGTTATGATATATTGCGAGGAACGATGTAACAGTCTTGTACATTTTGACACAGCAAACATGTTTCGTTCGTGAAATAAAGAATAGATGTCGTCGCAACACAGGGGCTTCGGCAAGGACACTCAACACGACACATGCGGAATAACAACGCGACAGCACGGAAGGGAATCAGTATTTATAGGTTGCGTCCTTCAGGTATTGCCAAAGGAGATCACAATAGTGCATGGGACGTACATACATAACTATCTAACTTATTTATCATGTATTGACTATCTATCTTAACCCTTTGAGGCCCAGAACGTAATTTCCATTGTAATTGGCTACCATTAGAGACGATTTTTAGTGAGTATAAGCACTATTTTATAGATATGACTTGTTTAGTATCCTTGTCGACTAACTAGTTTGGTATATTCAGTTACTTTTCGTAATTGTATGGCTCGACAACATTCATATTTTTTATAGCAAAGGAAAGATTTGGGCGTGAAGGGGTTAACAATCATGTATAAACAGAGTGTCTTGAGATAATGAAATGGTACCAATAAATATAATGGAATAGAAAATACAACCTACCAGTATAACATTTAATGAAGGATGAAGTGTAGCTTGTGATGTTCCTTGTGATGTAAAAAAAAAAAAAAAAAAAAAAAATAGCTGGGATGGGATATGTCAGTACCTATATAGTATGTGTCAGCCTAGTTTAGTTTAGTTTAGTTTGTCAGTTCAGTAAAGTATTGATGTGTCAGTCTCATCCCTTAGGGTATTGAGACTTGAGAGAGGAGAGGAGAGGAAGAGAAGGCAGAGGAGGTGGTGAAGATGGCAGAAGCAGAGAGGGAAAGTGTGGTGGTGTTGGTATGATTTTTTTTTTTTATAATTTAAGATTTTTTTTAGTAAGATAGATTTGCAGGAGGAGGAGGAGGAGGAGGAGGAGGAGGAGGAGGAGGGGGAGGGGGAGGAGGAGGAGGAGGTGCAGATGTTAAGGAATTCAAAGGAGAAATATATCATGTTATCCTAATTGTTAAGAAGATGAAGGTCCTTGGAATCTTAAACGGATTTTTTTACCTCATGGTTGACTGACCAAAGGCAAAAAAAAAATAATAATAATAATAATAAAAAAATAAAAACAACTTATAATATTTCAGAGGAACATCAAGGGAGTCAACGAGATGGATGACGTAAGAGTGTTGTAAAATTATTTCATTGCAATCTCTCAAGGTTAAAATATTCCCACCCTTTCTTGTCATTTATTCTGTGAAATGAAAAAAAAGTATTTGCGATTTCACTCATGAGTTTATTCCGAACCGTTTATTCCGATGGGAAGCTGTCAAACCCCGCCGTCATTTTATTTCTCGAACTATTTTTCAAGTGTCATTAAAACTTTGTCCGCATTCATTATAGAGAAGCGATTACATTAATTGTTTGCTATACGTGACTTTCGAATTCAGTCGAGGTGGTTCCAAAAAAAAAAAAAAAAAAAAAAAGGAAAATGGAACACGCTGTCTCCATGACGTTGTCGTTTTTTTTTTTTAAAGTTTAATGTGTGTGTGTGTGTGTGTGTGTGTGTGTGTGTGTGTGTGTGTGTGTGTGTGTGTGTGTGTGTGTGTGTGTATGTACTGCATTGTTTGAAAGAGAATGGTGACGCCCAAAGTACAAATATCAGTGGAAGTAGTAGTAGTAGTAGTAGTAGTAGTAGTAGTAGTAGTAGTAGTAGTTGTTGTTGTTGTAGTTGTAGTAGTAGTAGTAGCAGTTGTTATTGTTGTTGTTGTAGTAGTAGTAGTAGTAGTAGTAGTAGTAGTAGTAGTAGTAGCAGCAGTAGTAGTAGTAGTAGTAGTCGTAGTAGTAGTAGTAGTAGTAGTAGTATAGTAGTAGTTGTAGTAGTACTAGTAGTATAGTAGTTGTTGTAGTTGTAGTAGTAGTAGTAGTAGAAGTAGTTGTAGTAGTGATAGCGATATAAACATGTCTTAAGTGGCCCCCAAAAAGAGCATCTCGCGCCACTTATCTGTAGCCTGGGCGGAAATATGTGGCGGCGCCGTTTTTTAATAAGGCGGAGGAGCATATTGTAAAGCGGCCCTTTCATAAGAGTTTAATAACACGCGTTGTAAATTGGCGGAAGGAGGGCACGGCGGGGACGTTAACCATGTCCTTCGATACGACCCACGCCAGAAGGAAAACATGTGAAGCGGAGAAAATGGAAGAAAAAGAAAGTTTAGGATACGCTTGTTACTCCTTTCTCTTTGTCTGTTTTTTTCTACCATCTTTTTTACTGTGTTTTTTCGTTTAGCGTCAACAGTGCAGGGCGTGGCGGAGGAGTAACAGAAGTTGAGGTTAATGGTATAAACACACTCGTTGGTGCCGCCCCAGACGCTGCAGCAGGGGTGGAAGGAGGCGCTGAAGGGGTAATGGGGGGGACGGGGCGCTAAAGGGGTGATGGGGGGGAGGACGATGATGGGGGGAGCCGCTGCAAGGGTGATGGGTGATGGTGGGGGGTACAGTTCGGTGGGAAGTGTTAAGACGCGAGAGGCTTGAAGGGGAAAGGTTACAGAGGTCTCGTGTTTGGGGAAAGAGGAAGGGGAAGGGTAGGAGAAGGGAGAAGAACGAAGGGGAATGAAGGGGAAGGAAAGAGGAATGGTAGGGAAAGGAAGGGGGAGGGTAGGGGAAGGAAGGAAAAGGAAAGGAAGGGTAGGGAAAGGAAGGGGGAGGGTAGGAGAAAGAAGTGGAAGGAAGGGGAAGGAAGGAGAGGGGTAGGGGAAAGGAAGGGGAAGGAAGAGGAAGGAAGGGAAAGGGTAGGGAAGGAAGGGAAAGGGTAGGGAAAGGAAGGGGAAGGGTAGGGGAAGGAAGGGGATGGAACGGGAAGGGAAAAGAGGGAAGATGAGACGAGACTCGACTTTATCCTATTGGATATTAAAGTTTTCATCGTGATTTTTAATGTAAGGGACTATTTTTTTTTGTTACGCCTCGATTTCTATTAAACTATGGTGTGATTTTTCAGTTTTTTGGTGTAATGGTCAGTTCCTTTTTTTCAGATTTTCGGTGTAGTAGTCATTTACTTTTTTCAGTTTTTCGCTCGAGTAGTCCGGAGTATTCTTTGAGTAACTTTTTTTTTTCTTTTTTCCCCTCGTGCATGAACCCCTTTGCGCCTGTCTGCTAACCGGGTATTATTTTATGTTTCACGTCCATCATTTAGCTGTTGTCGTTGTATTTAATTCATTGTGTTGTACGTTTTTTATTCCTTTTTTGTAGGGACGAATTACTCTGGAACATCACAATGCATCACCTTATTTTTCCCCATTTTTTTTACAGGTCATGTTGAGTTTTTTTTGTGCCAGGTGTCCATTTCCTTCCAATTTATTATTTGTATCAATAGAACTCCTCGACTGATCTTATTACTCTGATTTTTCATAGTCTTATTCTTATTGTACTTCCTCCTCCTCTTCCTCCTCTTCCTCTTCCTCTGTCTGTATACTTCAGTGCATCATGATCCCCAAGGAGAGAAACTTTGCAGCATTATAAGACGTTCTTTATTCTTGCTCACGATGAAGCGACTCCAAGAGATCAAGCGTCTCACTCTCAACGTGCCCCCCTTTCCCCCTTCCCCCCTTCCCCCTTTTCCCCTTCCCCCTTCCCCCCTTCCCCCTTTTCCCCTTCCCCCTTTCCCCCTTCCCCCTTTCCCCCTTCCCCCTTCCCTCCTTCCCCTCTTCCCCCTTTCCCCCTTCCCCCCAAACCCCTTCCATTCCCTTCCCCTACCTTCCCTCCTTCCCCACCTTCCCCCCTTCCCCCATCCATCTTGACGAGGAGGAGGAGGAGGAGGAGGAGGAGGAGGAGGAGGAGGAGGAGGAGGAGGAGGAGGACCCATGATCTATAATCCTCCGGGCGCTCGAAGCTTTATCTCGCCCTTGAGTGACTCCTCTTAAGCATCTCCCTAAGTAAGAGTCTTCACAGTGAGTCCCCGGGGCCACTTTATCCCCGTCCCCGAAATGGCTTTGGACTCTGCGTCGCCGTCAGGGCCCCGAGGGAACGAGTGTTGTGTCTGGGGGAGGTGGTGGTGGTGACCTGGCAGACTGTATATAAGTTTTCTTTTTCTGGGGAGTGGTGGGATGGGTGTGGGTGGGTGGGTGGAGGGTGGGTCGGTCTGTGCTGGGTTATTTATTTGTAGGATTTGGGCTTTGATGGTCCCCGCGTCGGAATGGTTGAGGTGGTTAGCTCGACATACTTTGGGTTCAAGGAGTTGGTATATAATAGTAAGTGTTTTTCAATCTCTATTTTTACCAAAGAGCAGGATTATTGTTGTCATTATTATTATTGTTGTTATTATTATTGTTATCATTACTATTATTGAGGTGGTTAGGTCGACAAACTCTGGGTTCGAGTAGGGGGTAGTAAGTGTTTTTCAATCTTTATTTGACCAGGGAACATGATTATTATTGGCATTATTATTATAGTTGTCATTATTTTTGCTATCGTTACTATTTGGTTGTGCAATTATATACATAAGTACCAGAGTAGCTCCCGTTTCATTGTTTGTTGGCATAAAGTTGTACAAATAGTTGCTTAGAGTTATTGTTGTGTTTGTGTTTGCTCAGTGGTTCCCTTTGTGGCGTGGTGGTTACGACTTTCAAGGCTTTTTTATGTTTTATTTTCGTACTTTAACAGTCCCCCAGCGGCTGTAACTTCTGTGTTTTTTCACTACTTTTATTCACACACACACACACACACACACACACACACACACACACACACACACACACACACACACACACACGTCACATAACACACACACACACACACACACACACACACACACACACACACGCCACACACACACACACGTCACACACACACACACACACACACACACACACACACACACACACACACACACACACACACACACATACGTCACACACACACACACACACACACACACACACACACACACACACACCACACACACACACACACACACACACACACACACACACACACATACGTCACACACACACACACGTCACACACACACACACACACACACACACACACACCGCGCGATGGTCAGGTTGATAACGTTCTGATCTCTCACTCTGTGGGTAGGCGGTTCGAATCCTCGCGCTCCCGGGGATTTTTCACTTGACAAATTCGGGCGATTACTGTCCTCCTTGAGCAAGGGGATGGGGGGGTGTGGTGTGTGAGGTCCCAGCATTGCCCAAAGATCGGTAATAATGAGCTCCAAGCTCGCACTGAGAGGGTGAAACTGGCGATCGCGAGCCAGCTCGCGTGGACAAGACCATGGGTAAATGACACACACACACACACACACACACACACACACACACACACACACACACACATTTCATAACATGCATCTAACAATATAGTCTATTTTCATCAAGGTCTTTCTCACTTTCATGTTCACTTTCAATTAACTTATGTCTATCTACTGTACATCATTTTTAACATTTTTTGTATCATCGCTGTTATAAATACTGCAATAGACGTGATGGTAATGGAAGTTTAATCTGAAGTCTTTTGATCTGTTATTTCGGTGCAAGATTATTTACGTTACAGTCCAAAGAGAGCAATTTAATGATCAAATGTCAAGCAATTCTGTTTCCTCGTCTTTTTTTCGTTTATTTTCTTTCTAATCTTTTCAATTTTCTCTAATTACACCAATCTGTCACGCAAAACTGTCTGAGTGACCTTTTCCTCTTTCTCATTTTAACTGTTTTTCCTTCTTTCTTTCCTTTACCTTTCGTCTTTTCAGTTTCCTTTCATAGTTATCTTTTCCACACATGCTTATCGTCCTCTTCTTCCTCCACTTCCCTTGAACCTACACTGGCCTTGCTATTCGCTTTTATCTCTTGCCTTCCTCCTCTTCCTCCTCTTCTTTCCCGCTTAAATCCATAATATTCCTTCCCTTCCCTTCCCCCTCCCTTCCCTTCCATTCCCTTTTCTTCCCTTCCCTTCCCTTCTCTACCATTCCCTTCCATTCCCTTCTCTTCCATTTCATTCCCTTCCTTCTCTACCTGGGTGCTCTTTCCCTTCCTGTCGATGCTGTCTATCCACTGCCGCCTCTTCCTTCCCCCTAACACTCAAGGGAGGGACGCGGGGTTGCATCATTCACCTCGTCGACATGTCGCCTGCGTCTGCCACGAGGCCAGCCCAGATTCTCTAATGCTGGGAAGGAATATACAAGTAGAGACGAGAGGAGGATGGCGGCGGCGGCGGGAACGAGACAGTCTGAGGAAAAGGATGAGAGTTGTGATGTTGTTGTTTATTGAAGATGAACAGGAGGAGTGATACATACAAATTTTATTAGTTACCTTAGACATATTAGAACGCGACTGTCTGTGGAAAAGGCTGAGAGTTGTGCTGTTGTTGTTGTTGATTGAAGATTAACAGGAGGAGGAGTGATACATACAAATCTTATACAAAGAAATATTAGTTACCAGAAGACCTGTTGGTATATGATGAAAACACTATCCGCTGAGCTATATCCATTGGCATATTATGAATAGCAGAATAAGATAGCATAGGTCAAGGCTCCTCCCCACCCACCTCTTTCTCTGGCAACCTACGACCGGTGATAAATACTTAAAACGGAGCATAATGTTTCTTGTAAATAATAGTGACGTGGATGTTTTATTATACTGCATGAAATTGACTTGTTTTATTGATATATTCAGATAGTTTTTGCTTGCAGCCATTTATTGTTTTTTAGCGAACTACTGAAGCTTGGGGTTTATTACAGTGATCAAGAAACAACGCCAGCAGCTGAAAACGCTTTGTTTAATTAGGTTACATCTTTGTCCTTGAGTCTCATGCCGTTGCCTCATGTCACTGTGATGAAATTTATCAATATATTTCTTTCGGATATATATATATTATATATATATATATATATATATATATATATATATATATATATATATATATATATATATATATATATATATATATATATATATATATATATATTATATATATATAAATATATATATTATATTTTTTACGGATATAATATTGTTTTTATCAGTTTTGTTTTGAGAATTTCAAATACATTTCCTCTGAGCATTCGCTTCAGGAGAGAAGAATAAACGTTATCAAACCTTGTGCCGTGAATGATGTTCATATTTGTCTTGTTGCTCGTCTTTTTCTTCTGTCCTGTGAGCTTTGATTTAATGCAATTCGGCGACAATAAAGAAGCCACGCATTCTAGGTGTGCTCTTACAATGTTGTGTAGAATGTTGTGTAGAATCTTTACGTTGCATCTGTCTGGTGATATAAATACTTTCTTGAAATGCTATATATTTCCTCTTTTCTTGCTGCTGTACATTAATAGCATTATTTTGTTCTACTCACAAGTTTATACCGATTTTTGTGTGGTTGACATTATATTTATTCATAACGTATTCAAAACGTAGATTTTTGTGACCAGTATGCATAATTTTACATTTATTGAAGTTTAAGGTTATTTACCATATTTGGCTCCACTCGGTTAGCCTTTATACATTTTTATTTTTTATTTTAACAATCTTTTACCACCAGATTGTTTTTTTCTAATAATTTCATCAAAGCTGATGGTTAATCTAATCAGACTATAATCGATTTCATAGGTTTTTTTCTTTTACTGTGAGTTACATTTGTGTTTTTTGTGCTTAAGCTGTTGAGGAAAATGACAAAGATATGGTAGATATGACAAAGAAAGGTAGATGGATAAATAGACAGATTTTAGACAGATAGATAGATAGACAGAAAAGTATGAAAAACAAAAAGTCAATTCCAACCTGGTAATACTCTTGTCGGATTAAACCTTCCATGTAGTCAAAGTCCAAGACGGAAATTATTGACTGGAACATACGTGTAATTTTCGAGGAAGATGCCTTTGTGTGTGATGACAGTCGGTGACCGTGGTGGGACGACGACACGCAGGGACCTGAAGCCTGGACGTGGGGTTGAGAGTGGCAAAGCTTATCACAAAAAAAAACCAAGTAAAAAAAAAAAGGTGCTAGAAGGAGGGTGGAGTAAGGGGTGCGTTGAGGTAAGAAGAGGGTGTCATATAGTGGATTGGGTGGAGATGGTGTGGAGGAGTGGCAGTGTTTGGGGTGATGTCGATAGCGTGGGTAGATTTTGGTGAAGGAAAAGTTGAAATGGTGAAGGATGGATTAAACCAGGATTTTTTTTTTTTTTTCCAAGAGAAAAGTGTCCAAAGGAAAATCGATTATATTAGTGTTGGTTGAACTGACGGGTCACAAAAAAAGTAAAATAAAGGCAAGCCAAGCCAAGCACACTTCCAGAAAAATATATATATTCCAGAATAATTTGTTATACTTGTGACCTGGATATTATACGAATGTCAAATTTTATTATACAAAAAAAAAAAAGTATTAGAATTTAGGTAACAAAAACTTACCCTAAACCTTATCTAGTACCTAACCAAATATTTCTCAGTTACTTTTCTTGATACTTTCTTATGAATTATACATATAGGTTTAATACACCACTGGCTCGCTTCCTAAATACGATTACTAGCATTAGACTATTCCATTCCAACTCACCCCCTCACAACACCCACTCCTTCCTCACACCCCGCCCACCACACCTTCTTACCTCACCCCACCTCCACAACACCCTGTCTTCTAGGGATTACGCCCCCACAATGTACTCCTAAACTAGTTGTGAACACGTAGCGAGTAGGTAGGTGGTGGTGGTGTTTGGTGGAGGAGGTGGTGGTGGTGGTGAGGTGGTGGAGGTGGTGGTGGTGGTGGTGGTGGAGGTGGAGGTGGTGGTGGTGGTGGTGGGGGTGGTGG
>JACEEZ010021137.1:42500-62500 GCA_016584305.1 Chionoecetes opilio | reverse complement strand
ATAAAATTACGAAAATTACCAAAATAGTTAGTCGACAAGGATACTAAACATGTCATATCTATAACATATTGCTTATATTCACTAAAGATCGTCTTATGGTAGCCACATTACAATGGAAATTACGTTATAGGCCTCAGGGGTTAAAGGGTGATATCATGTCATGTATTAATGGCAGGTGTGATGGAGTGTGCCGCACCTGTTCTGTAGGTAATGTTCCGGTAATTGGTTCTGGTTTAAAGGTAATAAGTTGTACTGTGGGAAACAAAGGCAACTTGGTTAACTTAACCAGGTTAACTTGTTCGTTTAGTATTGTCAATGGTGTTCAGAGAAAATAGTACTTTGATTTGTAATATGATACCGAATTACATGTTTGATTACACACACACACACACACACCACACACACACACACACACACACACATAAATTGGGGGAGGCGGTAGCAGAGTGGTTAGCGTCACCGGGTGGCGTTTTCGAAGACCCGAGTTCGATCCCGAGTGAGACCCATAAATCCACATAAAATATTTCTGCACCGTCGAGTGGCCTAAGAACACCCACATGCCCTGCCCATTAACTCTACCTTCGATTGCGAGTGCATCGGAGGACACAGGGGGGCGGCATGAGCCTCTAATCACAGGCTCTAATCACAGGCGTCACTATAAAAATCCTGCCTGCGCCACCACGGGCGAGGGCCAACCATCACAGCCCTCAAGTGAGCCTCCAGGGCCTACCATCTCACCCCTGGAGGTCACTGCCTACTGGCAGGTCACTCCACTGTCACAGTGGAGGTCACTGCCTACTGGCAGGTCACTCCACTGTCACAGTGGAGGTCACTGGCCTACTGGCGCTATAGGCCAAGATGTAAAAAAAACAAAAAACAAAAACATAATTTTTTGGGGTACGTATATGTGATGGCAACAGCACCGTCCTAAAAAAAACATAAAATCCCTACAGATAGGTGTGTCGATACCCGTCAGGTCCGCGTGTCGCCTCCAGAAGGATGTTAAACCATCGACCCCAACCTTAGGCATAAAAACTGGCAGTGCTAAAAATGTGGTAGTGGCCTGAAATATTTTAGGGCGATAAAGTTATAAAAAAATAAAAATAAACGCCGTATAAAGTTTTAAACAATCCTCTGTGGGTGACAGTGATGAGATGTATTATGTGTTATTATTTTGTTGAAATGTTAACCCCTTGAGGCCCAGCACATAATTTCCATTGTAATTCGGGTACCATTAGACGATTTTTAGTGAATATAAGCAATGTTTTATAGATATGACCTGTTTAGTATTCTTGTCGACTAAATAATTCGGTACATTAAGTCACTTTTCATAATTTTATGGCTAACAACATACGATTTTATAAAGCAAAGGAAAGATCTGGGTGTGAAGGGGTTAATGCCAAGTGTTGCTTATTTGACAAGATGTATTTCTTAGTTTCATAATTACACTGAAATAAGAGGCACGTGTTAAAGCCATACAAATATCGAAGTGTTTGAAGGAAGGCTGAAGTATTTTCTGTTATATTCCAACTGTAAAACATCTGAATCCGACATCTGCCGAGCCCTAAGGTAAATTTTTTTCTATTTGTTAGGTGGCAGCATAAAAAAAGAGAAAAAAGAGAAAACAATACATACTGAACTGACACTATTGGTTTCATTCATAAAAAAAACCATACACAAGATATAAAATTAGGTTATGATAGATGTATACAATATATACGTGTCTTTGTTTAAAACACCCATTTATATATCTATATAATTAGTGCGGAAAGTTGGGTAGAGCAAAATGTTGAAACTTTTTGCTGAAAGTAGCATCTTATTCTTACCTTTTTTTATGTAACGTTATATGTATGTTTTTATGTAACGTTATATGTATGTTTTTATGTAACGTTATATGTTTTTTAGTTTTTTATTTTTTAAACGTTTATATGTATGTTTTTATGTAACGTTATATGTATGTTTTTATGTAACGTTATATGTATGTTTTTATGTAACGTTATATGTATGTTTTTATGTAACGTTATATGTATGTTTTTATGTAACGTTATATGTATGTTTTTATGTAACGTTATATGTATGTTTTTATGTAACGTTATATGTATGTTTTTATGTTCTACATTCTTCTTCTAAATGGAAAGGTTCGCGAAAAGTTTTATGGTAGAATTTTGTGTGTACCAGCAATGATGTTGAACAAATAATACCAAATTCTTATCTCGGGGGATGTAGGGTTTACTGTGTGTGTGTGGGTGTGGGTGTGTGGGTGGGTGTGTATGTGTATATGTGTACGTGTTTATGTGTGTATTTGTGTGTGTACCTAAATGTGTGTGTGTGTGTTATTCACCCATGGTCTTGTCCAGGCGAGCTGGCTCGCGATCGCCAGTTTTACCCTCTCAGTGCGAGCTTGGAGCTCATTATTACCAATCTTTGGGTAATGCTGGGACCTCACACACCACTACCCCCCATCCCCTTGCTCAAGGGGTACAGTACCGCCCGAATTTCACAGTGGAAAAATCCTCGGGAATGAGCGGGGTCGGGGATCGAACTCCGGACATCAGAATGATGCCGGGCGCCCTAACCAACTGAGCCACACGGACGGTGTGTTGTGTGTGTGTGTGTGTGTGTGTGTGTGTGTGTGTATGTGTGTATATTTGTGTATATTTGTGTGTATGTGCGTGTGTCTGTGTGTGTGTGTGTGTGTGTGTGTGTGTGTGTGTGTGTGTGTGTGTGTGTGTGTGTGTGTGTGTGTTCAAGTTCAAGTTCAAGTTCAAGTTCAATATTTATTGCCAGTATAATTAAATTACATAAGGAAACTACAACAATAATGCATTAATTAAGAATGGCACGGTCTGCCGAGCCAAGGTCCCTGGCAGGACAAAATAATTTATATAAGAGAATGCATAGGCATAGGCAACGTGGGACGGACATTTCGGACAATCATGAAATAGTATTACACAAACGTACGCACGAGCGCACACGCACGTACGCACGCACACGCACACACACACACAAATACACAAACGAACAATCATACAAACACCATCGTACAAACATCATACAATATTCACTTACATACATTTATACATTTAGAATGCAATACCTTTACATACTACACATATGCACACATCACACACATACATAGCTACAAACACCTGCATAAAAACACTTACATTCGTACTCATACTGATATTTATATAGATTGAAGTGTATACAAATAATTTCTAGAAGTTTTCTTAAATATGGAGAGTGTACTATTGTTAACAAGAGATTTTATATTTGTTGGTAATGAGTTCCATAACTGTGGGCCGGAGTGCATGATGCTGTGCCTGTACAGAGTTGTGCGGTAGTGTGGACATCTCAGGTCTATACCGGTGCCTCTTGTTGCATAAGAGTTCCCTACCAAATTGAATATTATGTTACTTGAAGTGAGAGTTATATTTCTAAAAATCCATAATAGCAAAAAATAGTTATGTATATTATCAAATTTTAATAAGTTATGTGTTGAATATATAAGACTTACAGAGTCGAATTTACCCATGAAAAATATAAATCTAAATTTTTTATTTTGCGCTACTGATAATTTATTGAGATACGAAGGCCAAGTACCACCCCAGACAGAAACACAATACATGAGATTAGGGTAACATAAGGTATAGTAGATGGTAATCATAGCTTCTTTAGTAAGTTGGTGACGAATCCTGTACAACACTCCACATAATTTAGATATACTTAGGTATACTGCATTAATGTGGTGACCCCAGTTTAAATGCTCGTCAATATAAAGACCTAAAAACTTTGTATGGCTGACTCGTTGAATTATTTGATCTTCTAGTGTTATTGGAGGCATATCATATTTTAAAGAACGATTTTGAAAAAAAATATAACTGGTTTTAGTCACATTAATTATAAGCGTATTTGCCCTTATCCATTGATTTACCAAATGTAGTTCTGTATTCAGGTTAGTGTGCAAGGAATCTATGTTATCATCTGATAACAATATATTGGTGTCGTCTGCAGATATGACAAATTCAAGTTTTTTGCTTGCATGTGCATATCGTTAATATATATTATGAAAAGAATGGGGCCTAGCATTGATCCTTGTGGAACTCCTTTGCTGAGGTGTTTGTAATGTGAATAGGTGGAGTTACAATATACAGACTGTGATCTACTGCTTGAGTAGCTACTGAACAATTGTAGTGGCAAACCTCGGACACCAATATTTTCTAGTTTTTTAAGTAGTATACCGTGATCTAGTGTATCAAATGCCTTTGAGAGATCTATAAATACTCCTGCAACATATAATTTCCTGCCTAGATATTTGTATATATTGCTAACAAACTGTAACACTGCAGATTTTGTTGAGCGATTTCTTCGAAAACCATGTTGACTGGTGCTTAAGAGATTGCTATTTTCCAGGAAATTGCAGTCTGTTGGAGGTATTGACACACGCACCTTTCGATAATTTTACTAAAAGCTGGTAATACTGACATAGGGCGGTAATTAGAGAGATCACTTTTACACCCGGATTTGGGAACTGGAGTTACTTTGGCTCTTTTAAGCTTATCTGAAAATATTCCTCGTCGGAATGACAGATTTATGATATGTGCTAAGGGGATGGCTATATATGTGGCTGTATGTTTTAT
Organism: Chionoecetes opilio; assembly: GCA_016584305.1. Classification (NCBI taxonomy): domain Eukaryota; kingdom Metazoa; phylum Arthropoda; class Malacostraca; order Decapoda; family Majidae; genus Chionoecetes; species Chionoecetes opilio. The sequence goes on along the minus strand of JACEEZ010021137.1, from coordinate 57,860 downwards.
TACCTTTGGACTAATATCATCATAACCGGGGGCATTGGGATTTAGAGCTTTGAGATAATATTCTATTTCTTCACGAGTTACTGATGATAAATATAGTGAATAATCAGGTGAATTGCGTAAATACTGGTTATGAGCGCCATCGTTGTTATGCGGAATATTAGCAACATTTAACCCCTTCACTGCTGATATCAAATTCATAGGCCTACCCCCCTGTGCGGCAGGTTTAATTAAAATATAAAATAATTACTGATAATATTTTAAAGTGCCTAAATGAATAGGATGCTCATTCCATACCAGAAAATTAATGTTTGGTCTTGGTGGAGGCTACCAGCTAAGTAAAGAGTTACGTCAAAGTGCAGCAACAGGGCCGTGACCGTGCTGCCAGACGCACAATGAAACTACTTACTACTCAACATAATACAGCTTATTTTGGTACATAAATGCTTCATTCATGCATTCATTCATTCATTCTTACTTCTGTCTTATATCCATCAAGAATATGTTGAATATCTTGACTATTTAGCCTCGCCATTGCAGTAGAGGGTGCGGCAGCGTAGACACCTCGTACTGTACCGCTTGACCTTATTAGTCATACTAACTCACTAAAGCAGAAAAAGAGGTTCTATTATATCGCAACACTTGACACTGTTGCCATACAAGCCTATCACAGCGAATATTTACCCATAATATCATTGAGTGCGGAGTTTAAATACAGAAACCCTATATGTACCAGCCGCAGTGAACCCTAAGATAGCTGAGAGACCGTATTTGTACCAGCCGCAGTGAAGGGGTTTATTAAGAAATGGTCATTAAACGTGTCAGTAACGTTAGCGTTTGGGCAAGGTGGCTCTAATCTTATGGTTTCCTTGTTTTTTCTAGACGATCGCCCAAGTATGGAATTAATACACCTCCAATGAGATTTCGCATCCCCTTGGTTACATTTCAATTGGTCTTGATAGTATTTATTTTTAGCAGATCTTAAGGTTGATGTTAATCTATTTCTATAAATGCGATAATGTTTCTTGTAGGTTAATGGCCATTTCTTTGCTAGTCTTTCTAGTCAGTTTTTTTCTTTAATGCAGTTTTTTAATGATGGGGTTATGTACGGACTTAATACATATTTTTTGTTACTACGCACCTCTTTTATTGGGAAATGCTTTTGAAATGATGAATTAAAGATATCATAAAACTTATTATAGGCATCATTTGGACATTGTGATTGCATAACAGTGAACCAATTAATTTTAGAAATTTCGTCATAAAATAATTCAAGTGCTCTATTAGTAATACTGCTCTGACTGTAAACTGGAGTATTCTCACTTTTTTATTTCAATGTAAACTGTGAAACTATGGGAAAATGGTCAGATATGTCAGTGCGTATTATGTAGCTACAAGTGAACGACTCTACTTGGGATGTCCATATAGGGTCAGTTAGTGTGGCAGTTGTGTCAGTGATTCTAGTAGACCTGGTAGTTGTAGGAAAGAGAGAAAATGAGTACAGTAAGTTAATAAATTCAAAAACGTTTGCGTTATCATTATGCTTTAGCAAATCTGTTCCAGTCACCCAAAAATTGCATACTGTAATATTTTTTGCTATATACATTTAAGAGAATGTCTGTTAATTTAAATAGGAAATTATCTATATTTGTGTGTGTGTGTGTGTGTGTGTGTGTCTGTGTGTGTGTGTGTGTGTGTGTTGTTGTGTGTGTGTGTGTGTGTGTGTGTGTGTGTGTGTGTGTGTGTATGTGTGTGTTAATCTTATCGTTCAACAAAACTGACGAATAAAAGCTAACTTAGCCACTAAATATAAATATTCATTAGATATTATAAGTTTAGACAATTTTAGAGCCCTGAATACACACACACACACATACACAGACACACACACACACACACACACACACACACACACACACACACACACACACACACACACACACACACACACACACACACACACACACACACACACACACACACACACACACACACACACACACACACACACAGTTGCAGTCATCATCACTACGGTGATAGCACTGCCCTATCGTTGTTGAAACTAAATAAAAAATAAAGAAAAAAATATATACATGATACACAGTGCAGAAAATAGCGCTAACAAATTTCCACGCGTGTATTTACTCATTGAATAATAAATAAAACACACACCCGGACTTTAATTCACACAGCAACACACACATATGTAAATAAAGCTTAGATATTTTCTATTTTACTTTTCACTTGTAACCAAATAAATGGAAACACACACACACACCACACACACCACACACACAAACACACACACACACACACACCACACACACACACACACACACACACACACACACACACACACACACACACCCACACACCCACACCAACCCCACACANTCTGTTTTTCCTTCCTCTCTCTTGCTCCTCCTCGCGCCCCTCCTGCTCCTCTTTCGCCTGCTCCTCCTCCTCCTGCTCCTCCTTCTCCTGCTCCTCCTCGTCCCCCTCTTGCTCCACCTTCTCCTGCTCTTCCTCGTCCTCCTCCTGCTCCTCCTTCTCCTGCTCCGCCTTCTCCTGCTCCACCTTCTCCTGCTCCGCCTTCTCCTGCTCCTCCTTCGCCTGCTCTTTCTCCTCCTGCTCCTCCTTCTCCTCCTCCGACAAAGCCTTGGGCACGAGAGAGAGAGAGAGAGAGAGAGAGACACACACACACACACACACACACACACCGCGGCCGGCATGGTTAGACTCGTAGTAATATGATACAAATTCCCACCCTCCTTGTCGGTTATCACACCCAAGCCCGGCCGCCAACACCCTCTCCCGCCCACACCACACATCCACACCCAACACCTCCCTCTCATTCCCTCACAGACATAAGAACATTAGAAAATAAGAAAATAAGGAAGCTACAAGAGGCCGCGAGACCTACAAGAGGTAGTTCCTGTTACTTACCTACATCCACCTTTCATCACCATCCATGAAATTGTCTACCCTCTTTTTAAAGCTTCGTATTAACTCTGCACTAACTACCTGACGACCAAGTCCATTCCAATCATTTACCATCCTATTTGTGAACCAGTTTTTCCCTATTTCGTTTTTTAATCTACACGAGCGAAATAAACATACTGTAAAATGTTATATCAATGTAATGATGACACCACAACACAAGCTAGTGGCTGGCTGTTTATAATACCCGTGTGCCCAATACCTTGTGTACCTGTGTAGCCAATAATTTATTCCAATAATTTATTCTAATATAAATATATAACCCCTTTACGCCCAGATCTTTCCTTTGCTATATAAATGTATCTGTATTTAGACATAAAATTACGAAATGTAACTGAATACTATACCAAATTAGCTAGTAGACAAGGATACTAAACACGTCATATCTATAAAGTATTGCTTACATTCATTAAAATAGTCAAATGGTAGCCAAATTACAATGGAAAATACGTTCTGGGCCTCAAGGGGTTAAGCACATTCAAAGACTACTGTAGTCTTTGGTTCATCCAAAGACTACTGTATACTGGACTTGCTACTCAGTTTGGGCTATTTCCAGTGGAGGCCAGTTTTGCGATTCCTGACATTTTCGAACATCACTCCCATCTCCCTTCCTATGGTTTATGAGTATAAATGATATACCGTTATCTTCGTAAATGTTTGTTCTATAATATTATCAAATAAAAAACAGTAAAATACAGTAAAGAAATGTCATTATGAGAGAATGAAGAAATATGTATGAACATATGAATATTAATATTCACCTAGACTATTCGCCATTTAATATTTTCCGAGAAAATAATTCTCATGAAACATATCAATAGAAGCGGAATGTTATTAGCTTTCCATTGATATATTTCGTTTTCTGATAAATGAATTAGGACTATGCATAAATTAGCGCTAACTAAATAAATGACCTCATCAATCGGGAAAATTACCCGATTGATGATGTAATTGTTTTAGTTAACTTTAATTTATGAATAGTTCTAATACATTTATCAGAAAACTAAAAATATCAATGGAAAGCTAATAAAATTCCGCTTTTATTGATAGGTTTCATGTAAAACGTTTTCCCGCAAAATAAAAGAAGGCGCAGAGTTAAGTGAATATTAAGTTCATGCATATTTCTTCAGGTCCATAATGGCATTTCTTTAGTGTATTTCACAGTTTTTTATCTGATAATATTATAGAACAAACATTTACGAGCATAACAGTGTATCATTTATACTGATAAACCATAGTCTACTGTATTCATGGACCACTCTTTTACTTGCCGATCCGATTGATGATGTTATATTTTTATGTAACGCTAATTTATGCATGGTTCTACTTCATCTATCAGAAAACGAAATATATCAATAGAAAGTAAATGAAAATCCGCTTCTATTGCTATGTTTCATGTAAAACGTTTTCTCGCAAAATATTAAATGGCGAAGAGTTTAAGTGAATATTGAGTTCATGCATATTTTTTCACTCTCTCATAATGACATTTCTATAGGGTATTTTACTGTTTTTTATTTGATAATATTATAGAATCAAACATTTACGAAGATAACGGTATATCATTTATACTGAATACCATAGGAAGGGAGATGGGAGTGATTTTCGAAAATGTCAGGAATCACAAAACTGGCCTCCACTAGTCATGGGCGGTTTGGTGCGGGGCACGAGTAGCAAGTCCAGTATACAGTAGTCTTTGGTTCATCATATGAAAGACGTCTTCTCCAGTGGTGGTACCTGACAGGGTACATCGGAAGAAAAATTATTCCAGTATGTCATCTTCTCCTCTGCACCTTACAAAAACAATCAGTTGAGGGTCACCTGCAATATCCACAGACTCATCCGTCTGCAAAGAACATTTTCTTACTGTTTACAGTGCCACGATTAGTTGAGCCAAAATGTCTTCTAAAATGAGATAAATTCTACGTCTAATGCTATTGTTAAAAAGTGGTACCGATTCAACCTTCTTGGTAATATATGTACTACCAACAGTTTTTGACATTGCCACTGCTGCTGGCTTCACCAGCTCCTCTCAAATGTTATGAGGCTTTATACATCTTTTAATTATCCATGCCACTTAAAAGGACGCCGAGGAAGCCTTGGAGAGTAACACGTCCGAGAACTCGCGCAGAAAGTGCGCCCGTGCAGCTGACGGGGACGTGGTAGGAGGGAGAGTCATCTCAGCGCATCTGTTGACGTGCTTGACCTCCAATAGTGGCTTCGGGAAGGCAGGTGAAATGATAGCCAGCTCCATGCAGTGGCCGTAGGACAGGAGGGGCGTTTGAATACCCTAGTGCACCTGTATCTTGGCGGTACAAGATTTCCCGTGGAGCCGTAAAGTAGCGTAAAAACATCCCACAGCAGGTGTCATTACTGACCCATCCGCTGTCAGCGTAGTAGTGGACGGTCGAGACTGTAGGCTGCTGAGGGGGATGTGAAGCATTTGCAGGTGTCTCGTGCCGATGACAGTGACGTAGGCGCCTATGTCTGGTAACATCTGGAGCCTTGAAGTGGACTCGCCGTGCACCAGGTGAACGCAGACCGGGGTGGGAGTCATGGCACTGGAAGGTGAGACATCTGTTAGGCTACGACAGTTGCTGTATTTACGCCGTGGGTGGGTGATGCCCGACCAACGTTTAACGCGCCACCCTGGCCATCGTGTGGCTAGGTGTGTTGCGGCAGAACCTGTCGTAGTGGCCAGTCCTGGTGCAGAGGCGGCATTGGGCTGTCTTGGCGGGACATTTGTCAGTACCCGCCCAATGACCTTGACGGCCTTAGTTATAGCAAGACGCCGCCATGGCCGGACACTTTGGGCCATGACGCCGCGCACAGGATTGGCAGGGGTGAACAGGGCTGGGAACCGCTGTTCTATGTTGAGTCTTCACGCGCTGGCCTGAAGGTGGTTGTTGAGGTGAATGAGGCGTCTTGTCGTGACGCCTGCCTTTCTTGTAGGTAGACATGACGCGAAGCTGGCTTGGAACGAGTATAGCGGAGGCTGTATGGCGGGTGGCTTCGAAGGAACGGCAACAGGTGACCACGTCTGAAGAGAAGCGCCTGTGTCTTTTTTTTTCTTTTTTTTTTCTACATCACAAGGAGCTGGCCAAGGGCACAACAAAAATGGGTAACACAAAGCCCGCTTAGTTGCCAGACCCTATAAAGAAGACAGTAAGAGAATAAAATAAAAAAGAGGGGTGAGCCAATTTAGTTCGGGAGGTGTCTTGTTACTCTTCTTTTGAAAAGATGTAAGTCATAGGAAAGTGGAACAATAGAAACAGGAAGAGAGTTCCAGAGTTTACCAGTGAAAGGGATGAAAGAGTAAAGATACTGATTAACTCTTGCATTAGGAAGATGGACAGAATAGAGATGAGAATGAGTAGAAAGTCTTGTGCAGCGAAGCCGCGGGAGGAGGGGAGGCATGCAGTTAGCAAGTTCAGAAGAGCAGTGAGCATGAAAATAACGGTAGAAGAGTGTAAGAGAAGCAACATTGCGGCGGTGATTTAAAGATTGAAGACAGTCAGTCAGAGGAGAGGAGTTGATGAGACGAAAAGCTTTTGACTCAACCCTGTCTAGGAGAGCTGTATGAGTGGATCCTCCCCAAACATGTGAGACATACTTCATACATGGGCGGATAAGGCCCCTGTAGAGAGCAAGCAATTGGGAGGGAGAAAAAAAAGGACGCAGACGCCACAGGACACCTAACTTCTTAGAAGCTGTGTGAGCAAGAGATGAGATGTGAGATTTCTTGTTCAGATTTTTAGTAAAGGATAGTCCTAGAATGTTCATTGTAGAAGAAGGATACAGTTGAGTGTCATTGAAGAAGAGTGGATAGTTATCTGGAAGGTTTAGTCGAGTAGATAGGTGAAGGAATTTAGTTTTTGAGGCATTGAACAAAACAAGGTTTGCTTTGCCCCAATCAGATATTATAGAAAGATCAGAAGTTTGGCGCTCGGTGGCATCTCTCCGTGAATCACTTAGTTCTTGTTGAGTTGGACGTCTAATAAACGACGTTGAAAAATGCAGGGTAGAATCATAAGCGTAGGAGTGGATAGGGCTTTGAGTTAGACTTAGAAGATCATTAATGAATAAGGGAGATAAGGCGTTGAATCAGCTCTTCACCTCGCACACCCATCAGCAGAACCATTTTCAATTGGATCTCCGCGCACGTCATAGCGTTACCAGTACACAAGTCGACCTCCTCTGCCAGGTTCTTCAGGCGTACGAAGAAATCGGAGAATGACTCGCCGTCAGCCTACTTACAACACAGTAATTCTCGACAGCGTAGTGCTTCATTTCGTTGACTCTTGAAGTGGGACTGTAGGGTGTCTAAGACCTCTGTCACAGACAAGGAAGTGTTAGGTGCGATCCCTAGGGTATGTTCTAGGATCCTTTGTACGTCCAGGGCCACAGCAATCCGCAGCTGGATAAGTTGCTTATGTCGTGACAGCCTCTATGAATCCAGCATGGTAGAGTAATCTTCCCACAGACGACGCTACTGCCGGAAAACTTGGAAGGAAGAGTCGGCCAGCAACGTCGGTGGACTGTGGGCAACATGCTTGCCTGCTGAAGTCGCGACGGTGGGCGTGGCAGCCACAGAAGAAGTGGCGAGTGGGGCGGTGGATGTCGCGGGAGTCGCGACCGTGGGTACTGCGCCGCTCGCACCGGCATCGAGGGGGGGTGAAGGTGAAGGCATGTCCCGCGCGCTGGCCGCAGACTGCGGTCTGTGCAAAGGAGACAGAAGTGTGACAAGAACTTGGAACCCGTGAATCATCCTCCTTTCTCCTAGCCTCGGTGTCACGTAGTCGTCTCTCCTCATCACGCTGGCACCTCTGCTGTTCATCCTGGATGCGTCGGTTATCAGCTGATAACCGGGACTCCTCCAGATAGCGAATCAAACTTGATATCGCGTCCCATGGTAGCGGGGAGGAATGTGTCGCGTTTAGTGATTCAAAGGGTGGGGAAGCGATTTCCTCTTCTTCATCCTCAGACCCGCTAGCCGCGGGTGACAAAACGGGGAATGACATCTTGAAGGGACACTGATTGAAAAGATAACCACGGTACGTGGAATATAAAAAAACACAGGGAATTTGGGTTCTGTGTGTGTGGTGTGTGTGTGTGTGTTGCGGTGGAGTGGGATGGGTGAGAAGAAAAGGGGGTCTCTGGCCGCCCGTACCTGGTTTCAAGGTCAGCCGTACCAAGCGGCGATGGTGAACCACCGACAGGGTCCCGGTACAAAAACGCACACTAACAAAAAACACACACAGCACTTATAATACACTGGTTACCCTACCGTCAAACGCAGTCCACGCGCCTTACGTCTGTCCATAGGCACACGAGCACACGATGTTGGAGATGAAGTAAATCCAGGGAAGAAGCGTGGGTCGGTGAAGAGAATACCTCATGGCGTCCAGGCGGGAGTCGTGTTGAATGGTGGGAGTCGCTGCCCGTCTCTCTAAGTTTTTATACCTGCGATCTGCGCCATGGTGCTCGAGGTTTGCAGTGATTAACCGGAGTTGTTGAGGGGAGTTTATCCAAAGGAGAAGCGAGCATCTTCCTTCCGTAGATGATTTATTCTAAAGATCAGAGATAGGCCGGACCACCAGTTGAGAGGCTGGTGTTAGTGGTCCGGTTATGGGGCAACGACTAGTTACATGGTATGCCTGGAGGGCGGTGCACTGTTGCCACATCGTGGCGCAGTTGCCATATAACAATATGTGTGTATTAGGAGGCGTGCATATTATGTACGTGTGACTATCTGGCTATATTCACATATCTACAACATTAAGTAGTGTAATTGATTACAATTGCATAATTACAAAGTATGATGAAAATAAGAATGACCTGACTCCAGACAACAAATAAATACAAAAACATGCTAAAAATCTCTCTCACAAACTCACTCATTCACATATGCACTCATTCACTTGCCTGCTTATTCACTCACATGCACGTTACCCACGCACTAATTATATATTATCATACAGCGCATGCAAAGAATACTATTATTGCAACATAAAATTATACAAAGCAAAATAAAATCAAACCATTATTGAAAGGTTAACTGTATTTTTACGGTGATTCAGCTGAACACACTGTCTGTGTTTGTCACAGCAACTTATAAATATATATAAACAATTATTAAGGCAAAAATAATAAACAGTACGATGCATGCAATGCTTACCTACATTGTGTCTGGTAACGAGATCTCAGCCTCCTGTTCACCACTGAATCCTTTGACGCCGCAACAACCCGGGATAATTTGCTACCGAGCGGTAAGCGTCAGACTCAGCCACTCAAGTTCCTCGCTGTCTACTTAGCGCACGAGTATTGGGCATGAATGCTTCTCGTATGACGTATGGTACTGTATAGGGGTGCTTAATATTGATTAATTGTACTTTACTGTGATTTAAAAATTCGGCCTTTATATTGTAAAGATATCATAATTATGCCTTTTTTCAGAGACTATTCAGTGACCCTCAGAAAATCACTCGCGACCCTCATTTGGGTCGCGACCATGGGTTTGGGAACCACTGCTGTAGAAGAATTAACACACTAATAGTTAAAGTACAAGACCCAATGTACTACCAATATTTACTCTACACATATACAGTTCTTATCTCTATGGTGGTGGTGGTCGAATGGTGAGCCGATAATGGAGAATATAATGCGATCAACGGCGAATTTCACTTATTTCATGGAGTACTGGAGGAGTTAGTGGACCTTATGTGTGTGTGTGTGTGTGTGTGTGTGTGTGTGTGTGTGTGTGTGTGTGTGTGTGTGTGTGTGTGTGTGTGTGTGTGTGTGTGTGTGTGTGTGTGTGTGTGTGTGTGTGTGTGTGTGTGTGTGTGTGTGTGATAGTGTGTGTCCGTAATGGGTATCATAGTCGAAATAATCCTTTCTTAATCCCCTCAGTTATCCCTCAATGTTTGGATATGGATGTTGATAATAACAATCCATCGCTTTTTAGCACTCAACACGGTCGTGGTGATGACGGGGTGTTACTGACAGGTTATTTTCCTCTGATATTTGTCTTAATCCTAGTTTGTAGCATACCAGGACTGAACTGTACTCATGTGATCTTATATATGTATTTATATCCAGTTTTTTTATTGTTGAAAACCATTTCTTGCCGCTATCACATTGAATTGTAAGCCATTCCAAGCGTTTATACTTTTATGTATGTGTGTGGGTCTCATTCACCCATGGTATCAAGGTAGCTAGAGGAAGTAACTCTCTAGCTTCCTTGCATGGTCTAATCCACGCGAGACGGACTAGCGATCGCCAGTTTCACAACCCCAGTGAGAGCTTGGAATACATTATTACCGATCCCTCACCGTTTCACTCTTTCTCTGTAACCCCTCCCCTTCATTATGCTTTGCCATAGTGCCACATGACCTCTGATGTCTGGTACATTTTCATTTTTTATCATTAAATCAATCAATCAATCATAATAACCGATCTTTGGGTAATGCTGGGACCTCACACACCACACACACAACCATCCATCCCCTTGCTCAAGGTGGCAGTAACTGCCCGAATTTCTCAGTGGATAAATCTCCGGGAACGATCGGGGCCAGGGATCGAACGCCAGACCACATAATAGTGTCTGATGGTTCTAGCCCACCAAGCCGTTTAGGCGGTATGTCGGTGTGTGAGTGTGTGTCTGTGTGTGTGTGTGTGTGTGTGTGTGTGTGTGTGCGTATGTGTGTGTGTGTGTGTGTATGTGTGTGTGTGTGTGTGTGTGTGTGTGTGTGTGTATGTGCGTTCGTGCGTCCGTGCGTGCGTGCATGTGTTCTTGCATGTGTGTGTGTGTGTGTTCAAGTTCAAGTTCAATATTTATTGCCAGTATAATTGAATTACATAAGGAAACTACAACAAAAATGCATTAATTAAGAATGGCACGGTCTGCCGAGCCAAGGCTCCTTGGCAGACAAAATAATTTATATAAGAGAATGCATAGGCATAGGCAACGTGGGACGGACATTTCGGACAATCATGAAATATTATTACACAAACGTACGCACGAACGCACACGCACGTACGCACGCACACGCACACACACACACACAGACACACACACACACACACACACACACACACACACACACACACACACACACACACACACACGCAAATACACAAACGAACAATCATACAAACACCATCGTACAAACACATCATACAATATTCACTTACATACATTCATACCTTTAGAATGCAATACCTTTACATACTACACATATGCACACATCACACACATACATAGCTACAAACACATGTATAACAACACTTACATTTGTACTCATACTGATATTTATATAGATTGAAGTGTATACAAATAATTTCTAGAAGTTTTCTTAAATATGGAGAGTGTACTATTATTAACAAGAGATTTTATATTTGTTGGTAATGAGTTCCATAACTGTGGGGCGGAGTACATGATGCTGTGCCTGTACAGATTTGTGCGGTATTGTGGACATCTCAGGTCTATACCGGTGCCTCTTGTTACATAAGAGTTCCCTACCAAATTGAATATTATGTTACTTGAAGTGAGAGTTATATTTCTAAAAATACATAATAGCAAAAAATAGTTATGTATATTATCAAATTTTAATAATTTATGTGTTGAATATATAAGACTTACAGAGTCGAATTTACCCATGAAAAATATACATCTAAAATTTTGATATTGCGCTACTGATAATTTATTGAGATACGAAGGCCAAGTACCACCCCAGACAGAAACACAATACATGAGATTAGGGTAACATAAGGTATAGTAGATGGTAATCATAGCTTCTTTAGTAAGTTGGTGACGAATCCTGTACAACACTCCACATAATTTAGATATACTTAGGTATACTGCATTAATGTGGTGACCCCAGTTTAAATGCTCGTCAATATAAAGACCTAAAAGCTATGGCTGACTCGTTTAATTATTCGATCTTCTGGTGTTATTGGAGGCATATTATATTTTAAAGAAGGATTTTGAAAAAAAAATATAACTGGTTTTAGTCACATTTATTATAAGTTTATTTGCCCTTATCCGTTGATTTACCAAATGTAGTTCTGTATTCAGGTTAGTGTGCAAGGAATTTATGTTATCATCTGATAACAATATATTGGTGTCGTCTGCATATATGACAAATTCAAGTTTTTTGCTTGCATGTGGCATATCGTTAATATATATTATGAAAAGAATGGGGCCTAGTATTGATCCTTGTGGAACTGCTTTGCTGAGGTGTTTGTAATGGGAGTAGGTAGAGTTACAATATACAGACTGTGATCTACTGCTTAAGTAGCTACTGAACAATTGTAGTGGCAAACCCCGGACACCAATATTTTCTAGTTTTTTAAGTAGTATACCGTGATCTAGTGTATCAAATGCCTTTGAGAGATCTATAAATACTCCTGCAACATATAACTTCCTGTCTAGATATTTGTATATATTGCTAACAAACTGTAACACTGCAGATTCTGTTGAGCGATTTCTTCGAAAACCATGTTGACTGGTACTTAAGAGATTGTTATTTTCCAGGAAATTGCAGAGTCTGTTGGAGATTGCCCTTTCGATAATTTTACTAAAAGCTGGTAATACTGATATAGGGCGGTAGTTAGAGAGATCACTTTTACACCCAGATTTGAGAACTGGAGTTACTTTGGCTCTTTTAAGCTTATTTGGGAATATTTCTCGTCGGAATGACAGATTTATGATATGTGCTAATGGGCTGGCAATACATGTGGCTGTATGTTTTATTACCTTTGGACTAATATCATCATAACCGGGGGCATTGGGCTTTAGTGCTTTGAGATAATGTTTTATTTCTTCACAAGTTACTGGTGATAAATATAGTGAATAATCAGGTGAATTGCGTAAATATTGGTTATGAGCGTTATCGTCGTTATGCGGAATATTAGCAACATTTAAGAAATGGTCATTAAACATGTCAGGAACGTTAGCGTCTGGGCAAGGTGGCTCTCATCTTATGGTTTCCTTGTTTTTTCTTGACGAACGCCCAAGTATGGAATTAATACATCTCCAATGAGATTTAGCATCCCCTTGGTTACATTTCAATTGGTCTTGATAGTATTTATTTTTAGCCGATCTTAAGGTTGATGTTAAGGTATTTTTATATTTGCGATAATGTTCTTTGTAGGTTAATGGCCATTTCTTTGCTAGTCTTTCTAGTCTGTTTTTTCTTTAATGCAGTTTTTTAATGATGGGGTTATGTACGGACTTAATACATATTTTTTGCTACTACGCACCTATGTGTGTGTGTGTGTGTGTGTGCTCCTACGATATATGGATCATTGCAATGTGATGTGATGGTTATGAATAGTTTTGGCAGTGAACGAATGAATAATGGTGTTATTAGGAAAACAGGAAAATGTAGTTTGATATATCGTTTAGTTATAGGATATATACAAGTGCTTGTGGGCCCTTCGGACCCATGTATTGATATTTGTAGTAGTAGTATATATTAGACAACATGTGATTGCAAACTCCAATCGTGTTGTTGCTGTTGTTGGTCACTGGTCAAAGTGCCTCGGGGTAGACCACGTTCCGTGTGATTCCAACCCTTTGTGTTCCGTGTGATTCCAACACACACACTCACACACACACACACAAACGTCCATAAGTCTACTGAGTGTGTGGAATGCTGCAAGACGTTACTGCAGAGTTTTTCCTGTAATGTAATACGCCTTAAGTGTTTTTGGCCAAAACCCCCCTTCAAAATGATTCAATCGACATGGGACCAAGCCGCTTACCACCTACGATTTATTTGCGATTTTTTGAGCCTACTCTCATCAAAATTGAATTTACATTTTCGGCTACCGAAAACAGACAGACAGACACCCACACACACACAGACACACGGCTACTCCTATAGTATATTAGATAACTGCAACGAATGATCGGATCTACGAAATAATCATTCAACGAGGTGTTTGATTTTGTGTTTGATCTTTTGATGAATGAATTACCCGAAAGTGGTCGCATTTTTTCTAGTGCTTATAAGGCCAAAAAAAAAGAGAGAGAGAGAGAGAGAGAGAGAGAGAGGAGAGAGAGAGAGAGAGAGAGAGAGAGAGAGAGAGAGAGAGAGAGAGAGAGAGAGAGGAGAGAGAGAGAGAGAGAGAGAGAGAGAGAGAGAGGAGAGAGAGAGAGAGAGAGAGAGAGAGAGAGGAGAGAGAGAGAGAGAGGAGAGAGAGCGAGAGAGGAGAGAGAGAGAGTGAGAGAGAGGGGAGAGTGAGAGAGACTGAGAGAGAGATGAGAGAGAGAGAGGAGATGAGAGGAGAGAGGAGAGAGAGAGAGGAAGAAGAGAAGAGAGAAGAGAGAGAGAGAGAGAAGGAGAGAGAGCGAGAGAGAGAGAGAGAGAGAGAGAAGATGAGAAAGAGAGAGAGATAGAGAGAGAGGAGAGAGAGGACGAGAGAGAGAGAAGAGAGACGAGAGAGGAAGATGAAGAGAGAGAGAGAGAGAGAGTTAGCCTTTAGCCGAGACATTAGCCTTCTTTTAGCCAGACTTTAACGAGACATTAGCCTTCATATCCTCAAGCGCTGCGCCTCTCAGCTAGCAACACCCCTTGCTACTATCTTTCAGCACTGCCTCACTACTGGAAGGTGGCCCACCCTGTGGAAGGCTGCCAGAGTGGTGGCAATACATAAGAAAGGCAAAAGAACTGACCCCAAGAACTATAGGCCCATCTCCCTTTTATCAGTTCTTGGCAAGACGCTGGAACCTATAATTGCCGACAAGATATCGTCTTTCTTCACATCACACCACCTTCTTAACATCAAGCAATTTGGCTTCCGAGCAAACAGGTCAGCGGCCGACCTATTGCTCCATCTGTCCACCACATGGCATAAGCGTCTTGACCAAAGAAAGGACACATACGTCATTGCCCTTGACATTGCGGGATCATTTGACAGGGTGTGGCATCACGGCCTCATCACCAAACTGAACAGTTTGGGTGTCCGGGTCATCTGCTGCTCCTACTACAAGACTACCTGCAGGACAGATTTCTCAGAGTGGTGGTGGACGGTCAAACCTCAGAGGAACACCCGATCTTTGCCAGCGTCCCACAAGGCAGTGTGCTCGGCCCTCTCCTCTGGAATGTATTCTTGAATGACTTCCTCCAGCTCATCCCAGAGGCACATGCATATGCCGATGACTGCACCCTTACATTCCCCTGCGACAGTGGTGATCACCGCACGACTGTTGCTCACATAAATCAGGTCCTCCAAACCGTCATCTCATGGGGTCGTCGATGGCAAGTGGATCTCGCTCTAGAGAAAACCCAGGCGATGCTCATATCCCGACGACAACGTCCTCCTGATACTTCCAACCCCTTCATCTTACTGGGTGGGAGG
>JACEEZ010021137.1:22500-35000 GCA_016584305.1 Chionoecetes opilio | reverse complement strand
AGAGAGAGAGAGAGAGAGAGAGAGAGAGAGAGAGAGAGAGAGAGAGAGAGAGAGAGAGAGAGAGAGAGAGAGAGAGAGAGAGAGAGAGGAGAGAGAGAGAGAGAGGAGACGAGAGAGAGAGAGAGAATGCCATTGATGAAATCTTCGTTCCACCTGACTTAGTTATAATACCTGCCAGTCATACTAGTAGTAGTAGTAGTAGTAGTAGTAGTAGTAGTAGTAGTTGTTGTTTTAGTAGTAATAGCAGTACGTAGTAGTAGTAGTAGTAGTAGTAGTAGCAGTAGGCAGTAGTAGTAGTAGTAGTAGTAGTAGTAGTAGTAGTAGTAGTAGTAGCAATAGTAGTAGTAGTAGGAGAGAGAGAGAGAGAGAGAGAGAGAGAGAGAGAGAGAGAGAGAGAGAGAGAGAGAGAGAGAGAGAGAGAGAGAGAGAGAGAGAGAGAGAGAGAGAGAGAGAGAGAGAGAGAGAGAGAGAGAGAGAGAGAGAGAGAGAGAGAGAGAGAGAGAGAGAGAGAGAGATACAAAAAATAGAAAAACGTGCCATATATTAAGCAGAAAAAAACACTGAGAGAATTCAAGCAACACGATGCTAATATTATTTTTCTTCTTCAGTCGATAAGAATAAGTATTGTGGTGCCGTAATGGCCTTGAGAGTACGAAGATAGTGTCACTTTTCCTTCCTGCTGCCTGGATGAGTTAGTGTTTGAAGGAAGATACTGTTGCTACTGGCCGCTCTCTAAACTCAACTAAAGAAAAAGAAAAAAAAAATATTTGCAGAGATGAAAGAGGACATGAACCGTTTGTGTGTGTATTTGTATGTGTGTGTGTGTGTGTGTGTGTGTGTGTGTGTGTGTGTGTGTGTGTGTGTGTGTGTGTGTGTGTGTGTGTGTGTGTGTGTGTGTGTTTGTTTGTATGTGTGTGTGTGTGTGTGTGTGTGTGTGTGCGTGTGTGTGTGTGTGTGTGTGTATGTGTGTGTGTGTGTGTGTGTGTGTGTATGTGTGTGTGTGTGTGTGTGTGTGTGTGTGTGTGTGTGTGTGTGTGTGTGTGTGTGTGTGCGTGTGCGTGTGTGTGGTGTGTGTGTGTTTTATATCACAAAGGACTGGCCAAGGGCACACAAAAAGAGGTAACAATGCCCGCTTAGTTGCCAGTCCCTAAAAAGAAGACATTAAGATAATACAAAAAGGGGGTGGGCCAATTTAGTTCGGGAGGTGTCTTGTCACTCTTCTCTTGAAAAGATTTAAGTCGTAGGAAGGTGTAAAAATATAAACAGGAAGAGAGTTCCAGAGTTTACCAGTGAAAGGGATGAAAGAGTAAAGATATTGATTATAGATATATTTATTTTCCTAATTGCATTAGGTAGATGGACAAAATAGGGATGCTAATGAGTAGAAAATCTTGTGCAGCGAGGCCGCGGGAGGGGGGGCAGGCATGCAGTTAGCAAGTTCAGAAGAGCAGTGAGCATGAAAATAACGGTAGAAGATAGCAAGAGAAGCAACATTGCCGCAGTGATGTATAGATTGAAGACAGTCAGTCAGAGGAGGAGAGTTGATGAGATGAAAAGCTTTTGACTCAACCCTGTTTAGGAGAGCTGTATGAATGCATCCCCCCCAAACATGTGTGTGTGTGTGTGTGTGTGTGTGTGTGCGTGTATGTGTGTGTGTGTGTGTGTGTGTGTGTGTGGTGTGTGTGTGTGTGTGTGTGTGTGTGTGTGGTGTGTGTGTGTGTGTGTGTGTGTGTGTGTGTGTGTGTGTGTGTGTGTGTGTGGTGTGTGTGTGTGTGTGTGTGTGTGTGTGTGTGTGTGTGTGTGTGTGTGTGTGTGTGTGTGTGTGCGTGCGTGTGTATGTGTATATGTGTTGTTACCACCCAATCCATTGCTTTAGGAAGGAATACAATAAAATAAAACACATTTATACAACAGGCGGGGTTTTTGTAAAGCTCTTAAGGCAGTGGTTCCCAAACCCATGGTCGCGACCCAAATGAGGGTCGCGAGTGTTTTTCTGAGGGTCACTGAATAGTCTCGGAAAAACGGCATAATTTTGATATCTTTACAATATAAAGGCCGAATTTTTAAATCACAGTAAAGTAAAATTAATCAATATTAAGCACCCCTATACAGTACCATACGTCATACGAGAAGCATTCATGCCCAATACTCGTGCGCTAAGTAGACAGCGAGGAACTTGAGTGGCTGAGTCTGACGCTTACCGCTCGGTAGCAAATTATCCCGGGTTGTTGCGGCGTCAAAGGATTCAGTGGTGAACAGGAGGCTGAGATCTCGTTACCAGACACAATGTAGGTAAGCATTGCATGCATCGTACTATTTATTATTTTTGCCTTAATAATTGTTTATATATATTTATAAGTTGCTGTGGCAAACACAGACAGTGTGTTCAGCTGAATCACCGAAAAATACAGTTAACCTTTTAATAATGGTTTGATTTTATTTTGCTTTGTATAATTCGAAGTTGCAATAATAGTATTCTTTGCATGCGCTGTATGATAATTAGTGAGTGGGTAGATATGTGAATATAGCCAGATAGTCACACCTACATAATATGCACGCCTCCTAATACACACATATTGTTATATGGCAAATGCGCCACGATGTGGCAACAGTGCACCGCCCTCCAGGCATACCATGTAACTAGTCGTTGCCCCATAACCGGACCGCTAACACCAGCCTCTCCACTGGTGGTCCGGCCTATCTCTGATCTTTAGAATAAATCATCTACGGAAGGAAGATGCTCGCTTCTCCTTTGGATAAACTCCCCTTAACCACTCCGGTTAATCACTGCAAACCTCGAGCACCATGGCGCAGATCGCAGGTATAAAAACTTAGAGGTACGGGCAGCGACTCCCACCATTCAACACGACTCCCGCCTGGACGCCACGAGGTATTCTCATCACCGACCCACGCTTCTTCCCTGGATTTACTTCATCTCCAACATCGTGTGCTTGTGTGCCTATGGACAGACGTAAGGCGCGTGGACTGCGTTTGACGGTAGGGTAACCAGTGTATTATAAGTGCTGTGTGTGTTTTTTGTTAGTGTGCGTTTTTGTACCGGGGCCCTGTCGGTGGTTCACCATCGCCGCTTGGTACGGCTGACCTTGAAACCAGGTACGGGCGGCCAGAGACCCCCTTTTCTTCTCACCCATCCCACTCCACCGCAACACACCACACACACACCACACACACAGAACCCAAATTCCCTGTGTATTTTTATATTCCACGTACGGTGGTTATCTTTTCAATCAGTGTCCCTTCAAGATGTCATTCCCCGTTTTGTCACCCGCGGCTAGCGGGTCTGAGGATGACGAAGAGGAAATCGCTTCCCCACCCTTTGAATCACTAAACGCGACACATTCCTCCCCGCTACCATGGGACGCGATATCAAGTTTGATTCGCTATCTGGAGGAGTCCCGGTTATCAGCTGATAACCGACGCATCCAGGATGAACAGCAGAGGTGCCAGCGTGATGAGGAGAGACGACTACGTGACACCGAGGCTAGGAGAAAGGAGGATGATTCACGGTTCCAAGTTCTTGTCAAACTTCTGTCTCCTTTGCACAGACCGCAGTCTGCGGCCAGCGCGCGGGACATGCCTTCACCTTCACCCCCCCTCGATGCCGGTGCGAGCGGCGCAGTACCCACGGTCGCGACTCCCGCGACATCCACCGCCCCACTCGCCACTTCTTCTGTGGCTGCCACGCCCACCGTCGCGACTTCAGCAGGCAAGCATGTTGCCCACAGTCCACCGACGTTGCTGGCCGACTCTTCCTTCCAAGTTTTCCGGCAGTAGCGTCGTCTGTGGGAAGATTACTCTACCATGCTGGATTCATAGAGGCTGTCACGACATAAACAACTTATCCAGCTGCGGATTGCTGTGGCCCTGGACGTACAAAGGATCCTAGAACATACCCTAGGGATCGCACCTAACACTTCCTTGTCTGTGACAGAGGTCTTAGACACCCTACAGTCTCACTTCAAGAGTCAACGAAATGAAGCACTACGCCGTCGAGAATTACTGTGTTGTAAGTAGGCTGACGGCGAGTCATTCTTCGATTTCTTCGTACGCCTGAAGAACCTGGCAGAGGAGGTCGACTTGTGTACTGGTAACGCTATGACGTGCGCGGAGATCCAATTGAAAATGGTTCTGCTGATGGGTGTGCGAGGTGAAGAGCTGATTCAACGCCTTATCTCCCTTATTCATTAATGATCTTCTAAGTCTAACTCAAAGCCCTATCCACTCCTACGCTTATGATTCTACCCTGCATTTTTCAACGTCGTTTATTAGACGTCCAACTCAACAGGAACTAAGTGATTCACGGAGAGATGCCACCGAGCGCCAAACTTCTGATCTTTCTATAATATCTGATTGGGGCAAAGCAAACCTTGTTTTGTTCAATGCCTCAAAAACTAAATTCCTTCACCTATCTACTCGACTAAACCTTCCAGATAACTATCCCCTCTTCTTCAATGACACTCAACTGTATCCTTCTTCTACAATGAACATTCTAGGACTATCCTTTACTAAAAATCTGAACAAGAAATCTCACATCTCATCTCTTGCTCAAACAGCTTCTAAGAAGTTAGGTGTCCTGTGGCGTCTGCGTCCTTTTTTTTTCCATCCCAATTGCTTGCTCTCTACAGGGGCCTTATCCGCCCATATATGAAGTATGTCTCACATGTTTGGGAAGGATCCACTCATACAGCTCTCCTAAACAGGGTTGAGTCAAAAGTTTTTCGTCTCATCAACTCCTCTCCTCTGACTGACTGTCTTCAATCTTTAAATCACCGCCGCAATGTTGCTTCTCTTGCTCTCTTCTACCGTTATCATGCTCACTGCTTCTTCTGAACTTGCTAACTGCATGCCTCCCCCCCTCCCGCGGCCTCGCTGCACAAGACATTCTACTCATTCTCATCTCTATTCTGTCCATCTTCCTAATGCAAGAGTTAATCAGTATCTTTACTCTGTCATCCCTTTCACAGGTAAACTCTGGAACTCTCTTCCTGTTTCTATTTTTCCACTTTCCTATGACTTACATCTTTTCAAAAGAAGAGTAACAAGACACCTCCCGAACTAAATGGCTCACCCCTCTTTTTTTATTTTATTCTCTTACTGTTTTCTTTATAGGGTCTGGCAACTAAGCGGGCTTTGTGTTACCCATTTTTGTTGTGCCCTTGGCCAGCTCCTTGTGATGTAAAGAAAACAAAAAAAAGAAGACTCAGGTGTTTCTCTGTTGCCGTTCCTTCGAAGCCACCCGCCATACAGCCTCCGCTATATACTCGTTCCAAGCCAGCTTCGCGTCATGTCTACCTACAAGAAAGGCAGGCGTCACGACAAGACGCCTCATTCACCTCAACAACCACCTTCAAGCCAGCGCGTGAAGACTCAACATAGAACAGCGGTTCCCAGCCCTGTTCACCACTGCCAATCCTGTGCGCGGCGTCATGGCCCAAAGTGTCCGGCCATGGCGGCGTCTTGCTATAACTAAGGCCGTCAAGGTCATTGGGCGGGTACTGACAAATGTCCCGCCAAGACAGCCCAATGCCGCCTCTGCACCAGGACTGGCCACTACGACAGGTTCTGCCGCAACACACCTAGCCACACGATGGCCAGGGTGGCGCGTTAAACGTTGGTCGGGCATCACCCACCTCACGGCGTAAATACAGCAACTGTCGTAGCCTAACAGATGTCTCACCTTCCAGTGCCATGACTCCCACCCCGGTCTGCGTTCATCTGGTGCACGGCGAGTCCACTTCAAGGCTCCAGATGTTACCAGACACAGGCGCCGACGTCACTGTCATCGGCACGAGACACCTGCAAATGCTTCGCATCCCCCTCAGCAGCCTACAGCCTCGACCGTCCACTACTACGCTGACAGCGGATGGGTCAGTAATGACACCTGCTGTGGGATGTTTTAACGCTACTTTACGGCTCCACGGAAAATCTTGTACCGCCAAGATACAGGTGCACGAGGGTATTCAAACGCCCCTCGTGTCCTACGGCCACTGCATGGAGCTGGCTATCATTTCACCTGCCCTCCCGAAGCCACTATTGGAGGTCAAGCACGTCAACAGATGCGCTGAGATGACTCTCCCTCCTACCACGTCCCCGTCAGCTGCACGGGCGCACTTTCTGCGCGAGTTCTCGGACGTGTTACTCTCCAAGGCTTCCTCGGCGTCCTTTTAAGTGGCATGGATAATTAAAAGATGTATAAAGCCTCATAACATTTGAGAGGAGCTGGTGAAGCCAGCAGCAGTGGCAATGTCAAAAACTTTTGGTAGTACATATATTACCAAGAAGGTTGAATCGGTACCACTTTTTAACAATAGCATTAGACGTAGAATTTATCTCATTTTAGAAGATATTTTGGCTCAACTAATCGTGGTACTGTAAACAGTAAGAAAATGTTCTTTGCAGACGGATGAGTCTGTGGATATTGCAGGTGACCCTCAACTGATGGTTTTTGTAAGGTACGGAGGAGAAGATGACATACTGGAATAATTTTTCTTCTGATGTACCCTGTCAGGTACAACAACTGGAGAAGACGTCTTTCATATGATGAACCAAAGACTACTGTATACTGGACTTGCTACTCGTGCCCCGCACCAAACCGCCCATGACTAGTGGAGGCCAGTTTTGTGATTCCTGACATTTTCGAACATCACTCCCATCTTCCTTCCTATGGTATTCAGTATAAATGATATACCGTTATCTTCGTAAATGTTTGTTCTATAATATTATCAAATAAAAAACCATAAAATACACTAAAGAAATGTCATTATGAGCGCGTGAAAAAATATGCATGAACTCAATATTCACTTAAACTCTTCAGCATTTTATATTTTGCGAGAAAACGTTTTACATGAAACATAGCAATAGAAGCGGATTTTCATTAACTTTCTATTGATATATTTCGTTTTCTGATAAGTGAATTAGAACCATGCATAAATTAGCGTTAAATAAAAATATAACATCATCAATCGGATCGGCAAGTAAAAGAGTGGTCCATGAATACAGTAGACTATGGTTTATCAATATAAATGATACACTGTTATGTTCGTAAATGTTTGTTCTATAATATTATCAAATAAAAAACTGTGAAATACACTAAAGAAATGCCATTATGAGACTCTGAAGAAATATGCATGAACTTAATATTTACTTAACTCTTCGCCTTTTTTTATATTGCGAGAAAACGTTCTACATGAAACATATCAATAAAAGCGGAATTTTATTAGCTCTGCATTGATATATTTAGTTTTCTGATAAATGAATTAGAACCATGCATAAATTAAAGTTAACTAAAACAATTACATCATCAATCGGGTAATTTTCCCGATTGATGAGGTCATTATGTAGTTAACTGCTAATTTATCATAGTCCTAATTGCATTTATCAAAAACGAAGGATATCATTATGGAAGCTAATAACATGCCGCTCTGATTGTTTCATGTGAATTGTTTTCTCGCAAAATTTGTAATGGCTAAGAGTTCTAAGGTGAATATTAAGTTCATACTATTCTCATATGCATATGACATTTCTTGTAGCTGTATTTTACTGTTTTGTATTTGATAATATGTAGACAAGCTTCGAGATACGGTATATCATTTTAGTGATAACTGGAAGGGAGATGGGGAGTGATGTTCGAAAATGTCAGGAATCACGGGATTGGCCTCCACTGGAATAGCCCAAACTGGTAGCAAGTCCGGGTATACATAGTCTTGGATGACCATAGACTACAGTAGTCTTGAAGTGCTTAACCTTTGAGGCCCAGAGTATTTTCCATTGTAATTGGCTACCATTTGACTATTTAATGAATGTAGCATACTTTATGATATGACTGTGTGTTAGTATCCTGTCTACTAGCTATTTGGTATAGTATTCAGTGACATTCGTGAATTTTGTTAATACAGATATATTTATAAGCTAGGAAGATCTGCGCTTCTAAAGGGGTTAATATTCTATCTAGAACTAAATTTTGGAATAAATTATTGCTACACAGGTACCAAGGTTTGGCACACGGTATATAAACAGCCAGCCACTAGCTTGTGTTGTGGTGTCATCATTACATTGATATAACATTTTACAGTATTTTTTTTATCTCTTGCTAGATTAAAAAGGAAATAAGGAAAAAACTTTTCACAAAAGGAGTAAATGATGGAATGGACTTGGTCGTCAGGTAGTAGTGCAGAGTTAATACAATCTTTAAAAAGAGGAGGAGCAGGAGGAGGAACAGGCGAAGGAGGAGCAGGAGTAGGAACAGGCGAAGGAGGAGCAGGAGAAGGAGGAGCAGGAGGGGGATGAGGAGGAGCAAGAGAAGGAGGAGCATGGAGAAAGAAGATTGATTGAAAATGGATTTTAATGAGGTTGGAGCTTATTCTTGGAGGAGACTCTCACCCAATGAGTGAGAAGAAACATTGGTGAGGTTGGAGTTAAGAAGAATAGAACCAAACACCACAGATCCAAGTATGAGGTAGGAGTTAGAGATAGGTAGGATCTAGGACGCACACCTATCCTTATTAGGTCATGTTGCCAACTCTAAAAATTTTATTCCACCACGTCCCCTCCTATGTCACGACGCCTCACCATCAACAGCAAAGTGATCTTGGGATGACCAAAATGTGTCCGAAGCTTCACACAGTCCTGACAGTGCTCTACGCCGCCCTGCTGCTGCTGGTGCTGGCGGGGGACGTGGCCACCATCATCTACGGCCACCACCACCACCTCCATCACTACGACCCTGCCGCTGCAGAGCCCCTGGACGAGTACGTCACCACCCTCATGCACGGGTCCCGCCGCCACCAACACCAGGACCCGACTGCCGGGGCTACACAGGGGGAGGTATTGAGGGTGCTGGTCTGGGGAGGACTCCTTCTATGCTCCACGCTGCCCCTCCTGGCCCTCTGCCGTCTCCTGCCGTCCCGCGCCAAGGGCCTTTGTCACCTCTGGTACGTCGCTCACTTCACATGGAGCGACGACCGGGCACGGTACGCCCTGCACGTCCTGTACGGCCTGCAGGTGCGGCCCGTGGTGGACGCCCTCGGCCTGTCCTTCCTGCAGGCCGTGGACACCCTGGACTACTGGTGGTGGTGCCTGCAGGGCCTTCTCCTGGTGGTGCTCGTCAGGGCTCTCTCCAGCAGCGACCACGACGAGGAAGACGACACCGATTCTGACGACACCGACGACGACACAGACACTGCCGACGACAACGATCTGATGGAGGTGGTGGTTATGGAGGGGTGGGGGGGTGAGGCTGAGGGGCCCTTCTTGCGCCTCCCGGCCCTCCCTCCCGCTGCCGCCCTCCTGGCCTGTCCTCCTGCCGCGCCAGACAGCCTCCTCTCCGTGGTGTGCATCGGCGGCGCAGTGGCAGAGTTCTCGACCATCTCGCTGGCCGATGCAGACTACTGAGCGCCCTGTCAAGTGAAGGAATGAAGGGATAACTGTGGTCTATATTGATGAAAATAATGAAAAAAATAGAGAAAAAAAAAATCTAGAGCAAAAAACAAAATGACTGGTAGTAGTATAGATATATATCTTTACGGTAGATTCACTAACATACATGATTACTTTCTCTCCTACTGCATATATATTTTTCTACATATTTCACATATATTCTACATATTTTACCCTCATATTTTACATATTTAGATTTATAATTTTATTTTCTTGATTATTTGGTACGCATGACTTTATTATTAATATATGGTCAAAGACTACTGTATACTGGACTTGCTACTCTTTCCCCGCGCCAACCCGCCCATGACCAGTGGAGGGCGATCGGCAAGGTAAAAAAAGTGTTTCGAGCATCACTCCCATATCCCTGCCTATGGTTTATCAGTATAAATGATATAGTGTTATCTTCGTAAATGTTTGTTCTATAATATTATCAAATAAAAACAATAAAACACACTAAAGAAATGTCATTATGAGCGCATGCATGAATATGCAAAATATGCATGAACTCAATATTCACTTATTAAACATTGCCATTTAATATTTTGCGAAAAAAAACTATTTACATGAAACAGCAATAGAAACGGATTTTCATTAGCTTTCCATTGATATATTTCGTTTTCTGATAAATGAATTAGAACTATGCATAAATTAGCGTTAACTAAAAATATAACACCATCGATCGGATCAACAAGTAAAAAAGTGTTCCATGAATACAATAGACTATGGTTTATCAATATAAATGATACACTGTTATCTTCGTAAATGTTTGTTCTATATTATTATCAAATAAAAGACTGTGAAATACACTTAAGAAATGCCATTATGAGACTGAAGAAATATGCATGAACAAAATTTTTACTTAAACTTTTCGCCATCTAATATTTTGCGTGAAAACTGTTTACATGAAACATATCAATAAAAGCGGAATTGTATTAGCTTTCCATTGATATATTTCGTTTTCTAATAAATGTATTAGAACCATGCATAAATTAGCGTTAACTAAAACAATTACATCATCAATCGGGTAATTTTCCTGATTGATGAGGTTATTTATTTAGTTAGCGCTAATTTATGCATAGTAATAATTCATTTATCAGAAAACGAAATATATCAATGGTAAGCTAATAAAAGTTCGCTTGTATTGATATGTTTCATGTAAAATGTTTTCTCGCTAAATATTAAATGGCGAAGAGTTTTAAGTGCATATTTAGTTCATGCATATTTCTTCACTCTCTCATAATGGCATTTCTTTAGTGTATTTTACTGTTTTTTATTTGATAATATTATAGAACAAACCTTTACGAAGATAACAGTATATCATTTATACTGATAAACCATAGGAAGGGAGATGGGAGTGATGTTCGAAAAAGTCAGGAATCGCGGGATTGGCCTCCACTGGAAATAGTCAAAACTGAGTAGCAAGTCCAGTATACAGTAGTCTTTGGATGAACAATTTGTTCAAGAAACATGATCAAGACTGGTTTAATTGTTTGGCCGTGTGCAATGATGGAGCTACATCAATGATGGGAAGCTGTGTGAGTTTTGCTACTTCCTTTAAAGCAGAAAATCCTGATGACATAATAATCAGTTTTTTACATAAAAAAAAACTTGCTTCTCATCGTTTGCAACAAGATCTCTATGCAGTTTTAAATGATGATACCCAAACTGTAAATTTTGTCAAGGCAAGGGGTTTGAACTCGCGTATTTCCCATAAAATGAGTGAAGAGATGGGATCACATCACCAAGACTTGCTGTTTCACTCTGATGTCCGATGGCTATCTCGTGGAGAGATTCTCGGAAGAGTTATTGAACTAAAACTTGAAATGGAAATCCTTCTGTGTGAGAAAAAGCATGCTCTGGCAGACTGCTTTCAGAACATAAGAACATAAGAAAATAAGGAAGCTACAAGAGGCAGTGAGACCTACACGTGGTAGTTCCTGTAAGATGTTTAAAGATGTTACTTGGCTGGCAAAGCCTGCTTGTTTGGGCAACATTTTCATGCACCGGAATGAACTAAATTCAGACATGCAGGGCCGAAATGATACCATGGTGGATACCAGTAAAAAATTGTTTCATTCAAGAACAACCTAGTCTTTGGAGAGAAACGTTGGCTAAAGGCAAAACTGTAGCCTTTCCAGAACTAAGTGATGTGCTTGAAAATTGGTCAGATATATCCTTTGCTGACGTAAAAGATATTTTCGTAGATCATCTGAAGAACCTTCGAGACAAGTATTCAAGTAGTAGAAGGGAGAAATGGACAAGTTTTTCCAGAAAACATCGACCTCAGGAAGCATATCATGATCAGGAATTATTTAAGTGTGAATGTCAGTGAAGTTGCAGAAGATATTCCAGGGTTTCAAGAAGAACTTATAGACCTCTAGGAAATTCAAGTGCAGAAACAACGCTTTAAAATCCTCCAGTAAAAAACTTTTTCGACCCAACTCAAGAATATGCCCATTCCGACTCGGGAGGCTGAAAAAGCTCTTCTCCCTTTTCCAACAACATATCTCTGTGAGAAAAAAATTTCAAGTCTTGCTACGATCAAGAATAAAGCAAGTAACCAGTTGGATCCCCAGCCTGACTTGCGTAGTAGGGTGGAGTTAAAAATTTCAGAATTGTTTTTCTTCTTTGGGTAGTTATAAAAACTTGTTAAGGGGTCTAAACGACATGTTGACATGAAATAGAAAAATTACAAAAAAACATTTTGGCTAGCACATTTAGCTTGAAAATCACGCATTTTTTTTTTTTTTTTTCTTTCTCCCCGAGGCCGAATGGCGTTTTGTTGTATCTAAATGTGCTTAGACTGCAAAACCATTATTTGTATTGTACAATTTTAACAAGTAACTGCTTGAATTTACACAAACAAACAAAGAACACTAATATAGGAACATAGTTCACTTAATTTCTTTTCATAGTTTTTCAAATTTTATGTTGAATTTTGGTTTCAAATTTGGGCATTTTAGCCTGCGACTCCAACCGGACCCGTATAAACCCATCGCGGCTTTCCTTCCCACAGACCGCCGCCGAAGCCTCCGTAACAA
>JACEEZ010021137.1:12500-17500 GCA_016584305.1 Chionoecetes opilio | reverse complement strand
GGCACACACCGACTGATAGGGCGTTACACATGTCGTGAAGGTACTTTGATCGCTGATAAATCTTTCAGGGGAAGGGTTTCGAGGGCATTTCACACTGAATGTGTGAAAATGTCACTAACAGTAAAGCTTCACAGAGTTGTTTACCAAATCGGTCCTGAGAAGCCTTTTGGCCCTGTGGTCTTTCGCGAGATGAGCGAAGAGATGCCTCAATGGAAGCTCATTCGCGTGAAGTTGGCAGATGAACCAATTAACTGGTCGCCTTAGAGACAGTTCAAACAATCGAACGTTTTGCCCCCTTTTACTCCATTTTGGGATACTGTGCCGTCGCATCCCAGAAGCCATTATTTCTGTTTTTTTACACCTTTCTCTTTCTAAATATTTTATCAGTTCAACTGTTACAACTTTGCTAGAGCCGCCGCTTGGAGTTATGTGTCCAAAATAAGACGACCCCGGTTCAGATATGATTACTATATGTTCTTCGCTCGTGACCTCTCGATGTAACTTTCCGTCATCTTTTCTCACTTGCACCATGGTCTTGTCTTTGCGACCGTCAAAATAGAAGCCGCTGATGTCATTGTCTCTTTCCTCGCGCACTTGACTTCTTTCCTGCTTCGCTCGCGTTTTATCTTGCTTCTGTTATCACATGGACTGACATCGCTTTCGTGAACTATTCCGATTGTCCTGTAGAAACAGCATTCGTTATACTTGCTGCCGCCCGGTCCGATAACCATGACGGTCACACGCTAACGCTACAGACGGAAGCTTCACTCTCACCTGATTACCTTTAGCTTCCTGCTTTGGCTTTGGGGTTTTTAGGCGTGTTCGCAAACATTTCAGAGTCGCATCAAAATCGTAACATCGTCATTAGAATTAGAATCAATGTCATTGACTCCATGTTGGTTGATGACGTCGATGGTTCGGGATTTTTTAGCTTAGCTTTGGCAGGTGTAGTTTGTCGTCGTTTTGGCCTCATTCCTGATGTATCTTTGTTGCTGCTTTCCACTCTCTAATCTATCAACCACCGGCTATTATCATCAATCTTCACCTCTCTGATCTCCCAAAAAAATTCTTGTTCTATTACCGGGCCCTTTTTTTGACTTTTCACAATTACTCAATCGGTTGGCATTTACAGGAGCTTATGTCAAACAATGTGTCGGAATCTGCCAGAAAAATAGTAATCATATTTTAGTAATCAAGAAGTAATAGTAATCATCTTTAATTTGTCGGAATCTCCCCTGGCCTTCGGAACCTTCAGCATAGCAAAATATTTGTGATGATATGTTTTCAGCATATCCTGTTGCGCCTGTGGCTGAACCGTGGAAGTGATGATTTCTCCCATATCATAACAACATCCACTATAACGATTTCAGCGATATCGTGCTGCGAAGGTTCTTGTTTGATTGTTCTTTTAGGGTGCGCTTGGTCAGGTATACAACTTCATTACGTCTCGTATGGTTGGTTTGCCGGTTCTTCAGGAGCGCACTTGGTGTCCCAAAACAGGTGATGAACGTTTCTCTTGTCCTTGACAGGAGTAGTCATTGTGCTGAAAAAAAAGGCATAAAAAAGAAGGTAGGTAGGTAGGTAGGTATGTAGGTAGGAAGGTAGGAAGGTAGGTAGGTAGGTAGGTAGGTAGATATGTACATTGTTGGCGCGACGGACTAAATTGTGGGCCTTTTGCCGATTTTTTCGGGATTTTTTCTGATAAATAGGCGTGATTTCAAGCTGAAGGCTAGCCAGAAAAAAAAGAAAAAAAAATTTCAAGCCATCTGTTTATTATAACAGTTAGCAAGTTTTTAATGCTACCCAAAAAGAAATTTAAATAATCTAATTAGGGAAATTTCCACTTTCATCACCCAATGCGTAGTGCTCTAACAATAAAAATAAAGCCCCAAAATTAGAGGACCTACGTACAAATTAAGCAGTTTATGAAGCCCCCTGAGAAAGCATTTTTAATTTTCCCTAATCAAATGTGTAATTAATCCTCCCCTTTTGTCACAGTTTAAATCCCCCAAAAACATGTTCCATTATTTTAGATTTATATCACTTGGCTCCTACGTAGCCACATTTTAAGTATCTTATTTAATTAAGTAGATTCTCTCCTTTTTCCCATCTCTTCTCTCTCTCTTTTCTTGTCTTCTCTCTCCTTCTCTTCTCCCCCTCTCTCTCTCTCTCTTCTTCTCTCTCTCCCCTTCTCTTCTTCCTCTCTCTCTCTCTTCTTCTCTTACTCTCTCTCTTCTCTCTCTCTCTCTTCCCCTCTCCTCTCTCTCTCTCTCTCTCTCTCTCTCTCTCTATATTATATATATATTATATATATTTTCTATCTCTTTCTTCTTCTCTCTCTCTCTCTCTGCTCTTCTCTCTCTCTCTCACTCTCTCTCTTCTCTCTCTTCTCTCTCTCTCTCCTCTCTCTCTTTTCTCTTCCTCTCTCTTTCTTCTCATCTCTTTTCTCTCTCTCTCTATTTTTATCTATGTATTAAAATATTCTTCTCTCCTTTTCTCTCTCTCTCTCTCTCTCTCTCTCTCTCTCTCTCTCTCTCTCTCTTCTCTCTCTCTCTCTCTCTCTCTCTCTTCTCTCTCTCTTCTCTCTCTCCTCTTCTCTCTCTCTCTCTCTCCTCTCTCTCTAATCATGTATAGAGAAGATATATTAATCTCATACAAAAATGTTTCATAAGCTAAGAATTATGAATGTAAGAGTCAATGTAAGAACGCACGTGCTCTCTTCTCTACTCTTTCTCTAAAGTTATATAAAAAAAAGTCATGTTGCCTTTTTTTATAAGAATTTGTTGCCGACCTTCGACCTCTTAATTAACGATACCTTTGTCAACTTTTTCTACTATGACTACTACTAATTTAACTATTACTATAACTACGGCATGCTGCTGCTAATACTATTATTCTTACTACTATTAATGTTCCTGCTATTACTATTGATATTGTTTTTGCGACTACTTCTACAACATTAATAACAACTACTACTACCTCTACTACTACTGCCGCTACTACCTTTCGAGGAAAGGAGTTCAGATCTTGTCTGAATCCCTTGAAAGGGAGGTAGATGCACTGCAAGCTTTTTTTAAGATGGAGAACCGGGATTTAGACACTGGGTCGGGGTAAAGGAAACCTGCGCCACTAGGAGGAGTTTCAGAAGGCTGGGAACTAAATTGATTCGAAAGAAGGGAGAGAGGAGGGGTTTAGTTAAAGATAAAGGGAAAATTGACAAAAAGGAGAGGAGTTGCTTGAAGGTTTACTATACAAACTGTAGGAGCATTTTAAACAAGATAGATTTACTGAGAGGAATAAATAGTGTAGAGGACTTTGATATAATAGCATTAACAGAAACATGGTTGGATATGTCAGGAAAGGTATTTGATCCGGAAGTAGAGATAGCTGGGTATAAGTTATTTCACAAGGACAGAGTATGCAGGCGAGGTGGAGGAGTTGCGCTTTATGCAAGAGATACATTGCAGTGTTGTGTTAATAATGTTATAAAAATAGATGCCAGCATAGAGTCTATATGGGTGGAGGTTACAGAGGGAACTGAGAAAATGGTTTTGGGTGTAGTGTAAAGGCCTCCAAACTTATGTAAAGAGGATTCAGCTCCTATATGGGAAGAAATAAACAAGGCTTGCAGATATAATCGACTATGCGTGGTCGGAGATTTTAATCCTAGGAATATAGACTGGGATTTAATTATAGGAGACAACGACGCAGAGGAATTGTTAAATACAATCCAGGATAACTTCCTAAGCCAAGCAATCAAGGAGCCTACTAGAGGGGATAATATTCTAGATGTATTACTGACAAACAGAGAAGATTTAGTTACAGATGTAGAGGTCGGTGAAAGGTTAGATAATAGCGACCAATATGAAATCAGATTTTGGTTAAAATGGGAAGATGGAAAATTAAGTGTCAATAAACAAAGAATACCTAATTTCAGAAAGGCCAATTATGCAGGATTAAGAAGACACCTGGACACCTGGTGGTGATTAATAAGAGGTGTGGGATGGAGGGGAGGAAATTTTCCCAGGGTAAGGCGGTCAAAGACCGCCTTACGGTCTTAAGGGTGACAGCTTTAAAGGCCAATTATGAAGGATTAGGAAGACACCTGGTGGAGATTAGCGGGGGGGTTGGGATAGAGGGTAAGTAATGTTCCAAGGTCAGCACAGTGACAGCTGGAAAGGCCAATTATACAGGGTTAGAAAAACACCTGCAAGTGATTAACGAGGTGAGTAGGATAAAGGAATGTTTCAAGGTCAGCGCGGACAAAGCTGAAAGTGAGGTTGGGGCGGAGGGGGATTATACCTTATTTGTAAGGAATTTAATTGACGGATAGAAAGAAAATATTCCTTATTGGGAAATAAGGTCTAGAAAGAGTGACCCGAAATGGATGACCACTAGTTTAAAACACAACATTGGAGTAAACAGAAACATGTATTTAAGGTTCAAGGCTGACTGGTGAGCAAAGAACAGTATAACGTGGTGGCAAGGACTGTGAAGAGATTAACAAGAGTAGCTAAGAACAATTATGAGATTAAAGTAGCAGGACAGGCGAAAAGCGACCCAAAGGGGTTTTATCAGGTATATAAAACCAAGACAAGGGAATTAGTCGGCCCGTTAAGGTTAGGGCAAGGTGAGGTCATAAACACGGATAAGGATATGTGTAAAAATCTAAATGATTATTTATTAAGTGTTTTTACTGAGGAGGATACACAATACCTGAAAGTGTTGTTGAAAGTAAGCGATGAGGAGAAACTCAAAGATATTGAGATAACTAGGGAAATGGTGGAAGAGGGTATATATATAATGAAGAATTTTGAATCGCCAGGACCAGATGAAGTGTATCCCAGAGTATTAAAAGAATGCAAAGAGGTTGTTAGTGAGTCTTTAGTGCACATTTTTAGAAAATCGGTTATGATAGACGATGTGCCGTTATTGTGGCGGAAAAGAAATGTAATCCCCATATTTAAGAAGGGAGACAGAGGACTAAGTCGACGTAAGCC
>JACEEZ010021137.1:0-7500 GCA_016584305.1 Chionoecetes opilio | reverse complement strand
AACCAGGAAAAAACCCCCAGACGGGAATTCTTATGGCAGAAAATTGGTGGAGGTTTATAAAAATAATCAAGTATTTAATTTAATGGTAGATTAGGTGAGGACTGTGCTGTGGGAAAATGTACAACAACACATGATACAACTATAGATTATTTTCTAAGGTTCCCCATTAGTTATGCAGTGTGTTGCATTTTTTGGGAAAATACTTGATTATGGATGCATTATTCTCTGATGTACACTGTGGGCTACATGCACAACTGAAATTCAATAGTACAGGTAATGTAGCCACTTTTAAATACAAATGGTGCTCAAGAGGTAACCAGGCAAGTGTGAAACCAGGAAAATGGAAAGCTGAGAAAAAGAGTGTGTATGAAAGGAACATTGATGTAGGCAGGTAAATGGGATAATAGCAAATATAGATGAATTTTCTGTTGATGATATTAAACAGGACCTAAAGCAAATTTTGATTGAGCCTGCACTTGCAACCTTTCCACAATATAAGGGGAAAAAAACATATCTAAAAAAAAAATTAATAATGCCACCTTAGAGGGCTATGATAATCAGTGTTGGAAAGTAAGAAAAGAATTCACAAGCCAGGCATAAGTACAATTTGCATAGGAAAGGGTAAATTTTAATACTATGATTGAGAAAAGCAAAAGATACATAGGTGAATTAAAAAGAGTAAAATCTAAAAAAAGGACTAACTTAATAAAGGAACTTAGAAAAAAACAGAAGCTGTGACCCTAAAGCATTCTGGAAAATCCTAAATGGTAAAAAAAAGAACAGTAAGATTCCCATTACACTAACAATTTTTATGAGCATTTTAAACAGCTTGCCAGTGAGGGGGCAGCAATTCTAACATCGCAATAACCACAATCACAGATTATGATAACAACACTGCCCCCTTACCAATACTTAATGACCCCATAACTGAGGAAGAGGTGAAGAGAAACATTAAGAAACTAAAGAACGATAAAGCCCCAGCAACTGACATGATATTAAATGAATATATTAAAAGTACTCAGCACATTCTGTTCCCTCTATATGTCAAGCTATTTAATAAGATACTTGATAGTGGTATCATGCATCTGAGTGGCTGGTTGGTATGGTAGTGCCACTCTATAAGAACAAAGGAGACATTCAAGACGCCAATAATTACCGGGGCATCACCCTGCTTAGCTGTCTGGGTAAACTGTTCAGCCTCTATACTCAATGATAGACTAACTAAATATTCTGATACTAGCAATATTTTTAATGAAACACAAGCTGGTTTTTTGCATGAGTACTCTACCTTAGACCATATATTTTTGCTTAAATGTGTAATTGATTTGTTCAACTGGAGAAAAAAGAAGCTTTTTGTTTATTCGTAGACTACAAAAAGCCTTGATATGGTGTGCAGGTTAGTGGTAAAAAAAAGCTAGTGAGGAGAAAGGAAAAGGAAAATACTGAGTAATCAGAAATATTATAGTAAACAAAGGCTTGTGTAATGAAACCAAGATTTTGATACATTTGTAAGCAGCATGAGAGTAAGGCAAGGGGAAAATTTGTCGCCCCTGCTTTTCGCTTTTTACATTATGATATTAAAGTAAATTACTTGAATGAACTGCAAATTTCAGATTTTGGTCATGATTTGATAAACCCTATCTGAAACTTTTTTTGTTCTTATTGTACGCAGATGATACAATTATTTGTGTGGACAGTGAGGAAAGGAAAAAAAAAAGAAAAAAAAAAAAGCAGGCTCTGATTAGCACTGTAATTTTCTTACTTGTAATGAGTGAAGGGAGTTAAAGATAATTGTAACAAAACAAAAATAGTGGTGTTCAGTAGGGAAAAACTTCATCTAAGTAATTATAAAATTTGAATTGGTTATGAAAATGTTGAGGTGGTATGAAGATTACAAGTATCTTGGTGTATTTTTAATTACAATGGCAGGTCACGTAAAGGAGAGCTAGATTTGAAAAACAGGCAACAAAGGAGCAATGTATTCACTAATAGGTAAATGTAGAAAGTTTGACTTCCAGTTGATATGCAGTTGGAATTTATTTAATACCATGGTGTTACCAGTTACGACCTATGCAGCTGAGATTTGGGGAGACTATAGGATTTAGAGAGCTAGAGATATTACACTTTAAAAATTCTTAAAAACAGATTTTGTGTGTTCATAAAAACGCTAGCAATTGATATGGTATATTGGGGAAAATGGAGTGTAAACCCCCTGGAAATTCATATAAAAGTTTCAGGATGTTAGGTTACTGGGCCGCGGCTTATTTCAGGTAAAAACACTAAATTATGCTATATAATGTAAACAATGTTTGTTGCTTTGGATTTTTGTTGGGTTATACAAATTCTCCGGGTGCCTGCTAAGAATATATGTAATGAGAGTGGGATGGTCAGGGATGTGGTTATCACAAAATGTGCCCACCCACTACATGGTTTAGAAAGCAGTTTTAAGTGAGATTAAAGATCAGTGGAATTAATACCTGCATCATTATTTATCAACAAAATGTTATGCAGTAACTACAAATATATTTAAACAGATTTTATGGTATTTTTCAGGTGGGACACTCGTCAAACTACCGGAAAAGTATTCGCATCCCAGGTAGCTATTCAGAACAAGCAACAATGACACCATTATTTGGTAGAACACAGGGTGGGTAAGCAGAAAGATCATCTTTGTAGCAAAGTGTATTGCTAATTTTGTAAAGGGGATTTGAATTTCATGTCCTTTCGAATGTCTAACAGGAAATTGTAAGGCTGCGGGATATGTATATCCGAAATACTTACACAATTAGACCAACGCAAATTTTTAAATATGTTGCGTTAATGCAAAGTAACCAGTGGAATGGGTTTGAAGAACTTGTCATATTCATCAGATCCAATTTTGAGCATGTTTAAAATAAGCTAAAAAAGTATATTGATTATTAGTTATCTTTATTTATATTTTTTATGTGTCACTTAGTTTTTTTAAATTGACAATGGATTCTCCTAATTTTAGTTGACGTAGTACTTATCTGTATGTGCATGTAGCACACTTTTCTATTGGTATCGTTTAAAATGTCCGCCAAATGTATTGTATCATAAGGAGCTGTGGGTCCATACCCTATTATAAAGTCTAAGAATAATAAATTCTATCTATCTATTCTATTCTATCTATTCTATTCATTTCCACCACTAGACCCGAGACGAAGTAAAAGAGGGGGGAAGAGAGGGGAGACGGGGAGGAAGGGAGGCAGGAGAGAGAAAGAGAGATGGAGATCATGGGGTACGCCGTGGTCCAATAAAAAAGTAAAAATTAGTTTATTTCGAATTTTGACAGGGTTTTTTTTTGAAAAAATTGAATTTTAAGGGTGGTTTGTCCCTTTAACTTTTTGGGGTTTGGGTATTTTCTTGCTATCAAAAAGGGACTTATATATTTATATGAAAAATAGCTTAGCCCCCTAAGTAAGGGCTTCATTGCACCTTACTAAATTTCTTGATCGCTTTTTCAGGTGTCTTCTCCTTGTAAACCAAGTGGGTCGAACCCCGCAAAGCAGAGCTCTGGATCCCAATTTGGGCCGGCCTTTTTTTTGGCGGTGCACGAGAGTTTGCTGAGAGGGGGCCCAGATCGCGGCGTGATGGGGGGGGGGGAAACCCTTCTCTGAGACTCGGGGCATCCGGGAGGGTGTTGCAACGGGGGTACCCAGGAGAGACATTGCGAAGGATCGCCCCCCAGGGTTGCTTGCCCAGTGGAAGAAATAAACGCCCAGTTTGCACCTCCAATGTTTGATTGCCCGGCCCTGACCAAAGGTAGAAAATTTTTTGGAAGAAGGGTATGAAGTGGTAAAGGGGGCAGAACTAAGCAGAAAGGGAAATTTCGTGGGGGAAAAATTGGACAGGCTTTTTGACTAAGGCCTGCCCTACACGATCTTCCTCTGAAAGGACCAGAACCCACTGCTCCAACCCCCACGGCCCACGCGAGAGCACACTGCAGTGTGACTCCCCCCTGGCCAAAAGCCCCTACTTTAGACCTGGAGGGCTGTACTACCAAGGGAAAAGTTGGGGAGGAGAGTGCAATGATGAGACAGGGGTAGAAAAGAATGAGCCATGACAAGTGAAGCAGAAAGGGAAAAGCTTTGGAAAGGAGGCTAAGCTGAAGAAGAAAAGCAAAAGACAAAAAAAGGTCGACGTTGAGGGAGGGGCAATTTTCCGGGCCGGCTAAAGTCACCGGGTTTCTGAGGATGGGGACGGAGGAGTCGTTCACCTGCCCTCAGAGGAAAGAGGCAGGGCAAAAGGAGGCTGCCATACTGGTAGACTGATTCAAGGAGAGGTGGGGTCCCGGCCCCCCCTTTGGATGCAGTACTGGCGGGCCCTGCTGAAAAAGAAGAAACACAATGCCAGTCCGGAACCGGCGGGCAAGCATCTTTGGGGTTCCCCCCCACTGCTGCGCTCCCTTGGCTTTGGTTTCCCTCCGGCCCTTTATCGCTGACGGCCACCTCTCTCCAGACGTGTACCTGGTCTGCGACCAACAAGCGGGGAAGGGCCGGCAGGATGCCAGGGGCATCGGCCAGGGACCGACCAGAGGAACGCCAGGGTACCAACATATTTGGTTTGGGTTACATGGGAGGGGACAAACCAGGGCGAGGGTTTTCCACAGCAGGGGAAAACTGCACCAAGGTGATCAGGGAGGAGGCTGTGTCAGTGACAGAGGACCATCTGGAAGGTCCCTTTTGGCATTTTGTACCAGAGGCCCGGGGTTTGCCCCCTGAGAAGCCTGCGTTCAGGGGGCCCCGGCCCTTCTTGATCTGCTGGTGACATACGACTCCCCCGACCAATGATCGTCCTGAAAGTAACAATGGGCCCAAACAGGGGGGTGAAAGGGGGTACTAACCCCTTTGGAAAGATGCTGGGACGCAAGTCTTCGGGAGTATAGCGGTTTCCACAAAAGAGTTCCCCCTGCGCCCCCTTATACCAGCATCGACGGGCCTACCTCATCTGACCGGCTTCCGGGGGCCCTGTGCAGTCTGCTGTCCCAGTGAATGAGATGCAGTACAATGCAGAGTTCAGGGGGGA
This sequence comes from Chionoecetes opilio, assembly GCA_016584305.1. Classification (NCBI taxonomy): domain Eukaryota; kingdom Metazoa; phylum Arthropoda; class Malacostraca; order Decapoda; family Majidae; genus Chionoecetes; species Chionoecetes opilio. The sequence continues at coordinate 2,454 of JACEEZ010021137.1, read as the reverse complement.
GTGCCAGGCGGGAAAGATCTACGGAGATACCGGGTATTCCTGGTCAACAGTCACTGACCACAGGGCCCTACCAGTGGTCCCGGGTGTAAGCGGGGCGTTTTTCCCCCGAGCTGAGGAGATCAAGGTGGAAGGTTCCCCATTCACTGATCTAAAACACAGGACGCGGAAGCCTGGCCAGCACTGGTTTTCCAACTATCCACCCTTTGCCAATACCAAAACAAAGTTGTTTTTGCGGCTCGCGTTTTCTGTCTGGGTTTTGTTTTCGCCTGTCAAGGCAAGCTTTCTGCTATGTCCTGTACAAAAAAGACCGGGGCCCGGAAAAGTGGCAAATCTTTCACCTGTGGTAACCCCCACACACACACCACGCACCCACCACACCACACTACCACACACACACACAAACCCACTACACCCCCCCCCCCCACACACACCACCCCACACACACCCCACCCACACCCACACCCCCCACGACACACCCACCCACACACCCCCCCCACCCACACCCACAACCACCCCACCACACACCGCCCAGACACCCCCACCCACACCCACACACACCCAACCACACCACACCCACCCCCCACCCACCCATCCACTCTTAACCATTACCCCCTCCGGATCCACATAGTTAAAAAAAAAATATAGGTGGAATGGTATACTTTTTTTTAATAGGTAAATATAGTATAAGTAATTTTTTTTATACTTGTTAAAATTAGTGGGGCCGGAAGCAGAGGTGACACTAAGGAGGTACATAAAGCCGGTATTACCGGGACTTCTCTGCTCATGAGCAGATTTCACTGGTGCTCAACGAAAAAATTACACGTTGATAGTGTTTGATGAGCAAAAGCATACAGACCTGATGCGGTTTTGATACAAAAAATTTATACGCTTCCCAATAAGCGGTGCTGTTCTAATGGAGTAGCTTTTTTTGCGGAAAAAAAAAAGAAAAAAAAAAATTCTTTTTTTGGTTAAAATTAGGTTAGGTTTCTTTCAACCTATAAGGTTAGGTTTTGGTTTTTTTAAACCCTTTTAAGGGAGGTTAGGTTTTTTAAAACCTATAAGGTTGGTTAGGTTTTATTAAAACCTATAAGGTTGGTTAGGTTTCATTAAAACCAAGGTTGGTTTTGGTTTTATTATTTTTTTATTTTTTTTTGGAGGGGGGGTTGCGCAAAAAAATTTAAATATTCCATTACAACAACCCCATTGAGCCAAGAAAAAAAATTGGGTCTCTGAAAACGACCGGAAACTCACCCCCCCCCCCTTATTTTCCAAAAGTTGTTTTTGTAGTCTATATGAAACCATAATCGTTCGACACTCGGCCAGAGTTTAACTTGACTACTAGAGTTTCGAAACGCACAGGTAGTAAGAAAATACCAAAATTGTACGAAACTAAATACTTTCATTTAATATACTAATTAAAAAAGGTTTTTTATTGGCCAAAGGGTTTTATTCATTTAAACCTCCGTAATCCCCGAGAGTAGCTTATATGGACCACTGTGGCCCGCGCCGTACCCGTGGCCGCGGCGGTACGGGGGTGACGCCGTTATAGTGGACGAGAACGCGCGTTCGCTCTTTTGGTAAGGGGCACACACACTGGGGGTAACACCCCACTCTTAGCCTCTCCGCTTTCCAATACACCACACCTGCACTAACACCTGTTACGGCCTCGCAACACACCTGTCATACAAAACCTGTACGGCCTCCAACCCCCCCGTCATACACACCTGTACGGCCTCGCAAGACACCTGCCTAACACCTGTTCGGCCTCGCAAACACCGTCACTACACACCTGACGGCCCCGCAAAACACCTGTTACACACCTTACGGCCTCGCAACAACCTGTTGTTTTTGTTCACCGTAAATAAATGATTTGGGAAGGTTTCGAGATTTCACTAGGTGGAAGTTTAGTAGTAGTAGTAGGTTTAAAGTATTTAGGGGTAATATATAGTAGGTGGTAATAGTAGTAGTAGTATAGTAAGTGTTAATAGAGAGTAGGTGGTAAAATAGGCTATCACAAACCAGACCAAAAACCAACCACGGCTTGGGCCGGGCCCATGTTTTTTTGGTATTTGGGAAGATGGGGGCGGTGGCGGTGGGGACTTCAGATCTCGGCCACGCTAGCCCAGATCCGCACCAGTTTTATAGATCATGGTCCCATCCCGGGTCGCCCGCCCAGTCGCTGTGTACATTGGACCAGAAAGCATGGATGAGGGAAAAATGAAACCCTGGAAATCCAGTATTATGCCGGGAGGGGGACTTCAAACTCACTACGACATCAAAGGGTTAAACCCCAATAGAGGACGGCCCAAGCAATCCCACGCACTCAAGTGATGGGTCGCAGCCAAAAGGTCCAAACAGCTGGACCTTCTACGGGGCGGACAGGAGAGATTCGCACCCAGAATGTGCCTCTCTCGCTGATGGCGAGCAGAGTGAGGACGACCGAGGTTGGGGGGC
>JACEEZ010021136.1:0-14461 GCA_016584305.1 Chionoecetes opilio | reverse complement strand
CTGGTAACAGGAATTCAACCACTTTACAATATCCGGGTGGATATAGCTGAGTATAGGATCTCTTTAAAAAGAGGGTACCGCCATTCATAGGCCTTATGTTAAACGCTACTGGGCGCCATCTTAGTGCCAGGTCCTCTCCGTTCACCCAAGTCCCGGGGAAGTTCTCAAGACATGACCCCGCAGTATATCATGTTATACGTGTATAAAGGATAGACTGTTATCTTCGGAAATGTTTGTTCTAAAAGAATATCACATAAAACACAGTAAAACACATTAAATAAAGGTCATTATGAGACTGAAGAAATATGCATGAATTTAAAATTCACTTAAACTCTTCGTCATGTAAAACTTTGTGGGACAACTTATAAGATGGAATATATCAATAGAAACATAATTTTTTTTAGCTTTCCATTGATATATTTCGTTTTCTGATAAATGCAGTAGTACCATGCATAAATTAGCGTTAACTAAATAAATCGCCGCGCCGGCCGCTCTCTCTCTCCCTCCCTCTCTCCCTCTCTTTTCCTTTCCCTCCCCTCTCTCTCTCTCTCTCTCTCTCTCTCTCTCTCTCTCTCTCTCTCTCTCTCTCTCTCTCTCTCTCTCTCTCTCTCTCTCTCCGTGAAAGAGAGAGAGTTACCAAAATACTTTTTCTACTTTATATATATATATATATATATATATATATATATAATATTATATATATATATTATATATATATATATATATATATATATATATATATATATATAATAATATATAATATAAAGCGAAAGTGTGTCTGTCTGTGTGTGTGTGTGTGAGGTATAGGTTCCGCCCCCCGTGGCGCAAACACCTCATATGGTACATTTTTGGAATCAGGTTGACCAGGGGAAGGTCATAAGCCCACTTATGAGATGATCCGATCACATTTTTTTTTTTTTTTTTAGCAGCCTATTAGCGAGAAATTGGGGAAAACAAAAGTGGGTTGCGAGAATTGAGGAAGCCTTGATGTAGAGTGATGGGTATTGGGTGAGTGAATGGGTGGGGTGATGGGTAATGGGTGTGGGGTGATGTTGAGTGAATGGGTGGGGGGTGATGGGTGATGGGTGAGGGAATAGGTGGGGGGTGATGGGTAATGGGTGAGTGAATGGGTGTGTGGTGATGGGTAATGGGTGAGTGAATGGGTGGGGGGTGATGGGTAATGGGTGAGTGAATGGGTGGGGGGGATGGGTAATGGGTGAGTGAATGGGTGTGTGGTGATGGGTAATGGGTGAATGAATGGGTGGGGGGTGATGGGTAATGGGTGAGTGAATAGGTGGGGGGTGATGGGTAATGGGTGAGTGAATGGGTGGGGGGTGATGGGTAATGGGTGAGTGAATGGGTGGGGGGTGATGGGTAATGGGTGAGTGAATGGGTGGGGGATGATGGGTAATGGGTGAGTGAATGGGTGGGGGGAACACATACATTTCTACATCCATGATTTCAGGAAAGTAAGAAGGGGCTATCTGGAGAGTCCATGTTTGGTGGGCCGAAGGCCCACCAAACACAGGTGGTGGGCCGAAGGCCCACCAATAGCCCTCCGCAGGAGCTAGCCAAAAAGTCCGCCCGGAGGGCGGCTTTGCGGCTAGTATAATAGTATAAGCGAAAGTGTGTGTGTGTGGTGTGTGTGTCTGTCTGTCTGTCTGTCTGTCTGTCCGCGATAGGTGCCGCCCCCCGTGGCGGAAACCCATCATATGTCACAGTTTTGGAATCAGGTTGACCAGGGGAAGGCTTTAAGCCCACTTATAGGATGATCCGATCACTTTTTTTTTCTTTTTTTTAGCAGCCTATTAGCGAGAACTGTGAAGAAAAAAGTGGTTGCAGAATTAGGAAACCTTGATGTAGGGTGATGGGTAATAGGTGATGAATGGTGGGGAGTAATGGGTGGGTGATGGGAGTATGGGTGGGGGGTGATGGGATGGAAAAAGAAGAGGGGAAAAAATTTCATATAGTTTAAAATAGGGGAAAAGGGGCCCTTTCAGGCAAAACAATTATTTGGGGAAATTTTCTGCCCCTTTTAAAACAACCCTTTTGTGGGAGAATGTCCCTTTTTGTTGAACTAAAAATGACCCCTTTTTCGGTCGGCGGTGTTCTCTTACATAAAAAAACAGGGAAATTAAAAAACCCAGTGTTTTTTTCCAGCAAAAAGTTATTCTCACGGGGAGTAAAAATTATTCAAAAAATCGACAGGGAAAGGTTTAGCTCCTAGTGTTTGAAATTTTAAACGGTTTGGTATTTCTTAGTGGGAAGAAATTTTGTCCCCCCCCGGGACATATCATACGCCATTAACACAAAATTTGTTTTTTTTGGGGAGGGCCCTTTTTTCCTTTTGAGGGCCCAATTCCGGGATACATATAGGGGGTTTTCTTTTGTCCCAAATTATGATTTTTATCTTTTTTCACAGGCGGGGAAAGAAAATCCCTGGGGGGCTGGTGCCCTAAGCAATTTCGCATTAATGTTTGTTTGATTTCTAACACCCCTGTTGAAATGTGAAATAGTGGGAATCATTTTTAAAATCACTAGTTTTCTTTTCATACTATCAGAAAAATGCCCAAAGGGGGATTTATACTCAGCCCAATTTAAAATCTTTTTTCCCTAAAAGTTTGGGTGGACTAATGAGGTTAAACCCCCTTTTAGTAGAGTATGCATCAGGGGTTTTGGGGCGACTTCAACGCTCCCTACTGGAATGTGAGAGATGGCAAATTGAGTTAGGTTTTGGGTTTCCCCGGGTTGGCTCTCTCTGGTCCCCAGAAACATTAACAGTTCTCCCCCTTTTGGGAAAATTTGCGGGGTCCGGGGAAGGGTTTGAATTTCAGGTTTGGTATCAGAGCCAGATTCCCACCGCCGGAACATAGTCAATTGTATAATCTTTTTGGGAAAAAAAAAACCCTGCGTTTGTTTAATTTTGGAAAGGGCGGGAAATGGTGGGGGTGGAGGGAAAAACTCCCTAACCCCCCTTTTTTTAAAAGGGCCCTTGGGGCCCTTTTTCTAAAGGTTTTTGATACTAAGGGAAAGGGAAAATGGGGGAACAACTTGAGTGGATGAACTGTGTGCAGCCCTAAAAAAAAAAAAAAATTTTTCTCTTAAAAATGGTAAAAAGTGGGAAAAAATACGTAAAAATGGATGATAAATTAAGACATTTTTTTGGGCCCAAAAAAACAAGGAAATAACAGTGATGGTAGAGGAACAGGGAAAAAAAGGAAGAGTTGGGTTGTCAGTGAATAAAAACCAAATGCTGTAAGTGAAAGAAAGCAACCAAAGAAAAAATAAAAGCTTTTTGGGAAGAACGGGAAAATGTAAAGGGTTTTTGTGAAAGTTTTTTGAGGAAAAAACCCCTTGATGGCAGCGGGGAAGCAGCGGATGAGATTAGCCCCAGCAGAAAAAGGGTGGATAGAAGAAGATGTGCCCAAAATACGAGGCTTTAAACCCCAGAAACAAAGGTAGTGAAAAAATTTTTAAATTTGGTTATGAATAGCCCAATAAAACAGGCTTTCGCTTGGGGCCCGTTTAAAGGGTTTTGCTAAACATTTGAATTTTTTTCAGGGAGACAAACTTTTTTATTAAACCACTTCCCAGAAAAGGACCGGACTTATTCACGAATGAACAAACTCTAAAATTTTTGAAACCCGGAGTCAAAGTAGAAATGGGCTTAACATCAGGGAACGGGATTGGGGAACAAAAAAAGGGGATCAATTGCCCAATTTACAGCCCCACACTTTAATTTAAATTTTTGGCAACGAGCTTTGAAAAATTTAATTCCACAGTTTTTTTTTCCTGAATTTTTGCCTTAAATGTTTTTTGAACACAGTTGGGAAGCCTGAAGTTTGGATAGGGAGTAAGTTTGGGTTTTTCCCCTTTTAAAATCAAAAAAACATGTCCAAAGCGTAGTAGAAATTTGGGAAGCAGCCCCCGGAAATTTAATCATTTTTTGAGGGGTGAAAGGAAATATTAAACCCATTTTACAATATCCGGGTGGAATAGCTAAAGTATAGGATCTCTTAAAAAAGAGGGTACCCCCAAATTCATAGGCCTTATGTTAACGCTACGGGGCGCCATCTTAGTGCCGGGTCCTCTCCGTTCCCCAACCCCCGGGGGAAGTTTAAAGGGACCTGACCCCGCGGGTTATAGGGTTATCTTTGTATAAAAGGTAAAATTTTTTATCTTGGGAAAATTTTGGTTTTTGTTCTAAAAAAATATTCAAAATAAAACACAGTAAAAACACATTAGATAAAGGTCATTATGAGACGAAGAAATATGCATAATTTTAAAAAATTCACTTAAACTCTTCGAATGAAAAAACTTTTTTTGGGAAAAACCCTTATAAGAGGGAATATACCCAATAGAAACAAATTTTTTTTAGTTTTCCCATTGATTATTTCGTTTTTCTGATAAATGCAGTAGTAACCATGCATAAATTAGCGTTAACTAAATAAATCGCCCGGCGCCGGCCGCTCTCCCCTCTCTCTTTTCCCTTTCCCTCCTCTCTCTCTCTCCCCCCTTTTTTTCCTTTTCCCCTCCTCCCCCTCTTCCCCCTTTCTCCCTCTCCCCTTTTCCTCTCTCATCTCTTTTCTCTCTCTCTCTTTTCTCTCTCTCCTCTTCTCTCTCTCTCTCTTCCTCTCTCTCTCTTTTTCTCTCTCTCCGGTGAAAGAGAGAGGATTTACCAAAATACTTTTTTCTATTTTTATATATATATATAAAATATATATTTTAAAATTTTATTTATTTTAAAATAATAAATTTTATATAATATATATACACAGAAACCCGGGGAAAAAAAAACAGGTTTAAGGGGCCCTTTTCCCTGGTCCCTCCCAAGTGTGTGGATTTGTCCTTGGCTCCCGAGCTGAAACTTTGGGGAATTTTGACAATTTCTCTACCTCCCCTTGTTCACCGATTGTCTTATACACTGGCGTGACAACAGCTCACGGGCCCCCACACTGCCCTGAGGAGGAGGAGGAAAAATTTTCCCTGAGCGCCCAACCTTTACATTCAGGTTTAGTCGTCTATTGCCATTTTTTTACCCAAATTTTTTTTAAAAATTCCCATGCTTAATGATGGCTCCGGCAAGATGAATGACAAAAAGGGAGGGCCCCAAATTTTAGCTTTGAGGGAGGAAAACCTAACTAAAAGGGTAAATAAGTGCCCCCTGGAGCCATCATTAAGCTTAAATTAAAAATTTTATCTCTCTCACTCAAAATCTCTTTCAACAAATATTTCTCCCCTCTTCTCCCCTTTCACGGAGAGAGAGAGAGAGAAAAGGGCGCGTCGATTTTTTTATTAAACGAAAATTTTTATGAAAGGGGTATTTACTGTTTTATCAGAAAACTAAATTATCAAGGGAAAAGCTAATCAGTTCTGTTTGGTATTGATTTTTCATCTTAAATTTTGGTCCCACAAAGTTTTTACATGACGACGAGTTTCAGTTCATGCAAAATTTCTTCGGGGTCTAATAATGATCTTTATTTAATGTGTTTTAAGTTTTTTTATGTGATAAATCTATAGAAAAACTTTTCCAAAGATACTATACCCCTTTTATACTATATAACATGATATACTGGGGGGGATCAGGGGCCTTGAGAATTTCCCCCGGGGGTTTGGGTGAACGGAGGGGCCCGGGCACTAAGAGGCGCCCATAAATCGATTTGGGCCCTACCTATTTGTGGGGTTACTCTAGTTGAGATAGGGCGACACTGGGAAAAGGGGAAAAACAAAGGGACATTAAAAAGCCTTTAATAAGGGTAAAGGGTTTATTCTAAAATCAGACCCCAAAGTATTTGGAAAAAAATGGTATGGGAACCCCCAAATAGCTCTGAAGATAGCGGGTAAAACTTCCCCCCCAATTGAAACACTAGTCTCCTGGGGGGCTGCAAATAAAAATTTTTCAAAAGTGGCTTTGGGGGTATTTTTGGGGCCCAGTACATCCATATTGGGACTATAAAAAAGATCATTGGTTTTTTGGGAAAGAAAATAAAAATAATTTAAATAATTGTATTACTATTTATCTTTCAAAATCTATTCACTAGTGTAAATATACTTTCAATTTTTTGTGGCTCGTGGGTTTTTTTTCCCTTTTGCTATTTTTTTTTGAAAAAAAACCCCAAATTAATCATTTTGTTTTGGGGAAACACGGGTCATTTTTTGGATTACTTCTTTTATCAAAATGTAATTGTAAATTTGAAAAACCCAAAGAGACAAGTGAACTTACTAGGGGTAAACCCCAACCCCCTGAAAAAAAAGTATCGTATTTTGGTTTTGGGAAATTTTTGTTTTTTGTTTTTGGGCATATATGAATGTTTTTGGGACAAATTTGAAGCATCTAGACCCGCTAAAAGTACGCCCCGGGATATATCTGCAAGCAAAAAGGGACAGTCTTGGGGGTTGGCTTTTAGGGGGTGGTTTTCCCCCGCTTTTCATATAATATTAAGGATTTTAAAGGGTTCTTAGGTTAATTCCCCTTTGGGGAAAAAAGGGGTCCGGGGTTGCTAGTATTTTTAAAGATATTTAGATGCTGTAAATCTTTAAATTTTGTCTCCCCCCCCAAAAAACCAGGCATTTCCCCCAGTCCCCAAAGCATTTTGGGGATGGAAGGGGGGGGGGCCATCTCTTCCCCACTAGGCGAACTATATTGTTACAAAGGCGCTAGCGCCATCAATAGAGGACGTCATTCTTTCCCAAAAGATTTCCTATTCTTTTCCGGCACCCCTGTCCATGAGCGGTGTTTGGGTGGATTTGGGCGCCGTGAGGAAGAAAAAAAACAGTCGGGGTTTCCCCGGGGCGGAAACCCCCGGGCATCAGGACGGGGCCGGGTCGAGGGGAAGACGTTTGGGCCGGGGGAGGAGGCCCCAAGCACCGGGGAAGGGGGAGGGGAACTCCCCGGGGGCCCATTGGAGTGAGGGGTCCTTTGGGCCTTTTAGGGGGGCCCACGTGGGGATTTCCCTGGGAGAGGAATTCCCCGGTGGTTTGTGGCGCCTTGTAGGGGGCCCGCTGGACTGTGCCTGCGGGGTGTGGCCCCGGGGGTGGTGAAAAGGGGCGTCTCAGCGGTAGGTAAAGGGCCCGGTTGTGTTGGGGCCTTTTTTGGCCTGTTTGTGCCTATGTAGCGTTCCCTTGGGGGGGAAAGGGGAAAAGGGTGGGGGGTTTTGTAAATTTGGTTTGTAGTGTTGGAGTTGTAGTTTTTTAAACCTAGTACAAAAATAAGGACGGGCGCAGGTGTTACTCTTGCCCTTCTAAAGCTTGTGTAGTAAACCGTTGAGCTTTTTACGTTTTTTTACTTAAAATATAACAAAAGGAAAAAAGACCCCGGTTTTTCCCTAAACCCTTCCCCTGAAGTTTTTTAAAACCCAAAGGAGTAGGAAAGTAGCCTGGAAAGTACTCGGGTTTCCCTACACGACCCGGGTTTTAAATTGTTTACGCTTTCCCCTCTGTCTAAGCCCCTTTCCCTGCTTCCCTGCTCTCAAGAGAGCCCCCCGGGGGAGCAGGTATTAGGACCCCTAGGTGAGGCCCGGGGGGGGTTTGGGCGTTCTTTTCAATATTTAATTTTTAGTGGTTTTGGGAGGGGTCTTTTGAAAATTGGAAAAAAAAAATTTACTTAGTAAGGCGGGAAAAGGCTTACACAAAATTTTAAACCAAATAAATTGGGCTTGGGTTATGTTAGCCGTGGGGTTCGTTTTAAGTAACTGTTTATCAAGACAAAATACCCAATCTTTAAATTACGGCAGTGCAAAACGGAAGGGTTTTTTTGCAGGCCTGCCGGGAGGGGGGGGACAGGGGGCCCCCCGCAACTCAAAACAAACATTAAATTTCGGCCATAAAAAGAGTCCCAGATTAATTCAAAGTACATAAAAAATTAAATCAGGAAAAAAACTTTCTTCCTCAAAATCGTGTTGTCCCAAAAACCCCAAAAATTTTAATTTTTTTTTTTCCAAACCCCGGGCCAACCTTGGGGATGGGTAGCCCCCGGGTTACTGGGGGGGAAGGAGTCAGCAACGGGGTTTTGCCCCCCTCAAACCCCCTCCCCCAAATTATAAAATGGGTACATTTTTTCCTATAGCACCATAATCCCATTGGGGGGTTTAAAAACCCCATGATATTATTGTTTTTTATGTATTTGGCCCGATCACCATAAAAAACCGTTAAAAATAAATGTAGAAACCAATAAAACCCATTTTTTAAAGACCCTAAACAAACTACACTTTCCCTAACCTTATGTATAAAAATACCCCCCCAAAAAGGGAAAAAGCCGAAAATTCCCCAAAGGTGGCCTTTCCGATTTTGAACAGGATTCATGCGCGGCTGCACGCGAAAACCAAGGTAAATGGGGGAAACCTTTGCTTCCACTACTTTTACAAAGGGGGACTTTGCTTCCCCCGCCAGTCCGTTTATGGTCTCAGTTCACAGTGAGTTTTCATAGACGGACGTAAATACTTCCCCCGCCGTTCTTTCCCGCCTTGCTTTGTAATTTTTGTTTGGGGTTTTTTACCGGATTTTTTGGTGAAACTCATACAAACCTTATATCTGCAGTAATATAAATTTATATATCAAGATGCTACTGTAAACCTAGTTAAGTAGATCCAAGGGGCCCGTAGAAACATTTGGGCTGGTGCTTGGTGGTGGCGGGCTGAGCTGTGCCCCCACAGGGGCCAAATTTCCGACGCAGTCATGGTTTTACATAGTGTACTCTCCCCAAAATTAGAAATTTAAACCAAAAAAATAAATTTTGAAAAAGACCCCACCACATCTTTATGACACCCTTTTGCATATTTAAGAAAAAACAATACGAAAAAATATGATTAAAAACATGTAATTTATAATACATACATATTATTAATAAATAAAATTTTTTTTCAAAAAAAAGTCTTTAAATCACGGGAAGCCTCGAGTATAATTGTATCCCATTTAGTTTTTTTATCACAGAAATTTGAATGAGCAGGCTCTCTGGTTCCAGGGTACTGCACTTAGCAAAACAAAAAAATTTTTTAGATAGTGTAAATTGGGCCCCTAGCCCTAAAACATGTGCCCAGATAGCCTGCCCCTCATGCAGGGTGTAAGCGTTGCGCTGTTTTGGGTGGAGGAAACCTAGTCCTTGGGGTACATCAATGAAAGGTTTTTTTTTAAAGGTGCAAAAATTTGGGATAAACCCACCTGCATTCAGCATTTATTTGGGGCTTTTCTAGATTTACCAGTACAGTTGTTCATGCGTGTTGGGGGGAAAATTGAATCTTTGGGAAATTTTACCCTACCTTGGTAGCCCCAGTCCATAATGACGGGCGGTCCGTCAAGAAGTCCTTTCGGCCCGGGTTGGCATTTGCCCACGGGGGTTTGGCTCGCTCAGTGGGGGGTAATTTTGGGGTTGTTCCCGGGACCTGTGCAAAGGGGGACAAAGATCCCGGGTCTTCAATCGCTTTTGATCCCCGTCTTACTCTATGGTTGTGAGACATGGACACAAAAAATTTACTTTAAGGACAAACAATTGGGCCCTTTTTTAATAAAAGGGCCCTTTGCCCGAATCATGGGTATCGCGGGGTGATCGTGTCAAATCACGATTGCCCCCGGAGACTGAATCGAGGCCTATTACCCCGCATAGTCCCTCAGCGCCAACTTCGGCTATATGGGCATGTGGGACCCCCTACCCTGAAACCGGCCCCCACGGGGTTTATCTGTTTAAAAGACAATCCGGCGGGGAGGGCCAAAAGGGGGGGCCCCCAAGGGCCCTTGGGTGGGGCAAGTTGAAAGTTTCTTGTCGAGAGCTGATTAAATATGGGAAAGGAGCCCGCATGGGAATCGCGCGTGGTGGGCCCCCGGGAGTGGCGTTTGGTTTTGGGTGGGCGAGGCGACGCGCCCCCCGGCGAATGCCCCCCAAAGAAGATTGATTGCATTCAGCTTCGTAAAATTTTTTTTTATAAAGTATTATAAAAATTTTCGAAAAATCAGAAGGGAGGGGCTAGGGGACTTTTAAAGTGAATCTCGAATGTAAAATATAATAACGCTAAATTTTTTTTTTAAAATAATAATTTTTTTGAGAAAAATACGAGGGAACATATAAGGGGCTGCTCTTTTAAATTTTTCTGTGGGGGAGACTTTCTTCTTGGGTAAGTCAAAATGTTTTGGTACAGTTTTTACAGTTTTTTTTTATAAGGGCCCTTTTAAAAAACTTTGTTTTACTATAAAACCCAAAAATTTTAAGCACCCAAATGACATCGGGGGGAAACTCCTAAGATTTAGGGTCTTTGTTGTGCTGGGCCCTCCAAAAATTTTTCTGCCCCGCGGGCTCCCCCGCCCTTTAAAAAAGTCGCTTGGCCCGTTCCCCGTTCTTACTAGGTGGACGTCGACATTTATAATTGACTACGTAAAAAACAATTGTTTTGTTTCCTACTTGGGTTGAAATAAAAAAAATGAGCTGTCCCTTTGGGTCTCCCCGGCAAACCCCGGGGAAGTACATGTTTTAGAATTTCCCTTCTACACTTATCAAATATTCATTAAATTTTTCATAAACCCTCTGCCGTCCATTTGACAAAAAAAGTACATGCAATTTTAATTTTTTTTGGAAGTAGTAATACTTGTTGCAATTGTGGGAGTAATTTTTGTAATTCAATTTAATAGTAGTGCAAATTTTTTATATGGCAGACGTGATTTCTGACTGACACTGGGTGTCAGTATTTAGAAAAACCTGGGGTCAAGGTTTAAACTTATGCTTAGGTTTAAACTTAGGTAAGTAAAAAAGAGGGAAATTTGGGGAGAAAGGGGATGTTCCACCTATGGAAAGTTAAAACTCTAATGCCCCAAAGTTGCAAAAATGTATATAGAAAAAATTAGAAGAAGTAAAACAAGAAAACCTCAAAATCATCACCTTGAAGTCGGTTCGAAATGGACACCCTTTGGGGATGGAGACAAATAAGCAAGGAACAAAAAAATTTCTAAAAAATAAAAAAGTGGTGGGGTCGTGGTCGTGGGGGGCGCTGGACCCAAAAGCTCGTGCGATGTCTAAAAAAGTGTGAAAATCCACGTAAAAGAGGAAAAGGGGACTAAAGAGGATCGGGGGTGTGAGGGAAAAGATGTACAGTTGGTTTTTGTATAGCAAAGGGAAAACTGAAACATCTCCGTTTTGTACCTTTTGAGAATTTTACAGTTTTCTGAAATGAGGGCTTTAAAGGGTGTCCCTTTTGTCTTCCACAATAAAAAGGGTGGACTTTATTAATTTGTATTTTTTAACCCCAACAACATTAAAAGAAAAAAATCATATGAAATTTTCCCTTTTGTGGGTGCCAGAGTGAGAGCCTACCATCAGATCCCTCTAATGAAGAGGGCCCACACCTTTGTATGCTTTGACATGAAAAAACCCTTTCAAAAGAAAAACCCTGCTAATTTTTTAATAAGGGGGTGACTATAGGGAATGCATAAGTGTAACATTCTTTGTGAGGACACAAACCCGTTTTTTCCCTAAAAATACCATGTTTACAAAAGACTTTTGAAAAGAGTAAAGATTGGGAAAGGAGAGAACTGAGAGGGAAGCATGTAGGGAAAAGTATATGAAACTAAAAGAGGACATAGAAGTATGCTGAAGAAAATTTGAAGAACATTAAAAAAACAGTTTTCCCTTTGGGAGTATTTGATGTGTGGGAAAAACCTGGACAATGAAAAAGTAAAAGCAAAAGGGAAAGCCCTGAGTTTTTTTAAGGTTTGGATTAAATAGTTTAAGATAATAGATTATAAACCACTGCTACTTTTCTGGGTACATAGGTAAGGGGGCACAAAAGAGCGACTGTCCACGCTTAAAAAAAAGTACGTGTTTAACCTTTGCAGTGGTATCGATTGTTTGGAAAAAAAATTCCTAAAAAGGCACCCCAGGGAGAAATAAAAATACTTCGTTATATGATATTGGGGCCCTATGTGATATAAAATATTCATGCAACTTTCTAAACCTTTTTGAATAAAATATTTCAAGAGAGGTTCAGTACAATTTTTTTTTTAAAGGGAATTTTCAATTGAAACTATCATAATACAAATTTGTTCATATAGTTTTTTGATTTTTTGAAGAGTAGCTTACATAATGTTTGTATTTTAAATAAAGAGAGTAAGGGCCCTCGTACTTTCCTTTTATTTTTATGTTGGGGCCTATAGCGCCTGTAGGGTTATGGGGAGTCGTGGGTGTCGGTCAATCTTCCCCTTTTGTGGGCGCCGGCTGGGGTTTTTAAGTGACACGTGGTCTTATGTGAAAATCCCAAAACCTTATTTCCCGGGGGCCCCAAACCCCCGGGCCCGCGGGGGCCCCATTCGGCCCCCGGGGTCATTTTTTTCCAAATTTTCTGCCCGGGGCTGAATTCCCGGTTTGAGGATGCCCCCCCCGGGTCGCCGACTTTGCTTTTCCCCGGAACCCGACCACCCCACCTTTAACAACCTGAAAAACCTTTTAGCTCCAAGCAGAGATATCCCCGTCCCGGACATAATGCAAAGTTCACGCCTTCGAGATGAAGCTCAAGCTAGGGGGTCCCCAGTTTTGGGGGGGAAAGGAAATCCACCCACTTCTCGAATTTGGGGTCATTTTAAACCCCCCAGCACAAAAATAAATACGGGGCCCTCGTTGGGGGCTTGGAAAGGAAAGGTTTTTTCCGTCGTTTTGCTGATGTCTCCCCCCCAAAAGCTAGGGGCTTTTTCAGCGCAAACCCCTTTGACGCAGAAAACCCGTGTGCGCCCCCCCTGACCTCCAGCCCCGAGTCTTTAGCCCAGTGTTTCCCATGAGCGCTCTCAAAGTTAACGGGGTCCTTCCCCCCCCACCTTCTGGCAGTCCCCAAAGGGTTTGCCACGTCATTGCCGGCCCTGGTACAGAACGCGATGAAAAATGTCGTCGATGTTTGGATAACAAAATTTTTGGAACCCGTTTAGCAAGATGAAAATGACAAAAACGAAGAACCCCTGCCCCAGTCACAGATGCCCACGGACGACGTTCTCTTGCCCGAGTGTTTTTTTTCCATTACCCCTGATTTTGATAAGCTTTGTGCTGAGGGAAAAAAAAAAAAGGGTTTCCATGTTTTCTTAATAAAAAAAAATCAAAAATAAATTTTAGTATTGTGGTTTTCAGTTTTTTTTTTTGGGGCGGCCCCCGGGGCCCCCTCGGGCTTGTCGATGTGGCCCCCCGGGGCTCTGCGGGTGTTTGGGGGCCTGCGGGGTTTAAATGGTAAGGGAAAAAAACTTTATCTACATAAAGTGCAGATATATAAAATTTTGAAAATGGAGAAATAAAAATTAAAAGCGAACCCGGGGGATTTTGGTTAAAGGAAAAAAAATACAAAATTTTAAAGGAAAACCCCCCATGGAAATTTGAAGGGAAAAAAATTTGAACCTTTTTAACGCCATAAATTTTGGTTTTTTTTATGTATTTATTTTAAAGGCTTGACTGTACTCTTTGTCCTTTTTTTTCCCCTTTGCAAATTTCCCGCCCAATTTAAAGACCTCAAAAACCCACTAAAAAGCTCTGTGATGGTAAACCTGTAAGGGTTTTTGGGGGATTAAAAACAAGTTCTTTTGGGGGCGTTTTCTGTGGACAAGCGGCTCTCCCTCCGGTGCTGTGAAGGTGAATTTCTGAAGCAGCGACAGCATGAAAAATGACAAGTTCCCCCCGGGCCAGGGGGCCCCTCCCACGCACACACGAAGGCCTGAAAGACACAAATGTAGCATTTGGGTTTTTTGGAAAATATAAACTTTTTCCCAAACAAAAAATTTACTTTTCACAAGACTTGTATTCTCAATGGGGGTTGTCCTTTCTCATAGGCGATCCGCCTGGGGGGGGGTTTGGGCGGTATCAAATTTGGGGGAGAAAGCCCAATAGTGTTTTTTTGGGAAAGGGATAAATGCTAGAGTTGAAAACATGTGATGCATTTTTTGGGAAAGGGGGAGCTTTATTTGGGGGTTTTCCCCCTTTTCCCAAACCCGTATATTAAAAAAATTTTATAAATATACATACATAAATAGAAAAAAAATTTTCCAACCCCCTTCTCAAAAGCAAAAACCTAAAAACAATTTTTTACTGCTAAACGGGACACAGAGACAAATTTCCTCTGACCTGATTAAAGCATGTGCTATTGGGGAGAAGAGTTTTTGCCCCCTTTCCGCAATGAGAGACTGGAGAAAAGACCCCCCACCAAAACTATTTTACGATCCGATGAAAAATAACAAGCTGAAGACTTCCTAATATGGTAAGGAATAAGTATTGAAAACCCAAATGGGGAAAGGGCTAATCTTGAAAAGGGTGACCGGTTCCCCCTGTTTGGGCGCATCATAGTGATGGCACAAGGGGGCAATCTCAAAATGGAGGACAAAACCTCTCTCACCCCCCGGGACCACTACCCCGGGGTCTCTCTAAACCCCCGACGGGGTTACTCAGGAAAACCAAAAAAAAGCTTCCTTAAACCAAACTTTGCAGAAAAAATTTTTGACAGTAGCCCCCACCAAC
>JACEEZ010021134.1:780891-784461 GCA_016584305.1 Chionoecetes opilio | reverse complement strand
GCGGTTAAAAATTAATTTTTTTTTCCCCCCTTTGATTAATTTATTTTTTGGGCGGAAAACAAACCCGGGGGACGGCCCCAGGTTGTGGGGGTAAGAAAGGGTTTTAAGGGTATGTGCTACGCCGTCCGCTCGTCGTTTTTGATCTGTAAGAAGAAACTTTATCATTAGCAGACGTCTTTAATCGGGCATGGCCGACGGGCTAAAGGTGGAGTCCGTCATCCCCAAATTATGGATCTCAACCGGGATGGAGAGAGGAGGAGGGGGAGGAGGAGGGAGGAGGAGGGGGAGGAGGGGGAGGAGGAGGAGAGGAGGAGGAGGGAGGAGGAGAGAAGGAGAAGGAGGAGGAGGAGGAGAAGTGGGATAAGGAGAGGAGGAGAGGTGTGGAGTCACATCAGTAATAACTACACCTATTGAAGTTGTGTCTACAAGAACCCTTGCGAGGAGGAGGAGGGTGGAGGAGGAGGAGGAGGAGGAGGAGGAGAGGAGGAGGGGGAGGAGGAAGCAGGAGGAGGTAGGAGGAGGGAGGAGGAAGAGAAGAAGGGGGAAAGGGGGAGGAAGGGGGAGGAGAGGAGGGGAAGAGGGGGGAGGAGGAACTAGAAAGAAGGGAAGAGGTGGAGGGAGGAAAAGGAGGGGAGGGAGGAAGGGAAAGAAATAGAGTGGAAAAAAATGAAGGAAGGAACAAATGACTCTTTAAGTGAGCACCTTGGTCAAGATCTCCTCGGTGCAAATGCCGCCGTGGGTGCTGAAAGAAAACGGAATGTGTTTTTCAGATGGGATGCTAATGGAGTTAGAGATACGAGGGGATAATAGGCGCTAATGGTGGCTGGCGGGATAAGGGTGGGGAGAATAGGGCTGAAAATAGGGCTGACTTAAGAGTAATGGAACCCAACGAGAAGTGGTGGGAAAGTATTCAAATGAGAGGCAAGTAAACGCTGTAAAGTGAACGAGTGTGGGAAAAAAGTGGATCTTATTCTTGAAGTAAGTTTTTTTTATAAGTTTTGGCTTTTTTATGAGGCTATTTTTTTTTTTTTTATATATAATGGTCAGTATTTTCAAAAGTTTTTTATGTGTTTTGTGTTCTAACCTATATTTGTTTTCGTGAGTTGAGGTATTATTGAAGAAAGATAATAGCATCACATTAGTTTTTCTATACACACTCTTTTTTTTCTCTCTCTTTTCTGTTGTCAACGTACTCACGAAAACAACCTCTATCTCTATTTTTACTTATATATTTGACTCTCTCTCTCTCTCTCTCTCTCTCTCTCTCTCTCTCTCTCTCTCTCTCTCTCTCTCTCTCTCTCTCTCTCTCTCTCTCTCTCTCTCTCTCTCTCTCTCTCTCTCTCTCTCTCTCTCTCCCCCTTTGCATCTCAGTATCCGGCAGATCCAGGAAGCGGCGCAGTTTGTGTAAAATGGATGAAAAAATACCTCCTTGATGGATGAGTGAGGAGGATGAGGATAGGATTTGATGGCAATGGATGTGCATGTTTGTGGCAGCAGGAAGAGGAGGAGGAGGAGGAGGAGGAGGAGGAGGAGGAGGAGGTTGGAATGGAGGTGGATCGTTCGGTGAATGGATTGGAACAAGAAAGGAAGGAATGATGGAAATGAGCAAGAGTTTTGAAGAGAAACGATAGAAGAGAGAAGACATGTTAAAGAAGATAAGATGAGAGAAAGATGGCATGAGGAATGAAGAGAAGACACAATAAAGAAGGTAAGAAGAGAGAAATTAGGCATGATGAAAGAAGAGGAAAGTGGATAATGGAAGAGGAGAGGAAGTTAAAGATAAAGAGATAAAGAGGTAGAATAAAGAAATTAAGAAAAGTAGTAAATATTGGATACACGTAACACCTGATTTTGTTTTTCTTTGGTTTCTGGAAAAAAATAAAAAATATTACGAGAACCTCTGAAGAAGAATCAAGACATTAATACCAAGACAGACATAAAAACTTAATGAAAAAACAGGGTGGTTCATATTTTCATTTCAGGGCTCGTGGTTATTAATGTTTCTTTTTCTTGTGCTAACTTAATCTAAAAATAAACACGAAAAAAACAGACTTGTAAACAAAAAAAAAGATAATAATGTCATGTTTAACTCAAAATAGAAAAAAAAAAAGTTTCAATATCTACGTGATTAAAGATGATATTTATGAAGCTTAATACTAAACTTACAAGAATTAACGGAAGCTTTAGAAGACAGAAAGGAATAAAAAAGGATGAGGAAGGAAAGAAAAATAGAAAGACAGGAAGCAAGGCAGGAAAGAAGGAAGGAAGGTAGCAAGTTATTTGGACGTAAATTTTAGAGAAAGTTTTGATGATACACAAATACAAAAAGCCACCACTAAAAAAGGGGAAGAAATAAAAAAGGAAAGAGAATAACAGGCAGCAAGAAAGGAAGGAGGGAAGGAAGCAAGCAATAAAAACAGGATTTTATTGACTTTATCTTTTGACATTTAATTCTATCTTAAATTTTCTTAAGCACGCACGATAATTTCCCTTTTTTTTTTTTTTTTTTTTTACTCTTTTTTGCTATAAGTTATGAGACAAGTTAAGGTATGGGAATAGTATCAAATTTCATGACAAGACTTTAAAAATCAAAACAAATCTTAATGAGTAATGATCACCTTGAATAAGCATCAGGCGTGACTAAAAATGAATGCAAAAATAAAAATAAAAACCCACGAGATTGTAGTTGGTAAGCCTTCCTATTTTTTTCCTAATCACGTGACTTATTTCATATATTAAAATTTTTTTATATCCCTCTTCCAAGAACATTTGTTTTGCCCACTCGAATGCTAAACAGTCTCCTATTGTCCCAAATTATCTCCTCTAATGAAATTCTCCCAAGACTACACGAACACAATGGATTATTTCCCACCAACCCTTCCTTCCTCCAGCCCTTCCTTCCCTCCAACCCTTCCTTCCATCCAACCCTTCCTTCCCTCCAGCCCTTCCTTCCCTCCAACCCTTCCTTCCCTCCAGCCCTTCCTTCCCTCCAACCCTTCCTTCCCTCCAGCCCTTCCTTCCCACCTACCCTTCCTTCCCTCCAACCCTTCCTTCCATCCAGCCCTTCCTTCCCTCCAGCCCTTCCTTCCCTCCAACCCTTCCTTCCATCCAGCCCTTCCTTCCATCCAGCCCTTCCTTCCCTCCAGCCCTTCCTTCCCTCCAACCCTTCCTTCCCTCCAGCCCTTCCTTCCCTCCAACCCTTCCTTCCATCCAGCCCTTCCTTCCCTCCAGCCCTTCCTTCCCCCCTTCCTTCCTCCAGCCCTTCCTTCCCCCACCCTCCTTCCCTCCAACCCTTCCTTCCCACCTACCCTTCCTTCCCTCCAGCCCTTCCTTCCCTCCAGCCCTTCCTTCCCTCCAACCCTTCCTTCCCTCCAGCCCTTCCTTCCCTCCAGCCCTTCCTTCCCTCCAACCCTTCCTTCCCTCCAACCCTTCCTTCCCTCCTTGCCCTCCTTCTCTCAATACATACCTATACCTCATTTGTATCCTAATAACATCCCATTTTTTTGTCCCCATCCTCCCTCCCTCCCTCCTCCCTCCCTCCCTCTCTCTCTACCTCCCTACCTAAATCTC
>JACEEZ010021134.1:765891-775891 GCA_016584305.1 Chionoecetes opilio | reverse complement strand
AGTTACACACACACACACTTACTAATGAAGTGAATAAATGAAAAAAACAGACCTTTTTTTTTTCCCCCTTTGAAAGAAAACTAGGCTTTTTTTTCCTAAAACACAACAAACGGCATACATTATGAAAGTTAAGAAGCTATTGACGAAAAATCAAATATTTTACAAAGGGAATAGTAAAATGGTACTTGATAATTATTCTCTTGAAAAAATGAAGAAAAAAATACCACAACTCATGAATAGTTGTAGCGACTCACTCTCTCTCTTCTCTCTCGTCTCTTCTCTCTCTCTCTCTCTCTCTTATCAATCTCTATTCTCTCTCATCTCATCTCTCACGTAAAAGCTCTTATCAATCATCTCTCTTCTCACGTCTCTCTAAATCTCTCTCCTACTTTCTCTCTCTCAATTCATCTCAATTTCTCTGACTTTCTCCTACTTCTCTCTCTCTCTCTCTCTCTCTCTCTCTCTCTCTCTCTCTCCTCTCTCTCTCTCTCTCTCTCTCTCTCTCTCTCTCTCTCTCTCTCTCTCTCTCTCTCTCTCTCTCTCTCTCTCTCTGTGTGAAACCTCCTTTTCATAAATGTTTTTGTCACGATTGAAAACACAATTTCCAGTTAGTAAATGCTTTGAATGTTCACAATGTTTAATGAATGATTTTATCAGAAAACGTTGCTGTAGAGTGTATCATTGTGATTAAAATAAACTTTGCATAAAAACTCATTATATTCTGTGAGTTTTTGTTTTTTGTGTTGTAAAAGTTGTAATATTGAATTTTTTAATGGCAGCTCATGGGTAAATCATCTTTATATTCGCCATTATTGTTATCCATTCTCTCTCTCTCTCTCTCTCTCTCTCTCTCTCTCTCTCCTTCTCTTCTCCCTCTCTCTCTCTCTCTCCCCCCTCCCCCCTCCTCTCTCCTCTCCTCTCTCTCTCTCTCTCTCTCTCTCTCTCTTCTCTCTCTCTCTCTCCTCTCTTTGACGCCTTACATATTCATTGTCTCCTACATAATCTTCTTGGAACATTAAGTCATACATATACTACTACTACTACTACTACTACTACTTACTACTACTACTACTACTACTACTACTAACTACTACTACCATTGCCACCACCACTACAACAACTATCATTATCATCATTACTTCTACAACCATCACCACCACCAACGTCACCACCAATCCACCAAAATCACCAAGTAAAGTAAACCAAACACATCACCACAATCCTCATCACATCACCACATCACCACAATAACATCATCACAAAATCACCACCACAATAATATCATCACAAAATCAATACAATCACCACGTCATCAGCATATCACCACAGTCGCCACCACAACCACAATCCCTCACCATATTACCACCATCAAATAATAAAATCACCACATCACCACCACATCACCACCACACACCATCCTCCTACACAGTATTGCCAATTACCCGCACCATCGCACCTTCACAGAACAGACACTTTCGGTCACAAGTTGGCCCATTTCGTTTGGTAATTGGTGTGGCTCAACTTACTGGCGGGAAAAAAGGAAGAAGAACCCGCCAGTCCTTGTCGACCGCCTCCTCCTCGTCCCCCTCCTCCTCCTCCTCCTCCTCCACCACCACCAACTCCTCCTCCACCACCTCCTCCTTCCTCCACCTCCACCACCTCCACCACCAACTCCTCCTCCACCACCACCATCCTCCTCCTCCTCCTCCTCCTCCTCCTCCTCCTCCTCCACCACCACCTCCTTCACCTCCCTCCTCCTCTCCTCCTCCACCACCACCCCTCCTTCACCATCCTCCTCCTCCTCCTCCCCCCTCTCTATTTTTTCCATCCCCGCATCGTCCCTATCCTCTGGATCCCCCACTTCCTGCTTTCCACCAGTCCTGACTCCATCCTGTCTGTGACAATGGAAGGAGTTTGGTCAAATAGGCAATGCGGAACAGCCCAAGACTACACACTCCCAGATAAAAAACATGTTATACTTTTCATACTAAGGCTTATTTGAAAATTATAAAATGTTTATTCACCAAGTTTAATTTTTAACCTAATGTCCCATCCGTCTCTCTTCTCTCTCTCTCTCTTCTCCACACACAACACACAAAAACCACATTACACAACATCATTACTAGCCAGAACAAAAAGGACTCAGCATTAAAAATCGTTACGACCACACCATCAGTCATTCCACACATTCAAGACAACAAGCTCCAGATACATACTCCTCACACCACACTTTACATAAATCCATACACTCTTTAACCTTTAAGACCTTGCTTACAGCAAACCCTACCAATGTAAACCCGAAGACCACATGATTTACGTAATACCATTGTGCAGGACAACACACTGCACAAAAAAGAGTATCTTGTCAAGAGGAACTAAAAGCTGGAAACAACTTACCAGAACATTTTATTACTGATGAAAAACTTAAAATCTTTCAAACGTAACTTGATAAAAAGCATGTTGACAAATACAATGAAAATTTATAAACTCTTTACAACCATAAAGTCATATTGTTTTGTTTTTTATGGTTATTAAGATTTTTTTTTTTGCATTTAAAATGATTGGTTTACTATTGTTAACTTCCATATTATCATCCAAAAAATGTTTATATTTTCAAAATGGCCTGACCAGTCCCTTGCTATGTTATTATGTATTATAGCTTTCAGGTCCTATAAAAGCTTCGGCTTATTGGACCTGGCTTATCACTATATGTAATATGTTCATATGTACAAAACTACATGGCCAAATAAATATATCAATATATCATATCCACCACCTCCTCCTCCTCCTCCTCCTCCACCACCTCCTCCTCCTCTCCCCTCCCCCCTCCCTCCCTCCCTCCTCCACCACCTCCTCCTCCACCACCTCCTCCTCCACCACCTCCTCCTCCATCCCTCTCTCTAAAAATTGGAAGGAGTTTGGTCCATCGCCCGCGGAAGAGTCGGTCCCAGAGTGAAGATAACACAGTGTTGGATACAGCTTGCCGGGGTGAATTACAGCTACCAGTCCCGGAATGAGGACGGTACATCAGGGTGTGTGACGGTAATAGGGGCAACGACCGTCCCTGTGGCGAGATGAGGCAATGGGGGGGACACACAAACACACACACACATACACACATACACACACATAAACAAACATGCATCTATAGGGTTTGTCTTATACGTAGAAGTTTGTTGTTTTGATTAAATATATAAACTTAATATTCAAGCGCACAGTATCTCAGCAGTATTTTAACTAACCTGTCTCTCTCCGTCTCTCTCTCTCTCTCTCTCTACACACACACACACACACACACACACACACACACAACAAACCTATTCAACACCTTCTGCAGTTTCCCACGTTTCTCCGGTACATAACACACACAACACACACACACAGGAGCAAGAGAAGCAAGAAGAGGAGAAGAAGAGCAAAGACAGAGAACAAGAGAGACAAGAGAACAGAGAGAGAGAGAGAACACGAGCAAGAGACAGAACGAAGACGAGAGACGAACAAAACAGAACAACACCGACGTACTAGACTAAGTCCTCTTTAATCATCTCCAAACCGAGCTGACTTTTCAATTTCTAAGTCCATAAACCACTTGATGAGCCATGTTTCAATTCCATTCCTTTATCTCACGAGAACGAAAAAAACCACCCAAAAAGAAAATACCACGAAAAACAAAACACAAACAAATAAAACAACAGGTAGCGTCTGATACACCGAAGAAAAAAAAACAACACGTAAATGGGAGAATAATCAAAGGAGAGAGAAAGATAGAGAGGGACGTAGAGAGAGGAAGAGAGTAGAAGAGAGGAAGAGAGTAGAAGAGAGAGATGAGAGAGGAGAGAGAGAGAGGAGAGAGAGAGAGAGAGAGAGGAGAAGAGAGAGAGAGAGAAGAGGCGACGTATAGACTAAATCCTCTTATCATTCCAAACCGAGGATTTTCAATTTTTAAATCATAAACCATTGATGGCCATGTTAATTCCTCCTTTATCTCCGGAACGAAAAAAACCACCCAAAAGAAATCCCCGAAAAAAAAACACAAACAAAAAAACAACGGTACGTTATACCCGAAGAAAAAAAAAAAAAAACCTTTAAATCCGGGCAGAATCTAATTTCGCAAAGGTAGAGAAACAAGATTAAGATTGCCTGTATAAAAGGTTGACTGAGTTACTGCTTCATGAAACACTCCGCGACACCCTCCTTGCCTCAGAAATCCTGAAAGCTAATGTTACGAATAAATTTAACTCTCAAGGCTGCAATAGCGGACGACAGAGGGCAAGAGGAGGAAGAGGAGGAGGAGGAGGAGGAGGAGGAGGAGGAGGAGGAGGAGGAGGAGGAGGAAAGAGGAAAGGGCGAAGAGGGGAAATCAAGGGAAGTGCAGGAAGGTAATGACTAGGAAAGAAAAGGGTGGGGAAAATTGGAAAGAGGGGAGAAAGGGAAAGGAAAAGAGTCAACAAGAAGAAATCAGGGCTAGAGGGAACGTGTGGAGGTGATGAAGAGGAAGAAAAGAGGGGACAAAGAGGGAAAAAGAGGGGAAAAAGAGAGGGAAAAAAGGGAAAAAGAGAGGGAAAAGAGGGGAAAAAGAGAGGGAAAGAGGGGAAAAAGGGAAAAGAGGAAAAAGGAGGGAAAAAGAGGGAAAAGAGGGGAAAAAGAAGGGAAAAAGGAAAAGAGAGGAAAAGAGGGAAAAAGGGGAAAGAGGGGAAAAGAGAGGGAAAAGAGGGGGAAAAGAGGAAAAGAGGGAAAAGAGGGGAAAAAGAGAGGGAAAAGAGGGGAAAAAGAGAGGGAAAAGAGGGGAAAAAGAGAGGGAAAAGAGGAAAAAGAGAGGGAAAAAGAGGAAAAAGAGAGGGAAAAGAGGGGAAAAAGAGAGGGAAAAGAGAGGAAAAAGAAAGAAAGGAGGGGAGAATGGATCGGATGGGGAGATGAAACAAGGGGAATATAACAGGATATAAAGGAGAGAGAGAGAGAGAGAGAGAGAGAGAGAGAGAGAGAGAGAGAGAGAGAGAGAGAGAGAGAGAGAGAGAGAGAGAGAGAGAGAGAGAGAGAGAGAGAGAGAGAGAGAGAGAGAAAAAATAAGGCTCCATTTTGTCCTTAATTCTAATGGATAGTTCCTGGATCACCTGTCAACCAATCGTGTTTGTGGATTTACTCATGCTTTCTTATCTTCACCTTTCTTGATGTTGTTGTTTATTGACATTAACTACATTTTATACATTAATTTTACACATTATACATTTTTTACAGTGAACATTAATCGTAATTTCATCGCTTAATATGTAAAAAAAATTCACTTCCTATTGTATTTAAAAAAAAAAAAAAAATAATAATAATAATAAAAAAGAAAATAGCTAAACTACTATATACTGAAGATCTATTGACTATGTGTTCCTATAATAGATCTAATAGAAATAAATACAAGACAAAGCTTTCCACGCCTAGAACACTATTATTATTAGTGCATTATTAACCCCTTGAGACCCAGAACATAATTTCCATTGTAATTTGGCTACCATTAGACGATTTTTAGTGATAATAAGCAATATTTTATAGATATGACCTGTTTAGTAGCCTTGTCGACCAACTAATTTGATATATTAAGCAATTTTTCGTAATTTTATGGCTAACAACAGACAATTTTTTTATAGCATAGGATAGATCTGGGCGTGAAGGGGGTAAGTATTTTATTGTTATTGATAAAAGTAAGGAGAGTAAAAAAAAATCTGAATAGGCAAGCACCCCGTTCACTCAGGTTTCTCAATTGCCAAACTGCAGCCGCGTCTCGTTTTCTTCGACCCGCTGACCACTCTCCCGCCTACCGCCGCCTCCAATACCTGGGATGCATAAATTGAACCACCTTTCACACCGCCACGCCAGGTGAGGTTAGGTGGAACGGAAGGCCATGGAACAGGTGGTGAGGTGGGGGTATGGTGGAAGTGTGGTGTGGTAAGGTTGTGAAGGTATGGTTGTGTGTGGTAAGGTGTGGTGAGATTGTGAAGTGTGGTGGTGTGGTGAGATGGTGAAGTGTGGTGGTGTGGTGTAGTCATGTGATATGTTGGTGTGGTAAGACTATGTGGTCTAATGTGATGTGGTTTGGAGTGAGTTGATGTGGTGGTGGTAGTGGTGATATGGTGGTTTTGGTGATGTTGGAGTCTGGTGGTGATGTGATGGTGATAGTGCGGTTTGGTGGTGATGTGATGGTGATAGTGCGGTTTGGTGGTGATGTGTGGTGTGTGTGGTGTGGTGGTGGTGGTAGTGGTGTGGTGTGGTGTGTGTGGTGGTAGTGATGTGGTGTGGTGTGTGTGGTGGTAGTGGTAGTGGTGTGGTGTGTGTGGTGGTAGTGATGTGATGTTGTGCTGTGGTGTGGTTTAACTTACTGGTTTGTATGTCGTAACTTAACAATGAATAATTTTTGTTAGCTTTAAAAAAATGTAATGACGATTGATGCAAAAATATGAATTTCGACGAGAAACAAAGAAGGAAAATCTATCAAAGGAAAGAAATCAAAGGAAAAAATTTGATTATCTTTCATCATTTCCTTTTTCATGACGCTTGATTTAATATTCTTACATAACAAAACGTCTCCTTCCTCTTAAAAGAAATACAAATGTAATCTATTGTACAAATTCCCCGTGTTTAATCCATAACTAAATCACCATCAATTAATTTATCCCTACTTTTCCTTCGATATTTTTTTTACATATATTTTCTATACTAATTTTACTAACTACACCATATAAAAAATCCTCATTAACATATTTCACATTACTTATCTATATTATCGTCGTTATATTTTTCTTCTCCTTCCTCTTAAAAGAAATACAAATGTAATCTATTGTACAAATTCCCTGTGTTTAATCCATAACTAAATCACCTTCAATTAATTTATCCCTACTTTTCCTTCGATATTTTTTAAAACATATTTTCTATACTAATTTTACTAACTACATCATATAAAAATCCTCATTAACATATTTCACATTACTTATCTATATTATCGTCGTTATATTTTTTTCTCCTTCTCTTTAAGAATACAATGTAATCTATTGTACAAATTCCCCGTGTTTAATCCATAACTAAATGACCATCAATTAATTTATCCCTACTTTTCCTTCGATATTTTTTAAAACATATTTTCTATACTAATTTTACTAACTACATCATATAAAAATTCCTCATTAACATATTTCACATTACTTATCTATATTATCGTCGTTATATTTTTCTTCTCCTTCCTCTTAAAAGAAATACAAATGTAATCTATTGTACAAATGCCCCGTGTTTAATCCATAACTAAATCACCATCAATTAATTTATCCCTACTTTTCCTTCGATATTTTTTTAAAACATATTTTCTATACTAATTTTACTAACTACATCATATAAAAATTCCTCATTAACATATTTCACATTACTTATCTATATTATCGTCGTTATATTTTTCTTATCTAATATATAACGTCATTCATAAGGCCTTTAACGTATCTTTGTTTCCTTTTCTGCGTAACATTTCTCATTCCTTATCTTGCGTTATGGCAGCAACCCTTCCCTTATCTGTGTATTCTTTATCATATGTTTATCTAAGATCCTCCAATATCTATCCAATCAATACCTGTTTTATTCCTGTATCATTTTCATTCATCATATTTTTCATTATTTAGTGTCCATTAATTACTTCTATATTGCTGTTGCTTTCTTCTTGCTGTTTTCTCTTCTGTTTCCTTTCTTCTTTTCGATGTTTATATTGCCTTGAATTATTTTTTGTTTCTTTAGCCTGAATTACGATATTTTTTCTTCCAAATTTTTTTCTTCTGTTTTATTTCTCGATTTTTTTTCTCATTTCTCCTTCTAGGTTTTTTCCATCATTTTCCCCTTCTAGGTTTTTTCCATCATTTTTCCCTTCTAGGTTTTTTCCCATCATTTTTCCCTTCTAGGTTTTTCCCCATAATTTTTCCCTTCTAGGTTTTTTCCCATCATTTTTCCCTTCTAGGTTTTTTCCCATCATTTTTCCCTTCTAGGTTTTTTCCCATCATTTTTCCTTTCTAGGTTTTTTCCCATCATTTTTCCCTTCTAGGTTTTTTTCCATCATTTTTCCCTTCTAGGGTTTTTTTCTCATATTTTCTTCCAGATTTTTCACCCTCATTTTTCCCTTCTAGGTTTTTCCCATCATTTTTCCCTTCTAGGTTTTTTCCCATCATTTTTCCCTTCTAGGTTTTTTCCCATCATTTTTCCTTTCTAGGTTTTTTCCCATCATTTTTCCCTTCTAGGTTTTTTCCCATCATTTTTCCCTTCTAGGTTTTTTCCCATCATTTTTCCCTTCTAGGTTTTCCCCATCATTTTTCCCTTCTAGGTTTTTCCCATCATTTTTCCCTTCTAGGTTTTTCCCCATCATTTTTCCCTTCTAGGTTTTTTCCCATCATTTTTCCTTTCTAGGTTTTTCCCCATCATTTTCCCCTTCTAGGTTTTTCCCCATCATTTTTCCCTTCTAGGTTTTTCCCATCATTTTTCCTTTCTAGGTTTTTTCCTATTTCCTCAGTTTTTCCCATTTTCCCTTCTAGGTTTTTTCCCATCATTTTTCCCTTCTAGGTTTTTTCCATTTTCTTCAGTTTTTCCCATTTTTCCTTCTAGGTTTTTTCCCATCATTTTTCCCTTCTAGGTTTTTCCCCATCATTTTTTCCCTTCTAGGTTTTTCCCATCATTTTTCCCTTCTAGGTTTTTTCCCATATTTTCTTCAGTTTTTCACCTCATTTTTCCTTCTAGGTTTTTTTCCATCATTTTCCCTTCTAGGTTTTTCCCATCATTTTTCCCTTCTAGGTTTTCCCCATCATTTTCCCTTCTAGGTTTTTTCCCATCATTTTTCCCTTCTAGGTTTTTCCCCATCATTTTTCCCTTCTAGGTTTTTTCCCATCATTTTTCCCTTCTAGGTTTTTTCTAGCATTTTTCCTTCCAGATTTGTTTTTTTCCTTATTATTCCTTCCAGATATAGTTTTATTTTTCATGATTACTTCCCATACATAATTTTTTTGGTTTTCTTAATTTGAGTGACTGTCTCTTCATTCTCTTTATTTCTTTCACTTTCTATAAAAATTCACATCAGTTTTACGCATTTTTTCCAATTTTCATAAATCTTTCTTTATATTTCAGTAACGATTTAAACTTATCTTCAATTTTCTGTTCATATCTTTTATCGCCATTCATTCTTATTCTTTTTCTTTATACTATCAACTTTTTTGCACCATTTACGACCCTCTATCATCTTCACTTTCAGGTTTCACTTTCATTCCCTTTCACTATTTTTATTTCCACCATTATCTCACTTTCCCTCTTCTTGCTTTCCTCTTCTTCCATCTTCTCTCTTTTTCCCTTTTTCCCTCTTTTTTCTTTATTTTCTCTTCTCTCTTCTTTTTTTTTCTCTTTTTTCCCTCTTTTTTCTTTATTTTCTCTTCTCTCTTCTTCTCTTTTTTCCCTCTTTCCTTCTTTTTTCTTTATTTTCTCTTCTCTCTTCTTTCTTTTTTCCCTCTTTCCCTCTTTTTTCTTTCTTTCCTCTTCTTCCATCTTCTTTCTTTTTTCCCTTCTTCCTCTTTTTTCTTTCTTTTCTCTTCTTCTCTCTTCTCTCTTCTTTCCCTCTTTCCCTCTTCCAATATTATTCTTTGCATCACCCTTTCTAGTTATTGTTCTCTACCCCTGTTATCCTATTCTCTGATATCTCTCATCTACAACTATATTTCCCAGTATCTCTCAAGTTATCTCTTCTCCCTTATCACGCACTCTATCTCCTCCTCCTCTTCCTCTGCTCACCCTTTATCACGCACTCTATCTCCTCCTCCTCTTCCTCGTCTCTATTTTCAGTCACGTTCTCTCTGCCTCTTTTCTAATCCTCATCTGCCACAGCTTTTCTCTGCCACTCGCCTTTTTCCCTTCAACTCTGCATTTCCACTTTTTCCAGACGACGTGTTTTCCTGATAATCCTCCTCCTCCCTCTCTCCTATCTATCCCCTCCTCCTCCTCTTCT
>JACEEZ010021134.1:758391-760891 GCA_016584305.1 Chionoecetes opilio | reverse complement strand
TCTGTTTATCTTTGTGTTTTTTTCATTTTATTTCTATTTTTTTCTTTCTTAATTGTTGTCATTGTATGCCTGCCTGTCTATCTCAAGTCCTCCTCCTCCTCTTCCTAGGTAAATAAAAAAGTAGTCACCTAGACAGCCCTGTTTGTTCCTAGTAGAGCTGTTGCTGTCTGTTCTTCCTTTGTATTCCTTTGTATCTACCTCCTCCTCCTCCTTCTTCTAAAAATGCCTTCTTAAAATAAACTTTCTTTTCCTTTACCTCTAACACGTAGAAACTGTAGACGTAGAAAGTAGTCACACAGGCAGCTTCGTTTGACTAAGTTGGTCTGTTGCTGTCTGTTATTCCTTTGTATTCTGCCACCTCCTCCTCCTCCTCCTCCTCCTCCTCTCTCCTCCTCCTCCTTCTCCTCCTCCCCTCCTCTCCTACTCTCCCTCCTCCTATCGCCATTACGCCCGAGACTCCATATGGATAATTTTCCTCATCCACCAAACCTTTGATGTCGCCTGGCCTCCTAAAGCTTCCTCCTCCTCTCGACCGTACTCTAGTTCCTGAATCGCTCTTCCGGTCCATTGAGGAGTCTCCTCTTTATTTCCTGTCGAGGGTGATGCCAGATTACTCCCTTCTCCATTGATAATTCCTTTCATCCTTGATGCGCTCCTTTCTCCTTGATATAAAGCTTTCCTTTCGTCCTTGAAGAATCTTCTTTATCCTGTCGTGATGCAGACTCTCCTTTCTCCTTGATAACTCTCCTTTCTTCCTTGATGACTCTCCTTTCTCTTGATGACCTCCTTTCTTCCTGTACTCTCCTTTCTTCCTTGATGACTCTCCTTTTTCCTTGATACTCTCCTTTTCTTGATAACTCCTTATCCTTCCTTGAAATCTCCTTTTCCTTGATACCTCCTTTCTCCTTGAAACTTGAGACTCCCTTCTTCCTTGATACTCTCCTTTCTCCTTGATACTCTCATTTCTTCCTGATAACTCCTCCTTTCTCCTTGATACTCTCCTTTCCTCCTTGATACTCCTTCTCCTCCTTGCATAACTCTCTCCTTTCCTCCCCATACTCTCCTTTCTCCCTTGATAACTCTCCTTCTTCCTGTACCTCCTTTCTCCTATACCTCCTTTCTCCTTACTCTCCTCCTCCTTACCTCCTCCTCCTCCTCCTCCTCCTCTCCATCCTCCTTCTCTCCTGTCCTCCTTCCTCCTAACTCTCCTTGCCTCCTCCTCTCCTCCTTCCTCTTCTCTTACTCCTTCCTATACTCCCAATTTACGCCCTGAGACTCCATTTGATAATTCCTATTGACCAGAACCTTTGATGTCGCCTGGGCCTAAAGCTTCCCTCCTGCTCGAAGTATAAAGGTTTTGAATCGCTTTCGGGGTCCAGTTGAAGGAGAGTTTCGTTTATCCTGTCGAGGGTGATGCCAGACTCTCCTTTCTCCTTGATAACTCTCCTTTCTTCCTTGATGACTCTCCTTTCTTCCTTGATGACTCCTTTCTCCTTGATAACTCTCCTTTCTTCCTTGATGACTCTCCTTTCTTCCTTGATAACTCTCCTTTCTTCCTTGATAACTCTCCTTTCTTCCTTGATGACTCTCCTTTCTCCCTTGATAACTTTAATTTCTTCCTTGATAACTCTCCTTTCTTCCTTGATATCTCTCCTTTCTCCTTGATGACTCCTTTCTTCCTTGATAACTCTCCTTTCTTCCTTGATGACTCTCCTTTCTTCCTTGATAACTCTCCTTTCTTCCTTGATAACTCTCCTTTCTTTGCTTCTCCTGATACCTCTCCTTTTCTTCCTTGATAACTCTCCTTTCTTCCTTGATAACTCTCCTTTCTTCCTTGATAACTCTCCTTTCTTCCTTGATAACTCTCCTTTCTTCCTTGATAACTCTCCTTTCTTCCTTGATAACTCTCCTTTCTTCCTTGATAACTCTCCTTTCTCCCTTGATAACTCTCCTTTCTTCCTTGATAACTCTACTTTCTCCCTTGATAACTCTCCTTTCTCCCTTGATAACTCTCTTTTCTCCCTTGATAACTCTCTTTTCTCCCGTGATAACTCTCCTTTCTTCCTTAATAACTCTCCTTTCTCCCTTGATAACTCTCTTTTCTCCCTTGATAACTCTCCTTTCTTCCTTGATAACTCTCCTTTCTCCCTTGATAACTCTCTTTTCTCCCTTGATAACTCTCCTTTCTTCCTTGATAACTCTCCTTCCTCCCTTGATAACTCTCCTTTCTTCCTTGGTGACTCTCTTTTCTCCCTTGATAACTCTCCTTTCTTCCTTGATAACTCTCCTTTCTTCCTTGATAACTCTCCTTCCTCCCTTGATAACTCTCCTTTCTTCCTTGTGACTCTCTTTCTCCTTGATAACTCTCTTTTCTCCCTTGATAACTCTCCTTTCTTCCTTGATAACTCTCCTTCCTCCCTTGATAACTCTCCTTTCTTCCTTGGTGACTCTCTTTTCTCCCTTGATAACTCTCCTTTCTTCCTTGATAACTCTACTTTCT
>JACEEZ010021134.1:733391-748391 GCA_016584305.1 Chionoecetes opilio | reverse complement strand
CTTTACCTTCCTCCTCCTCCTCCTCCTCCTCCTCCTCCTCCTCCTCTTCCTCCTCTTCCTCCTCCTCCTCTCCTCCTCCTCCTCCTCCTCCTGCAGAAGGCGTGCAATACCTTAATGGAGTCGTAGCTCAGCCAGGGAAGGAAGGAAGGTAGAAAAAACACGACCTTAGAACGATTCATTAAGACAAAAAGGAAACACTTGATTTGTATCTAAAAATAAGTCACAAAAAAACCACAATAAAATATCCTTAAATAAAAACAAATTCCTTAATAGGCCTTAAAATACTCCTAATTAGGCCATTTATAAAATATCACTTAATAGGCTCTTTAAAATACTCCTACTACATAGGCCTTTAAATATACTCGCTTAGTAGGCTCCCGATAAATATTCGTGATCGAAATTCAAATCAAAGGTTCCCATTAGTACACTTCAACCAGACAACATTACTAATGCACCAACATGCACAACAAAAATCATCAATAGAATCAATTGCATCATCCATCAAATAATTCACAAAGGACGCTAGATAGTCATTTAATCTATGAATTAGAAAGTGTCACTACCAACATAATTAGACTAGCCCGTCTCCTCATTACATCCTACTATATCCAAACCAAGAAATTAGCCCTAAGAAAAACCATAAAGGCATTACAAAGGGAAGAAATTATGTTGTTCGTAAATAACCAGAAAAATAAGAGATAAGCGGGAATAGAACACACACACACACACACACACACACACACACACACACACACACACACACACACACACACAACAACACACACACACACAAACACACACACACACACACACATCAATTACGGACGCCCCTACAGCAGTTACACACACGCAGACAACACACGGGGGGGGGGGGGGGGGGGGTGCCGGGCGCCCCTCGTCAGCTACAGGTGCTATACAGGTTATACGGTCGTGACCCGATCCCCGCCACAACATCGCTCATTAAACCAACCCCACAACCAAACTCACTTCCGCGCCATACAAAAAGGTCTGAATATTTATTATTTACAGCATTCATTAAATTGTGACCTGTAGTCGACTGAGCACTCTCTCTCTCTCCTCTAACTCTCTCTCTCTCTACTACTCTCTACTCTATCTCTCTCTCTCTACTTCTCTCTCCTCCTCTCTCTCTCCTCTACTCTCTCTCTCACAGATCCTCCCATTGAAGAGCCTGAGGCGGTCCCCCCCCACCAGCAACAAGTAAGTGAGAGAGGAACCCTTCTGCCTCTATCCTTTAAATCCTCACTCTCTCAACACGATCCTCTGTCCAGTGAGAGATGGAGAGAGCAGAGAGATTGGAGAGAGAGAGAGATGAGAGAGAGAGAGAGATGAGAAGAGAATCAGAGAGAGAAATCTGCGAGGACCGAACGAGACGATGCAGAGAAGATGAATAGGAGGAGGAGAGGAGAGAGAGAGACAGAGAGAGACGAGACGAGTGAGGAGAGACGAGGAGAGAGATGAGAGGGCGATGAGATGATATAGGATTGGCGTCAAGGCCTATTGAGAGAGAAAGAGAAGATCGGAGAGATCTCGACGAGGGCCGACCCAGAGAGTGGGCGCATGAAGACGTGCATAAGGAGACCTACGAAGAGAGAGAGAGACTGAGAGCGAGATGAGACGACAGATGATGAGAGACGGACCGATCGAGGTGATGGCGAAGATGAGGTGGACTTGATGAAGAATGGGAGAGTAGACTGAGGAGAAGAGAGAGTGCAAGAAGGAAGACCGAGACGAGAGAGAGAGAGCGAGTGAGAGTAGGGATGACGAGGTGTGTGAGATGAGAGAGAGAGCTGCTCCACATCGACTCTACCGGTGATATAATTAATAACTCATTAGTGGAAATATCTGATTACTAGGAGACGAAAGTGAGAATAAGGGATAAAAATGCGAGTCCCAAACCCAAGCAAGAAAGAGGAAAAGCAAGGAGTTTTATTGCAAAAACAAACAACCATAGAGCTGCGTATGAAATTATTACATGTATTATATGTATATTTTGTATATTATGATGATATTATGTATATCTCGTTTTATGTATAGAGGCTTTGAGATAGTTTCACATACAACGTGTAACTTTTAACACGTGCTTCCTATGTGATGTTAACCCAACAACAAAAAAAAAACACAACAAAAAAAAAAAAAAAAAAAAAAAAAAAAAAAAAAAAAAAAAAACCCAAAAAGCATATTGTAATGTTCGTCTTACAATAAATATACTATATAAAAAAAACCCCAAAAAACAAAAAAAGGAAGGACCCGAAAAACGAGGATAGCACATGACAACTTGAAGACACACAAAGAACACAAGCAAAATATCTAGCTAAAGAAAAGGCAGCGAGAGAAGAAGCAAATAATAAGCAAACAAGAGCGAAAGATAACCTATTGAATTTATGTAAGTAAAGGAAGCAGAAATTGTTAGAGAGAAGAGATCAGAGTCGATTTTCTCGTAAGCTATAAAATAAAACCTAGCGCAAAGATTTAATGGAAACACTTTTTTTTTTTGAAAAAAACATAGAAACTGAAGGCTACGAGACGCGACGAGAGCAGAGAGCAGCAGAGACGACGGATGTGAGGAGCAGCGAGAAGAGCAGGCCATCAGAGAGAGCAGACGAAGGAGAGAGGAGATGACTACGAACGAGAGCGAGATGAAGACGAGGAGGATGGAGAGAGAGGAGAGAGAGTGTGTCTGGCCCATTTAAGCTAAAGAAGGAGGTAGCCAGGGGAGAGAGTGCTTACATTGTCCTGAACTCAGCCCCAAATAATATATCAAGTTTTTTTCCTTTATAATTAAGTATGCTATGTATGACCACTGGAGAGCGGAATGAGAGAAGAGAGGGAAGGAAGCGAGCCGAAGAGAGAGAGGGCAAGGAAGAAGAAGGAGGGATGGAGGGAGAGAAGGAAGGAAGGGAGGAAGGAGGCGAGGGAAGAAGGGAAGGAGGGAGGAGGAAGAGCGGAGTGAGGAGGAAGAAGGAAGGACGGAGGACGAGTGCGGAGGAAGCAATGGGGTGAAGGAGGGAGGAAGAAGGAGAGATAACAGGGTGTGAGAAGGAAGAGAGGGAGGAAAGAAGGGCAGGGAAGAAGGGAAGAAGAGAAGGAGATGGGACGATAGGGAGAGAGTGATTGAGGGAAGGGAATGAGCGGAAGGTGGGGGCAGCGGGGGAAGAAGAGGAGAGAAGAAGAGGAGAGGATGGTGGAGCGAAGAAGTGAGAAGGAGGGAAGAAGATGAGAGCAAGAAAACATGGATCGGAAGGGGAGGGCCAGAGGAAGAAGCAAAGGAGGCGAAGAAGATATGACAGGAAAGGATAAAAAAGCTAAAGTAGTTGGATAACCCAAGGAAAGTCATAGGACGAAAAATTGTATATGCAAAGGGAAACAAAGAGTAGTAAAGACAAAACTCCAACAAAAAAAAAAAAAAAAACCCAAAAAAAAAAATCCAGAATGAATAAAGGAAGTAGAAGAGAGGAAAAGACAAGTAGAAAGAATATATTACAAAGAAGAAGAAAGAGAGAGGCAAAAGAAGGAAGACAAGAAGAGATGGAAAAGAAGAAGAAAGAAGAGAGGAAAAGAAGCCAAGAAAGAAAGCAGAGGACCCCCCGTACACGTAGAAAGAGAGAGGAAAAGAAGAGGAAGAAGAGAGGAAAGAAGAAGAAAGAAGAGAGGAAAAGAAGTAGAAAGAAGAGAGGAACGTGAATAAGAAAGAAGAGAGGCCTAAAGCACAGTGACAGAAAGAAGAGAGGAAAAGAAGAAAGAAAAGCAAGAGATTTGGAAAAGAATCCTGCAGCGAGAACAAAGGAGTAGAAAGAAGAGAGCCGAAAAGCAAGATCCTGCCTCAGTGCTTCCCAACTGCAAGCAAGCAAAGAAGATAGTACACACAATAAGACGAACGAAGAGATCCAAGAAGAAGCAAAGATAGCAGAGCGAAAAGAAGAAGAAAGGACAGAGGGAAAGAAGAAGCAAGAAGAGAGAAAAGAAGAAGAAAGAAGCACGAGCGAAAAGGAAGACGAAAGAGAAGAGCACAAATAAGAAGAAAGCAAGAGAGACGAAAAAGAAGACGAAAGAAGAAGAGAGAAAAGAGAAGCACAAAGAAGAGGAAAGCAAAAAGAAAGAAGAGAGGAAAGAAGACGAAAGAAGAGAGGAAAAGAAGAAGAAAAGAAGAGAGGAAAATATAGAAGCAAGATATTAAATAAGAAGAAAGATAGAGAGAAAAGAAGATGAAAGAGAGAGAGGCACAAAGAAGCAAGAAGAGAGCCTCACCTCAAAAAGAAAGAATAGATAAATGAAGAAGAAAGAAGATGCAGAGAAAAGCAATGAAGAAAAGAAGAGAAGGAAAATAATAAGAAAGAAGACGAGCGCGAAAAGAAGAAGAAAGAAGAGAGGAAAGAAAAATGAAGAGAGAGGAAAAAGAAGAGAAAGAAGAGAGGGAAAAGAATGAAGATGAGAGAGGAAAAGAAGAAGAAAGAAGAGAGGAAAAGAAGAAGAAAGAAGAGAGGAAAAGAAGAAGAAAGAAGAGAGGAAAAGAAGAAGAAAGAAGAGAGGAAAAGAAGAAGAAAGAAGAGAGGAAAAGAAGAAGAAAGAAGAGAGAAAGGCAAGTACTAAAGAGAGAGAAAGAAGAAGAAAGAATGAGAGTAAAAGAGCAAGAAGAAGAGAGTGAAAAGAAGAAGAAAAGAAGAGAGGAAAAGAAGAAGAAAGAAGAGAGGAAAAGAAGAAGAAAGAAGAGAGGAAAAAAAGAAGAAAGAAGAGAGGAAAAGAAGTAGAAAGAAGAGAGGAAAAGAAGAAGAAAGAAGAGAGGACAACTCATCATCACAGAAAGAGGAAAAGAAGAAGAAAGAAGAGAGGAAAAGAAGAAGAAAGAGAATATTAAAATAAGAAGAAAGAAGAGAGGGTGAAAGGGAAGAAGAAGAAAGAAGACTGAGGCAAAATGAAGAAGAAAAGAAGAGAGAACCCTCCTCCAAAAGAAAGAGAGGAAAAGAGCAAGCCAAAGAAGAGAGAGAAAGAAGAGAAAGTAGATGAGGAAAAAAAGAAGGAAAGAAGAGAGCGGAAAGCAAAAAGAAGAAAGAAGTGGAGAGACGTGCCCATCCTCGACAAGAAGAGAGAAAGAAGATGAAAGCAAGCGAGCGTCCAAGAAGATGAAAGAAGAGAGGACAAGAAGAAGAAAGAGAGATGAAAAGGCCCCAGAAGAAAGAAGAGATGAAAAGCAGCAACCAGACAAGAAGAGTGGCGAAAATGAAGAAGAAGAAGAAAAGGAAAACCCCCGCCGCCCCCCGCCCGCCGCGCGGCAAAGCAGAAAGGAGAAAAAACCCCCCCCCAGCTAGACAGAGCAACTTGAGGAAAAACGCCGCGCGTCCCCCCCCGCATACGAGCCGGAGGAGAGGCGGACAAGAGGTGACAATAACCAATGACGTAAGTCGCCTCCCCCCCCCCCCCGCCCAGAACAAATACGAATATGGTCAAACATTGATAAAATATGGACAGAAACGTGTTAAAGGCAATGAGGCAGAAGAGAGAGAGAGAGAGTGACGAGAATGAGAGATGAAGAGAGACGAGAGAGAGACGAGCGACGACGAGACGACGATGGACCGAGGAGGAGGAGAGAGTAGAGAGAAAGAGAAGAGGAGGAAGAGGACAGAGCGAGAAAGCAGAGACGAGAGAGGAGAGACATGAAGAGTATACAGACCTGAAATAAGAACATCTTTTGGTTGTAAGCAGACAAAACTATAGGAGCGAAAAGAGAAACAAGAGCCATAAAATGATGGCAAGTAAAGAGAAGATCAAGAAGAGAAACGTACTGAAAAATGAGAAACACTGATCTCTCTCTATATCTCTCTCTCTACTCTCTCTCTCTCGCTCTACTACATCTATCTCTCTCTCTCGATCTCTCTGCTCTGCTCTCTCTCTCTCTATCTCTCTCTCATTATCTTGACCTAACAGCATCACAGCATCCGTTAAGTCACTTTAAAACCACATCTGTTTCAACCGTTCTCTTTCTCCTCTGTCCTCATACTTACTCTGCTCTCTATCTCTACTCTCTCTCTCCCCCCTCCCCCCCCCCCCTCGACCTACTCTCTCTCTCTCTCTCTCATTACGCTACCTCTCTCTCCCACCCCCTTAAGCACTAATACCTTCCCACCCCAGGCGGACCTAACTGAACCTGGCGGGAGGCTGGGGGCCGTGACCAGGGGGTTTTAAGTTACATATGGAGGGAGAACCGGAAAGGCAAACCCCCCGTTAACTAAGTCCCCCTGTGTAGCGATCGAGACTCGAAATAAACCGCCGGGGGGAGAAAAAACCCTCAATTTTAATAGTTACTTGCTTCACCTAGCCTCTTCTTCTTCCTCCTCATCCTCCTCCTAACCTCCTCCTGTCCTCCTTCATCCTCCTCTTCTTCTTCCTCTTCTTCAACTCCTTGTTTCCCCCCTTCCCCATTCCCATTATGGCGTTGCTCAACTACCCCGGTTGAGATGTATAGAGAGAGAAGACGAGACGAAGAGGCAAGAGAGAGATGAGAGAAGGAGAGAGAGAGAGAGAGAGATATGATCGAGAGAGGAGAGATGTGAGAGATAGCGAGAGAGAGGATGAGGAGAGAGAGATGAGACGAGAGGTCGAGAGAGAGAAGAGAGATGGATGAGAGAACGATGACGAACGAAGATACAGACATGCATGGGGAGAGAGAGAGAGAGAGATTGTGACGAACGACGGAGATGGACATAACAGAGTGATGAGAGAGAGTAGACGAAGACGACACGACGGCCTGAGCATGAGAGAGAGGAGAGAGAGAGACAGAGACAGATACAGAGACAGCAGAAGCAGACAATGAGACAGAGACAGATGACAGACAGAGACAGAGACAGAGACAGAGACAGAGACAGACAAGAGACAGAGACAGCAGACAGAGTAGAAGGAAGAGACCCAGATACGAGCAGAACCGATACGAGAGTAGAGAAGAGAGACTGAGAATATGATGAGAGATCGAGAAGATAGAGCACAGAGAGAGAGAGATGAGACAGATGACAGAGACAGAGACAGAGACAGAGACAGAGATAAGACAGAGACAGAGACAGAGACAGAGGACAGAGAAGACAGAGACAGCATGGACAGAGACAGATGAGCAAGAGAGAGAGAGAGAAGATCGAGAGGATCGAGAGTGAAGACTGATGAGAGACAGAACCTAGAGCAAGAAGAGAGATGAGAGAGAGAGATAGAGAGAAGAGGGTGTATTTACTCCAAGGACTTCGATGTGCCGCCCTGGCCTGCAGTTGTTACGCCGCTTTTTTTCTTTTTTACTTCACATTGTTTTCTCAGTTTGTTCATTTTATTTCCCCTTTTGAATATATATTTTTTCACTCGACGTTGGCTCTGCGGCGAAATGAACAAGAGGGAGAACAATGAAGATACAACGTGGATAGAGAGTAGAACAAGGAAAATACAATATGAACAGAGCAGTCAGACAAGGAAATACAATTGAACATGAGAGATAGAACACAGGAAAATACAATATGAACAGAGCGTAAGAACAAGAACATATACAATATGAAACAGAGAGTTAGACAAGGAAAATAAATAATGAACAGAGAAGTGAGAACAGACGTGAAAATACAATATACGCAACAGAGAGAGGCAGAACAAGGAAATACAATATGAACCGAGAGCTAGAACAAGGAAATACATATGAACCCGGAGAGTAGACACAGGTGAAAATACAATATGAACAGAGAGAGAACAACAGGGAAAATACAATATGAACAGAGAGCTATGAACCGCAAAATACATATGCCAACCGAGAGTCAGAACAAGGAAAATACAATATGAACAGAGAGGAGAACAAGGAAAATACAATATGAACAGAGAGTAGAACAAGGAAAATACAATATGAACAGAGAGGAGAACAAGGAAAATACAATATGAACAGAGAGTAGAACAAGGAAAATACATATCTGAACATGAGCTTGAGCACCAAGGAAAATACAATATGAACAGAGAGGAGAACAAGGAAAAATCACAATATGCAACAGAGAGCTAGCACAAGGAAAATACAAATATGCAACAGAAGGGGAGGGAGACCAAGGAAAATACATATGAACCGAGAGTCGACCCCGGCAAATCCCAACTTACAGAGAGTTAGAAACAAAGGCAAACTACAATATTGAACAGAGAGTCGACCCCGGAAACATACCCATATGCCCGCGCGGAGACACAAGGCAAATACAATATGGCCCGATGATAGCACAAGGAAAATTACAATATGCAACAGAGCGGAGAACAAGGAAATACAATATGAACCCGACGAGTATGCCCCCCAGGCCAACAAAATACAATAGACCCGAGAGGCCACACAAGAGACAAATACCATATGAACGAGAGGCGACCAGAACAATCCATATATGCACCGCGAGTCGCACCCCGGCCCATCCAATATGCACCGCGCGGGACCACGGAAAAACAATATGCCCGCGCGTAGACCCACGGAAAATACAATAGAACAGAGGAGGAGACGAACAGGACACCACCCATTCGCTAATCGGCTGAACAGGAGACGCCGCGCAGACCAGACAACACACAAGTGCCATACCAACACACGTGAACACGAGAAGTGAACCTGCCGGTACAACCAAATATACACTACCGCTGAACAGAGCGTCGAACAGGAAAATACACCATTTATATACCAGCGCCAACAGATGGAGGAGGCCTATTATGTATACAGTTTGGAAAAATACAATCATGCAACGCAATAGTACGCTAGGGTGCCACAAGGATACAAGAGAACCCTACCCTATGAACAGAGAGGAGCAACAATGAAACACAAGGAAACTACAATATGAACAGAGAGGGATGCACAAGGAAAAATACATATGCACACAACCGAGCAGGAGAACAAGGAAAACTACAAATTGAACAGAGAGTAGAACAAGGAAAAACAATAATTGAACATGAGGAGTAGCAACAAGATAAAATACAATATGACCCAGTAGAGTTAGAACAAGGAAAAATACAATTATGAACAGAGAGGAGAACCAAGAAAATACAATATGAACAGCAGAAGTAGAACAAGGATAATACATAGAACGAGAGAGGTAAGGAGAACAAGGAAAATACAATATGAACAGAGAGGAGAACAAGGAAAATACAATATGAACAGAGAGGAGAACAAGGAAAATACAATATGAACAGAGAGGAGAACAAGGAAAATACAACGTGACAGAGTAGGAGAACAGCGCGAAAATAATATGAACATGCAGAGGATGAACAAGCCAAGAAAATACAATTATGAACAGAGAGGAGAACAATGGAAAATACACGGTGAATCAGAGAGCGCGAGAACAAGGAAACGAAAATACAATATGAACAGAGAGGAGAACAAGGAAAATACAATATGAACAGAGAGTAGAACAAGGAAAATACAATATGAACAGAGAGGAGAACAAGAAAAATACAACGTGAACAGAGATAAGAAAAAAAATATATATTAAAAAACTGTCATATCTACGAGAACCCAAAAAAAAAGATCACAAAGTAGACTCACAATTTTTTTCTCTTTTTTTGGGGGTCCTTTTTTTTTTTTTTGGGGGGGGGGGTCCGTCACTACCACCCCTTCTACAGCTACTCCTACAGCTACCTACGTCCCCCGAGGCAGTCGAGTCCTAACCAGGGTCACGAGGGGTCCTAAACGTCACTGGGACCACTTTAAGACCACCACTCTCTCACAGGCCCCTTGGAAGAGAGGACAAATCCACCACTTTATCCATTAAGGGGGGGGGGCAGGGGGGGAGGGGGAGGAGTCCATTAAAGGGTATCATCAGGTTCTCCGTAAAATGTATTCTCTCTCTCTCTCTTTTCTCTCTCTCTCTCTCTCTCTCTCTCTCTCTCCTCTCTCTCTCTCTCTCTCTCTCTCTCTCTCTCTCTCTCTCTCTCTCTCTCTCTCTCTCTCTCTCTCTCTCAGGTTCTTGTGTAGCTAAAAAGGGACGTTGTTGCTACTTAGAGAAAATGGAGCATGGGTTTGGAGTATCATTTTCCTATTTTTCAGTAGTGCTCTCTCACACACACACACCTCTCTCTCTCTCTTCTCTCTCTCTCTCTCTCTCTCTTCTCTCTCCTCTCTCTCTCTCTCTCTCTCTCTCTCTCTCCTCTCTCTCTTCTCTCTCTCTAGCCTAGTCAAGGATAAGCTTAGGGATGAAAATAAACCAGAAATCAGGTTGCTCAGTCCTCTCTCTCTTCTCTCTTCTCTTCTCTCTCTCTCTCTCTCTCCTCTCTCTCTCTCTCCCTTCTCTCTCTCT
The DNA here is from genome assembly GCA_016584305.1 of Chionoecetes opilio. Classification (NCBI taxonomy): domain Eukaryota; kingdom Metazoa; phylum Arthropoda; class Malacostraca; order Decapoda; family Majidae; genus Chionoecetes; species Chionoecetes opilio. Next base: position 738,108 of record JACEEZ010021134.1, on the reverse strand, counting down.
CTCTCTCTCTCTCTCTCTCTCCTCTCTCTCTCTCTCTCTCACACACACACCACACACACACACACACACACACACACACACACAGAACAGACACAGACACAACACAAAACACACACACACACACACACACACACAACACACACACAACAAACACACACACACACACACACACACACACACACACACACACACACACATACACATACACACACATCACAACACTCACATCACTTTCCACCACCCACAAATAAAAATCCCTTAAAATGAATAAATTAATCCTGGTTTCACGCTTCTCTGACTTGCATGAGGTCCTAACATCATAAACACATGTCCAAAAAACACATAAATCAAGCCGTGTTCCGTAGTGCAGTGTTGCTCACCTTTAATTAGCGGGTTAATGAGAATATGCTGATTAACTAACAATAATACAGGTTTCCTTTTTTCCTCCCCTCACCTGCACACACAAGGTAGAAAGGAGGCAATGCAATCAGCTAATTATTGTTACGGAAGGAAAGAAGGAAATAAAGAAGGAAAGAAGGAAAAAAGGAAAGAAGGTGCAGAAAGAAAGAAGGAAAGAAGGAAAGAAGGTACAGAGAGAAGGAAGGAAAGAGGGTACAGAAAGAAGGAAGGAAGGAAGGAACATAAAGAAAGGAAAGAAGGTGCAGAAAGAAAGAAGGAAAGAGGGAAAGAAGGTACAGAAAGAAAAAAGGAAAGAAGGTACAGAAAGAAGGAAGGAAAGAAGGTGCAGAAAGAAAGAAGGAAAGAGGGAAAGAAGGTACAGAAAGAAGGAAGGAAAGAAGGTATAAAAAGAAAGAATGAAAGAAGGTACATAAAGAAGGAAGGAAAGAAGGTACAGAAAGAAGGAAGAAAAGAAGGTACAGAAAGAAAGAAGGAAAGAAGGTATAGAAAGAAGGAAGGAAAGAAGGAAAGAATGTACAGAAAGAAGGAAGAAAAGAGGGTACAGAAAGGAAGGAAAGAAGGAACATAAAGAAAGAAGGAAAGAGGGTACAGAAAGAAAGAAGGAAAGAGGGAAAGAAGGTACAGAAAGAAGGATGAAGGTATAGAAAGAAGGAAGGAAAGAAGGAAAGAAGGTACAGACAGAAAGAAGGAAAGAAGGTATATAAGGAATGAAAGAAAGAAGGAAAGAAGGTACAGAAAGAAGGAAGGAAAGAAGGTACAGAAAGAAGAAAGGAAAGAAGGTACAGAAAGAAGGAAGGAAAGAAGGTACAGAAAGAAGGAAGGAAAGAAGGTACAGAAAGAAAGAAGGAAAGAAGGTACAGAAAGAAAGAAGGAAAGAAGGAAAGAAGGTATAGAAAGAAAGAAGGAAATAAGGTACAGAGTTAATGGCTACGTAGGTAAGAAAAAGGGGTGTAAAAGGGGGTTTAGGATAAGAAAAAGGGGATTTAAGGGGGAAAATAAGGGGGTTAGGATAAGGAAAAGGGGGCTTGGGGAAAAGGGGGTTAGGATAAGAAAAAGGGGATTTAAGGGGGAAAATAAGGGGGTTAGGATAAGGAAAAGGGGGGCATTAGGGGGTAAATAAGGGGTTTAGGATATGAAAAAGGGGGATTTAAGGGGGTAAATGGGGGGTTAGGCATATGAAAAAGGGGGATTTAAGGGGGTAAATAGGGGGTTAGGATAAGGAAAGGGGGTTAAGGGCTATATTAGTGTTGGTTTAGGAGGAAAATTTACGTTGGGAAGAAAGAAAACATTTGACTGGATTGAGGAAAGCTAGGAATTGTGGGAGCAAAATAAAGGGAAAAAGTTGGATGAGCTGTAAGGTTGGTAAGGTTAGTAAGGGGGATACAAAGGGTAGGAAAGAGAAATGGGATGATAAAGGGAGAGAAAGATGCGGAGAAAGAAAGAAATACAGAAAGTTGTGATGTGAGGAAAGATATCAGGCCAGCAAAAAATAAAGTAATTAAAGTAAATAAAAGTAAAATAATAAATAATAAAGTAATCATTGTAATCATTATTTTTGCTTTCTTACTACTACTACTACTACTACTACTACTACTACTACTACTACTACTACTACTTTTAATTCTACTACTACTATACTACTACTACTACTACTACTACTACTACTACTACTACTACTACTTTACTACTACTACTACTATTACTACTTCTACTACTACTACTACTTTTAATTCTGCTACTACTACTACTACTACTACTACTACTACTACTACTACTACTACTACTATTACTACTATTACTACTTCTACTACTACTACTACTTTTAATTCTACTACTACTACTACTACTACTACTACTTCTAATTCTACTACTACTACTTCTAATTCTATTACTACTACTACTACTACTACTACTACTACTACTACTACTACTACTTCTAATTCTACTACTACTACTACTACTACTACTACTACTTCTACAACTACTACTACTATTACTACTACTAATTCTACTACTACTACTACTACTACTACTACTACAACTATTACTACTACTACTTCTACTACTACTACTACTACTACAACTATTACTACTACTACTACTACTATACTATTACTACTACTACAATAACAACTAAATAATACTTAGAAAACATAATAAGAACACGAATAACAATAATAATAATAAAATAATAATAACAATAGTAATAACACGAACAATAATACAAAATAAAAGAAGAAAAATACGTCCCAATGATAATAACAACAATAAACGCATGAAAAAACACGTTACTATGATAACAACAACACTAAAAGAGAGAAAAAAAAACACGTTCCAATCTCATCATTTCTTTAACCATTAAATTTTCTTTCCTCATAGTTTCTGTTCCCAGCTTCATTAAGGCACAAAACTTCCCACCAGGTACAGGCCAGCCCTAATTAGACGCCAAATGTATGCACAGGTAGAATGAGAGAGTAAAAATAGGTGGTCGCTGGGGAGAAAAGGTTGTATAATAATTAGTTTCATTAGACCCACGCCCTATTGTCAGTGTGCAGTGTCAGGGGTTAAAAGGCGACAATAGGCTGTGTTGGGTGCGTTGGGTTTAGGTGTGTGATGTTGGTTACATTATTTTGTCATTATTATATGATCTATTCTTATATAGCTACAACTTTAATTCATTCATCATATTGCTATTTTGCTGAATTACTACTACTACACTACTCTACTCTTGTAATACACTACACTCCTCCTCCTACCCTACCTCCTCCATCCTCTCTCCTCCTCCTCCTCCTCGTCCTCCTCATCGCTCCTCCTCCTCTCCTCCTCCTCCTGCCTCCTCTCCATACTATTACTTACTACTATACTACTACTATACTACTACTACTACTACTACTCTATTCTTTACTACTACTATTATTAATACTACTACTACTACTTCTACTTCTTTTACTACTACTACTATTAATACTACTACTACTACTGCTATTACAACAACAACTACTACTACTACTACTACTATCTATTACTGCTACTACTACTACTTTTACTACAATTTCTACTACTACTGTTACTACTACTACTACTACTACTACTACTACTACTACTGCTATTACAACAACTACTACTACTATACTACTACTTACTATACTACTACTACTACTACTACTACTACTACTACTACTACAACTACTACTACTACTACTACTACTACTACTACTACTACTACTACAACTACTACTACTTTCAAACATTAAGCTAAAAACAATAACAATAAGACATAACGAATAACTTTTTTTTTTTCCGATCGTTAATCTCAAAATCGTCCACCTAAGAGGTTTAAAGTCCCCAAAAGTGGCACCGATGAACACAATCTAACTACTACTTCCAAACATGAAGCAAAAAGCGATGTCAGTAAGAGATTAAAATGTTGAGTACAAATCGTTAATCTCATAAAATCGTTCAGTTAAGTGGTTTCAAGTCCCAAAAAGTGGCACAGGTGAAAAGAATAAGGTCGATTAGTAGAGCTTTAGGGTGGGTGGAGGGGGGCAGGTAGAGGTGTGATGGCAGGTGTAGCAGGAATCAATGAGTGGCCGAAAGGATTCACCGTGGATTATCTTTAAACTCTATTTTTTTCTCTCTCTCTCTCTCTCTCTCTCTCTCTCTCTCTCTCTCTCTCTCTCTCTCTCTCTCTCTCTCTCTCTCTCTCTCTCTCTCTCTCTCTCTCTCTCTCTCTCTCTCTAGGGGAAAATACGTATTCGTCTATCTCCAGAAAAATGAGATATCAGCTTTTATTTCACACGCAATTTAGTTCCAATAACACAAAGTGGACGATAGCCGTAAGGGGGCCCATACATCACACTTTTTCCCATCCTCCCTGCTTTGCCCTCCCTCCATATCGCCTCCTTTGTCTCCTTCTCTTATATTAACCACATCAGCAGCTCTCCCTTTCCCACCACAACACTTATTTCATTTTTTATCCACGCCAACGAAGACGCGTCCTTGGTAGGGCAATCAGCTCTGTCTGTTGGGTGGTTGGTCTGTTTGTCCGCACTCTAGCTCGGCCTCGTTAACAAATTATTGCCTATTTCAGCTTCTAGCAATCTTTAAAGTTGTTGTTTTTCATTTTTCTATTCTACTTTCCCTCCCCATTCCTTTCTTTTTTCTTTTTTGATTTTTTTTTCTATTTTTTGCAAGTGATTTTTCCTTGCAATTCTCTGTCTCTTCTTGTGGTCTATTTTCCCATCTCACTCAGGCTAGTTCAATTTTCTTTTCCTTCTACTCTTAAGTTTGTTTTTCA
>JACEEZ010021134.1:723391-728391 GCA_016584305.1 Chionoecetes opilio | reverse complement strand
AAAGTTCTGAATCAACAGTTTCTATTCACACGAAATGTTTTATTTTTCATACCTGCGTCGCTGTCCTGGCTTTGATCGTCCTTCTTCTTTCTTCTTTTTCTGCTTCTCCTCTTCTACATCCTCTCTTTGTCTCTTTAGTCTTCTTATGTATTCATTTTTCTTCTTTTTCACCCTTTTCTACCTTCTCTTTCCTCTTCTATACCTTGTTTTCTTCATCTTGTTCTTCTTCCTTTTCTTCTTCCTCTTCTTTTACTTCCTTTACTTCTGCTGCTACCTTCTTTTCTTCGTCCTTTTCTTCTTGCTATTCTTCGACCTCTTCCTACTTTTGTCATCCTCTGCCCCCTTCTTTTCTTCCTTTACCTCAATTTTTTTCCTCTTTCTCTACCTCCCTTTCTTCCTACTTTTCTTCCTCCTCTTCTACCTCCTCTTCTTCCTCCTCCTACAACTCCTCCAACATCGAAAGTCTTTGTATATCCTCCCGTCTCTCTACTTACTTCTCAAAAATCTAATTTCTTTCACATTTACTTCTTGTTCTTATGTAAATATCTCTCGATTCTTCAAACATTTTTCACCTTGTATCTTGCGCCTTTAATTTCGACATGTTTTCCGTCATTTTGTAGGTTTTATTATTTGTGCAACTTTAAGAATCCTACTCTTCCTCATTTTCGATAAGATTTTATTGCCACTTCGTCCTCACACTACCTCCTTATCTGTACCTTATCTCCTCTCTTTCCTCTTTCGTTATCTCCTCACACACCTCTTTCGTTATCTCCTCACACACCTCTTTAAAACCCGAACTTCTTTCCAATTTTTACTCTCTTTCATACCTACTATATCTTGCTACTCATAACTTTTCTCTTCATACCTTCAACTCTCTCTCTCTCTCTCTCTCTCTCTCTCTCTCTCTCTCTCTCTCTCTCTCTCTCTCTCTCTCTCTCTCTCTCACTCACTCACTCACTCACTCACTCACTCACTCACTCACTCACTCACTCACTCACTCACTCACTCACTCACTCACTCACTCACTCACTCACTCACTCACTCACTCACTCACTCACTCACTCACTCACTCACTCACTCACTCACAACCACTCACACACAGACATTAGCACTTCATAACAACCACCATCCCTTTAACAGCCAATTCAAAGGGGTTCTCTCGCTCTCTCTCTCTCTCTCTCTCTCTCTCTCCTCTCTCTCTCTCTCTCTCTCTCTCTCTCTCTCTCTCTCTCTCTCTCTCTCTCTCTCTCTCTCTCTCTCTCTCTCTCTCTCCCCAACCACTCACACACAGACACCAGCACTTGATAACAACCACCAGTCCCTTTAACAGCCAATTCTAAGGTCATTATAGGATCATTAGTTCTTGGCCGCCGTAATCAGTGGGTGCAGCGGCAGGAGGGTATTGTGGCGCCTCATCGACGGCTGATAGTGGCGTGACATACGGCTTAGGACTTCTGTTCGCTACGAGGGCTCCTATCACTGGCTTAAAGGGGTTGAAAGGTTGAGTTAAAAGGATTATTTTCGACCTCTTATCAGTGACTCTTTAAGCGCCTTCGTTTTCGTTTGGTTTCAGATTATTTTTTTGAAGTTGATGAAGATTTTGAAGATTAAGTTTTGAAGTTTATGAAGATTTTGAAGATGGTTTTGAAGTTGATGAAGATTTTGAAGATGAAGTTTTGAAGTTGATGAAGATTTTGAAGATGAAGTTTAGCAGTTGATGCAGATTTTGAAGAGGACGTTTTGAAGCTTATGAAAATTTTGAAGATGAAGTTTTGAAGTTTCTGAAGATTTTAAAGATGAAGTTTTGAAGTTGATGAAGATTTTGAAGATGAAGTTTTGAAGTTGATGAAGATTTTAAAGATGAAGTTTTGAAGTTGATGAAGATTTTGAAGATAAAGCTTTGAAGTTTCTGAAGATTTTGAAGATAAAGTTTTGAAGTTGATGAAGATTTTGAAGATGAAGTTTTGAAGTTGATGAAGATTTTGAAGATAAAGCTTTGAAGTTGATGAAGATTTTGAAGATAAAGCTTTGAAGTTGATGAAGATTTTGAAGATGAAGTTTTGAAGTTGATGAAGATTTTGAAGATGAAGTTTTGAAAATTATGTTTTTATGAATGAACTATCGGAGAAAATGGTTTATTTATGTGTTAGAAGTAATGAAGAGAGGAGGAATGATAGATTAAATGGAGAAAATTTATACCAAGAGGATAATTTGATAGTCTCAGAAAAGAAAAGGGAAAAAAAAGTTGGGTGAAATTTCATACTATTAGAGGAAGAGAGAGAGAGAGAGAGGAGAGGAGAGAGAGAGAAGGAGAAGAGAAGACGAAGAGAGAGAGAGAAGAGAGAGAGAGAGAGAAAGAGAGAGGAGAGAGAGAGGAGAGAGAGAGAGAGAGAGGATGAGAGAGAGAGAGAGGAGAGAGAGAGAGAGAGAGAGAAAAGAGAGAGAAGAGAGAAGAGAGAGAGAGAGAGAGAGAGGAGAGAGAGAGGAGAGGGACGAGAACGAGGAGAAGAAGAGAGAGCGAGAGAGACGAGAGAGAGGGAGAAGGAGACGAGGAGAGAGCGAGAGCGAGAGAGAGGAAAGCAGGAGAGAGAGGCGAGAGGAGAGAGCGAGAGAGCGAGAGAGCGAAGAGAGAGCGAGAGAGGAGAGCGACGAGAGGAGAGCGAGAGAGGAGAGAGCGAGGAGAGGGAGAGGAGAGGAGAGAGAGAAGAGAGAGGAGAGAGAGAGAGAGGAGAGAGAGGAGAGAGAGAGAGAGAGAGAGAGAGAGAGAGAGAGAGAGAGAGAGAGAGGGAGAATGGTAATGAGGACGGGCGAAAACATCCTAGCTATCGCATCAAAAAAATGTTTCCAATCAGACCAAAAATTCTGGAAAGTAAAACGAAAACCATTAAACTGGAAAAGGAGAAAAAACGAATATAAAAGACATAAAAGAACTTAATCCTTTTCTATACGAGTCTTATTTTCCTCTCTCTCTCTCTCTCTCTCTCTCTCTCTCTCTCTCTCTCTCTCTCTCTCTCTCTCTCTCTCTCTCTTCTCTCTCTCTCTCTCTCTCTCTCTCTCTCTCTCTCTCTCTCTTCTCTCTCTCTCTCTCTCGGGTTCCCATCTGTTCATGAACCTTTTCTTATCAACATTAGAACGTCTCTGCAGCCAATTTAACGCAGAGGAAGGAAAGATATATGTAGTGTACCTATCTATTAAGAGTAGTAGTAGTAGTAGTAGTAGTAGTAGTTGTAGTAGTAGTAGAAGTAGTAGTAGTAGTAGTAGCAGTAGCAGTAGTAGTTAGTAGTAGTAGTAGTAGTAGTAGTAGTAGTAGTAGTAGTAGTAGTAGTAGTAGTAGTAGTAGTAGTTAGTAGTAGTAGTAGTAGTAGTAGTAGTAGTAGTAGTAGTAGTAGTAGTAGTAGTAGTAGTAGTAGTAGTAGTAGTAGTAGTAGTAGTAGTAGTAGTAGGTTTAAAAGTAGTAGTAGTAGCAGTGGTAATATTAGTAGTGGTAGCAGTAGTAGTAGTAGTAGTAGTATTAGTATTAGTAGTAGTAGTTAGTAGTAGTTAGTAGTAGTAGTAGTAGTAGTAGTAGTAGTAGTAGTAGTACTAGTAGTAGTAGTAGTAGTAGCAGTGGTAGTAGTAGTAGTAGCAGTGGTAATGTTAGTAGTGATAGCAGTAGTAGTAGTAGTAGTAGTAGTAGTAGTAGTAGTAGTAGTAGTAGTAGTAGTAGTGGTAGCAGTAGTAGTAGTAGTAGTAGTAGTAGTAGTAGTAGTAGCAGTGGTGGTAGTAGTAGTAGTAGTAGTAGTAGTAGCAGTAGTAGTGGTAGCAGTAGCAGTAGTAGTAGTGGATGTAGAACTAGAAAAAAAAGAATAATAATACAAACAAAATTATATACGTATTGAAAAACAGAATCAATAAAAAAAAACGAATAAATAAACCACAACAAATGCAAGAAAGAATAAATAATAAAAAATACCAAAACAAAAACACCTTAAAAAATAGCATACAATAAAACACACACACAAAAAAACACACCAAGTAACTATAAACCACACAAGCCAACACACACACACACACACACACACACGCACACACACACACACACACACACACACACACACACACACACAAACACACACACACACACACACATACACACACACACACGGTCTCACACTATTCGATGGACGATATTATTATTCGACTACTGTCACAATATTGCCTGAGTTTAGCAGTGTTTCCCGAATATTGCAGCGAGGGAGGGAGGGAGAGGAGGAGAGGAGAGGAGGAGAGGAGGAGAGGAGGAGAGGAGGGGAGGGAGAAGAGGGAGGGAGAAGAGAAAGAGAAAGGAGAGGGAGGGAGAGAGGGAGGGAGGAGAGGGAGAGAAAGGAGGGAGGGAGGATAGAGATGGAGAGATATCGTGGGATTCGAGATATAGAGAGAATTGAGGAGAAGGAAGAGGATGAGAAGGAGGAGAGGAAAGGGAAGGAAGAGGAGAAGGAGGAGAGGAAGGGGAAGAGGAGAATGATAGATGAGGTGTTAAATTCTCTCTCTCTCTCTCTCCTCTTCTCTCTCTCTCTCTCTCTCTCTCTCCTCTCTCTCTCTCTCTCTCTCTCTCTCTCTCTCTCTCTCTCTCTCTCTCTCTCTCTCTCTCTCTCTCTCTCTCTCTCTCTCTCTCTCTCTCTCTCTCTCTCTCTCTCTCTCTCTCTCATTCCCTCCACATCCAATCCTTCCTATCTCCTTTTTCCCCAACTCTCATCTTTTCATAATTTCTCTTCTCCCAGCCCCTCCTCTCTCCTCTCTTCTATCCCCGCCCTTCAGTATTGCCCTCTTCCTCCTTCCACAACTTCTGCAGCAGTAAAATACAAGTTGGGTTGCTTAAAATGGATGAAGGCATAACAGGGATTGGAAGTTTCGTATCTATTTATATCCTCTCCCCTATCGCATACAAGGGTAATACAGGTTTATTTTTGTTTTTGTTATATATATAGTCGTACTTAGTTTCAAGTCGTGTTTTATTTTGT
>JACEEZ010021134.1:705891-715891 GCA_016584305.1 Chionoecetes opilio | reverse complement strand
TTACGTGATAAGTAAGGGAATTTTTTTGGTTATAGTTTTTCCCTTTTTTTTTTTTTTAACTAAATTTTGTTATCTTAAAAGGTAATCCCAAAGACCTTATACACGTTTCATATATAATTTTTCCATCTTTTGACTTGACCTTTGACCTTACGTACTCTATTTTTATTTACTTCTCTCTTTTTCTTTACCTTTTACGTTCTAAATACCGCGAGAGAGAGAGAGAGAGAGAGAGAGGAGAGAAGGAGATGAGAGAGGAAGAGAGAGGAGAGAGAGAGAGGGGAGAGAGGAGAGAGAGAGAGAGAGAGAGAGAGAGAGAGAGAGGAGGGGAGACTTTTTACTTATTATCTTACTCTCTTTTTATTTATTGTCTTACTCTTCTAATTCATTACATTACTCTATCTTTATTCATAACCTTACTCTCTTTTTCTATTCATTATCTTACTCCCTCTTTCATTCATTCACTCCTTGTTCCATTAATTATCGTAGCATTGTCACAATTATACGTCTCATAAAACATTAGATATGAGAGAGAGAGAGAGAGAGAGAGAGAGAGAGAGAGAGAGAGAGAGAGAGAGATGACGAGAGGGGAGGAGAGAGAGAGAGAGAGAGAAAACGTAATTAAAATCCTACATAAACTTCCACGTTGGTATTTCATTTCACTCGTTTCCGTCGGGACATTAATCACGAGAAGGAACTCGTTTGAACATGTCACGAGTGTTGCCGTGACGTCCGTTCTGGCAAACACGAGTAGGAAAAACAACAGAGGAACACAACTCATGGGAGGAGGAGGAGGAGGAGGAGGAGGAGGAGGAAAGGGGGAGGAGGGGGGAGGGAGGAGGAGGAGGAGGAGGAGGAGGAGGAAGAGGAGGAGGAGGAGGACACTATACACTACAAGGTTCACGTTGCATTATACGACCCATTTTCTCGACCTAGACACACACCAACACACACACACACGCACACTTGTACTCGTAAAGTGAGACCCATCAATAGAGAGAGGTGACCGCAGGAGATAGTCAAGGGAACCCAACAGTACCACGCCCTTGCAAAAAGTGACCCACGAAATGCACTGTGACCCACTGACTACACCGACCAAAAGGCACCTCAACCCTCCCCTTATAGGACCCAAACAGACACTCTTGCACTTCTCTTTAACCCCTTCACGCCCAGATCTCTCCTTTGCTATACAAAAATCGGATGTTATTAGCCAAAACATTTCGAAAAGTAACTAAATATACCAAATTAGTTAGTCGACAAGGATATTAAACAGGTCTTATCTATAAAATGTTGCTTATAATCACTAAAAATCGTCTAATGGTACCCAAATTACAATGGAAATTACGTTACTGGGTATCAAGGGGTTAACATCCGCACCCACCAACACTGTCGCTATAAGCCCTATAGGAGAGTATAAGAGAGCTAGGGAAAGGCAATACTGTCTCTCTCATATACTATTTATTGTTTGTTTTTCTGGAGGATGTGAAAGGGTACGCGTCTCCTTAAAGATCCTCACCCACCAACAATGTCACTATTAGTGTATAGGAGAGTTAACCTCTTGAGATCCAGAACGTAATTTCCATCATAATTTGGCCACCATTAGACGCTTTTTAGTGAATATAAGCAATATTTTATAGATATGACCTGTTTAGTATCCTTACCACTAACAAATTAGGTATATTTAGTTTATTTTTGTTATTTGATGGCTAACAATATACCATTTATTTATAGCAAAGGAAAGATCTGGGTGTAAAGGGTTAAGAGAGATTGGAAAAAGGCAATACTGTCTCTGTAATATTACCAGCTATGTGTGGGTCTTTTTTTAGTTGTGCCCAGGGGTTCGTGTTTTTTTTTTTCCTCCTTCACCGACCCTTCCCCCTCCCCCCGCTTTATTGTCCCCTGCAGATCCCCAGAAACACTGACCCAGGTGTCTTTCCTCGTAATTGCTGGGGAAGGGATGTTTTCAGTGGTTACCTAATTGGATTTTATGTGTGTGTGTGTGTGTGTGTGTGTGTGTGTGTGTTGTGTGTTGTGGTTGTATGGTAGTCGTGTGTTGTGTGTGTGTGTGTGTGTGGTGTGTGTGTGGTGTGTGTTGGTGTGTGTGTGTGTGTGTGTGTATTCATCTAGTTGTATTATCTAGTTGTATTTACAGGGCGAGATGCATGCTCGTGTGGCCCCGTCTCCATATCAAATTTTTAGCATTCATCCTTAGTGCATTGTGTGGCCGAAGCCAGCACCCCGGAGAGCAGGTCACAAACCCCCGGCTAACACCCGGTACCCATTCACTGCTGGTGGGGACAGGGGCTCGGGTTTAAGGAAACAACCCATCTGTTTCCGCTCCGCTGGGATCGAACCGGGACTTCTCCGGTTGTGAACCGAGCGTGCTTCCCTACACAGGCGTAACCTAGTGTGTGTGTGTCGTGTGTGTTGTGGTGTGTGTGTGTGTGTGTGTGTGTGTGTGTGTGTTTGTGTGTGTTGGTGTGTGTGTGTGTTGTGTGGCCTGTGTGTGTGTGTGTTGTGGTGGTGTGTGTGTGTGTGTGGGGTGTGTGTGTGTGGTGTGTGTGGTGTGTCGTGTGTGTGTGTGTGGTGTGTGTGTGTGTGTGTGTGTGGGGTGGTGTGTGTGGTGTGTGTGTGTGTGTTTGTGTTTGCTGTGTGTGTGTGTGTTTAGTGTGTGTGTGTGTGTGTGTGTGTGTGTGTGTGTGTGTGTGTGTGTGTGTGTGTGTGAGCCGCGCGCAGCCCGTGCGCGCACGTGTGGTTGCACTCTACACAAAAAACAAAAAAGGATGAAGTAGGTCCACTCTTATAAAAACCTATAGGCTGCGAGAAGACAAAAGAACCGCTTTAAGCCGGGCAATGTTCAAAGTAAGAGCGGCGGCGAGGTGAATGTGCAAACCTCACCTTGTTTAACCAGCCTTCATTACGCCACTACACACTGCTTACTCCTATCTTTACCCTGTACACAACCACTAAACACCTCCACAGCCACTGAAGAAAGTACGAACTCACCTCACTCCTAACACTCCTCATTTTCCTCTTGTCCTTCCCACCTTGGAATGGAGTAGGTCATCAGGTAGTCAGTGCGGAGTGAATAGGGAGTTTTAAAAGGAGGCTAGATAGTTTCATGGCTGGGGATGAAAGGTGGATGTAGGTAGTGTAAACCCCTTCACGCCCAGATCTTTCCTTGGCTATAAAAAGTTGTAGAGCCATAAAATTACGAAAAGTAGCTTAATCTACCAAATTAGTTAGTCGATAAGGGTACTAAACAGCTCATATCTATAAAATATTGCTTATATTTACTCAAAATCGTCTAATGGCACCCAAATTACAATGGAAACTACGTTCTGGGTCTCAAGGGGTTAAGTAACGAGGAAACTACCCCCCCCCATTTTTTTGTTTTTAAAAAAGGGTGTGTTCACGCCTCTTGTAGCTTCCTTATTTTCTTATAGTCTTACCTCGCATGGCACACGACAGACCACTACAAACTTATGCTTCTAACGCGATTATCTGCAGCAAGACAAACAGAACAGGAAGCCCAACGCAAGAAGCAACGTTCATGAGTTCTTACAGTTGTCAGAAATGTCGCAACAAGTCCAAGAAAAGAATTCCACGCAGAGTCCTTTGGGAAAACTTATGTGTTTGGGGCGGCAGTCGTGGAGAGGAGTTTGAGGATGTGTTGGAGGGGAGGCATGGGGAGGGAAGGGAGGGACGGGAGGGAGGGGGAGAGGGAGGGGGTAGGGACGGTAGGGGGGGATAAGTGAGGGGGCAGGAGGAAAGTAGGTCGAGGAGAAGTACTGGAAAAGCTTCAAAGGCCACAGACATCACAGGGTAAAGTTAGGACCAAAGATTAAACTAGCAATAAACTGAGAAGTAAATTTGGGACAGTTGAATATTCAGTGTATTAATAGTTTTGAAGCACAGAGTCAGCTAATCGAAATATGAGAGAGAGAGAGAGAGAGAGAGAGAGAGAGAGAGAGAGAGAGAGAGAGAGAGAGAGAGAGAGAGAGAGAGAGAGAGATGAGACGAGAGAGAAGAGAGAGAGAGAGAGGAGAGAGAGAGGAGAGAGAGAGAGTAAGAGAGAGAGAGATGGAGAGAGAGAGAGAGAGAGAGAGAGAGAGAGAGAGAGAGAGAGAATAATGAAGAACCATTCTTATATCTTTTGGCTTATCTCACACGATTTTGGTCTAAGAATAAAGAGAAATTAACGTTATCAAGATTAACTTCAATACACGTGAAGCTTTTAAGTCATTCTTGAGCACGTAATGTCTTTCTAATACATCTACTTTTTACTGTTTTACATCGCAAGACAATTTCCTCGCAGTTTCCTTCTCCAAATCAAAGTTCACAAAGGCGGTAAACGATAAGAAGCCAATCGTTTGTGAGAAAAAAACCTTAATGTACAGTTTTATCTACTCAGGATGCGTACTCGGTATATTCAGCGGCTGGATGAGTCGATTTGGTAGAAACATTGATCATTGTCTGTCAGTGTTCCTCGCCGATCCGATAAGACGGGTTGTATCTTCCTCTCTTATCAATCTTTCAGTTTCTCGTCTGTCTTCGTCCATTCATAGCTCTCTCTCTCTCTCTCTCTCTCTCTCTCTCTCTCTCTCTCTCTCTCTCTCTCCTCTCTCTCTCTCTCTCTCTCTCTCTCTCTCTCTCTCTCTCTCTCTCTCTCTCTCTCTCTCTCTCTCTCTCACTCACTCACGCAACTGAACGATGTTGTTTCATCATCAACGTTAAATATTGTGAAACAGATTTGAAATCCTCCAATAAATGCATATATAGTTTTACTCCAGTTTGAATTACGTGTTACACCCAGGATGAAACAGTTATAGAAGATAGATGTGATGTATATATCTTGCAAAGGCGCCATTCTATAAATATTCAGTAAACATTCACTGAGCATTCACACCATTCTATATACATTCAGTAAAAATTCGCTGTGCATTCGTTAGAGGGGAGCGAGTCCATCACGATAAGCCGTAACGTGAAAGTCTACGGTACCAGCGAGCCACACTTCCATACCTTCCCTTCCCCCTCGCATAACTCTTCCACCTCCCTTCCCCTTTCCTCCCAACGGGCCCTTCCTATTCCAATATTAATCCCCTACTAGCTGATGCCTTGCCCCTATGCTTGTGTTCTCTCAATAGCTCCCAACCCTTTGCTCTCCCCACAAGGGCCGCAACTCCCGCCCGCCGCCCAACACCCTCATACATTTCCATGGATAGCAAAGTCGCTGGTCAGTTGTGTTCACTGGCGCTGAAATATATCCTGGAGGGAGGGAGGAAAAGAGAGAAGCGAGGGAGGGAGGAAAAAAGGGAGGAAGGGAGGAGGAGAGGGAAGCGAGAAAGGGAGAATAAAACGGAGGATAGGGAGGAAGGGAGGACAAGAGGGAAGCGTGGAAGGGAGGACCAGAGGGAAGCGAGGAAGGGAGGAAAGGAAAAAAGCGAGGGAAGGAGGAAAAAAGGGAGGAAGGGAGGAAAGAAGGGCAGGGAGTTAGGGTGTCGAAAGAGAACGGAAAGATACAGATATCCATGAATTTGGTTGAGTAACTTCTTTGAAAACGGAAATGGGACGGTTTAGTGTGTGTGTGTGTGTGTGTATGTAGTGTGTGTGTGTGTGCCTCTGTGTGTGTTGTGTGTGTTTGTGTGTGTGTGTGTGTGTGTGTGGTGTGTGTGGGTGTGTAGTGTTGTGTGTGTGTGTGTGTGTCTTGTGTGTGTGTGTGTGTGTGCGAGTGTGTGTGTGTGTGTGTGTGTGTGTGTGTTGTGTGTGTGTGAGTGCGTGCGTCCGTGTGTGTGTGTGTGTTTCCTGGCGTAAAACCAGAATCGCAAACACAATAAAAACCAAAAATTAAATCATAACATCATTGCGTGGAAAATAAAGTGACATGCAAATACACCATCCGGCACACAGCACACACACGTCTCTGTCAAAAACCACCACACACACACACACACACACACACACACACACACACACACACACACACACAAAGGCCTTAATGTCACCTAATACCTCCCGACTCCTTCTGCGAGCGTGTGTCCCAAGGGCCTCCCATCACGCCTCTGGACACACTCGGGGCTTCGCTGAGTTAACTTTTCTAATGCCACAGCCAGCAGGGAGCGGCGGGATGGGGGTTTTGTTGTTACTATTCCCCGCCGCGGGTCGAGTGTCACACATGATGGAGAGGAGGAGATGGAGGGGATAGGACTAAGCTTTCTCTTGTCCTCCTTGTCGCCTTGCTGTGCCTCTCACCTTCCTTCTCCTTACTTCCCTGCCAACTCGAGGTCATTATTCATCCATCCTGTCACCGCCACACTTCCTCTTTATTATTCTTTCCCCTTCAAACCATATTTCTTTTCAAAACAAACGCCACATTTACCTTAGTGCACGAATCTTTGCGAGTTTATTGCTACAAGTTGACTTTACTTGATAATAATTACTTGACTTTGATGATATTGACTTTAAATACTATGGTTATGATATATATACACCATAGAAGGCATCAAAAACAATTATTACTAGACAACACTAGACACCTAGACAACCAAACTAAATTAGCTAACCTTTGGCTGTCTCTAACTATTTGCTTTTTTTTAAGGCCGGAAATTTACACAGGATTCTTTTTTTTGGTCCATTTTTCTGTCCCGGGTTTCTTTAATATCGAAATGTAAAATATTGATTGCTCGATAAACGTAAATACTCGCACACTAATCAACATAAATGAACTTAACTACAGGTCACTTAACTTCCACAAACGCATCACTACGAGACACAGCCACTACATCTAAGAGGATAAACTAATTAGACCCACAAAGATATAAATGGAATCCAATCAACCTCATTACATTAACCCAATCCACTTAACCGTACTCTATAAAACTAATAACTAAGTAAGATAACCGTAACAAGGAAAAATTAGTCCCGCGTTACCTGTTGTCCTCTCGTGGGAATATTAAGTTAAAGGGCCTAATTAATTACCTCTCCACCTGCATAACGGGATCATGTAGAGCATCGTAAACAACATTAATTAACATCGGATTCCATTATTACATTACAACACAACACAACAACACGCCTGAACAGCCTCCATTAAGGTTAGAGTTGCCATTCCAATCACGGCGCTGCACTATAATCACCATTGTTCCGGCGTCCCTTCCTCATCACCATTACAATAGCGAAGTGGTACAGTAGCTACACAGGTATTGCTAAACAGGTATGAGACTCGTACACCTGACTACTAGCATGTCTTTACGGATTACATAGGTGGAGGGAGGAACAACACACGCTCATTTTATCTTTCAAAACAAAACAAAATATAAAATACAACAAAATAACAATTAAGTATGATAATAATGTTACATATCGACACGAGTACGCTAATTAAGACATGATTTTGACTTATTAGGTCGAAAATTTGACTTCTGAATATACGCTGAGCAAAAAATATTTCACGAAAATGTCAATCCGCGAGTAATAGAAATACCCTAGAAGTATAATTGTTTCAAAAACTTAGACATTTCCATCCAAGACTAATACCCGTTAATACACTGACCCTATTTATTTATTTAAGCCATTTCATTTTATTTACAAATTTTCTCAAGTTTCTCTATCCAATTATATTCTTTAACACGACAAAATCTCTCTCTCTCTCTCTCTCTCTCTCTCTCTCTCTCTCTCTCTCTCTCTCTCTCTCTCTCTCTCTCTGCTCTCTCTCTCTCTCTCTCTCTCGCCTCTCTATCTACTCTCTCTCCTCTCTCTTCTCTCTCTCTCTCTCTATCTCTCTCTCTCTCTCTCTCTCATTATCCTTGTGGTCGCTGCCTCGCCACCATCCATCACACACCCCTCCCTCCCCACCACCTCAATATTTCACCTGTCATGTCAATTAGGTGTGAAGGTTACAGGCCGAAATGGTTCCTGACAGACTCTTCGGCAGTTTTATTTCTCCTTTGACATTTTTACGGACATGAGAAGAAGAAAAAAATAATGGATGAAAATTTGAGGACAGAACATAATTATCATTGGCATTAATATAAGTATTATTGTTATTATTATTATTATTATTATTATTATTATTATTATTATTATCAGTAGTAGTAGTAGTAGTATAATTTTCACAGTTAACAATACTATTATCATTTTTTTCATATTTTTTATTACTATTATTATTATTACTATTATTCCCATCATCATTGTTATCATTATTATTACTATCATTTTCAATACATATTTCCTGTTTATAATTTTTGATCTTCCATGTAAATTTTATAACAACTCTCTTGGCTTGGACGTGTGTGTGTGTGTGTGTGTGTGTGTGTGTGTGTGTGTGGTGTGTGGTGTGTGTGTGTGTTGTGTGTGTGTGTGTGGTGGTGGTGTGTGTGTGTGTGTGTGTGTGGTGTGTGTGTGTGTGTGTGTGTGTGTGTGTGTGTGTGTGTGTGTGGTGTGTGTGTTGTGTTTGTGTGTGTGTGTGTTGTGGGTGTGTGTGTGTGTGTGTGTGTTGTGTGGTGTGTGTGGGTGTTTGTGTGTGTGGTGTGTGTTGTACGTGTCCATTCATTCAAAACGTGAAACATCCCCATGAAAAGGCTCACACGCACGCACGCACGCACGCACGCCCGCAGCACGCACGCACGCACGCAGCACGACGCACGCACGACGCACGCACGCACGCACGCACGCACGCACGCCAGCCACGCACGCACGCACGCACGACGCACGCACGCACGCACGCACGCACGCACGCACGCACTGCACGCACGCACGCACACACACACACCCACACACACACACACACACACACACCAAACACACACACACAACACACCAACACACACACACACACACACACAACACACACAACACACACACACACACACACACACACACACACACACCACACACACACACCACACACAAACCACACACACACACACACACACACACACAAACACACACCACACACACACACACACACACACACACACACACACACACCACACACACACCACACACTAAAAAAAAAGAAAATATCCAATTTCACACAGGCAGTCAAAAACACGCCACTGGAAAAGAAACTCCCCAAAAAAAGTAAAATAAAAGCCAAAAAAAAGGCCAACACCAGGTTACTCCAGCGCCTCAATTTCGTCCCGCCGGGAAGGAAGAAAAGGGTAAAACCATGATGAAAAAGGTCCCCCCCACAACCCCACCACCACCCCAACCCCCCCCCCACCCCCCACCCCCCCCCACCACCCCCACCCCCCAAAAAACCAAACCCCCACCCCACCACACCCCCCCCCCACCACCCCCACCACCCCACCACCACCACCCCCACCACCACCACCCCCACCACCACCCCACCACCACCCCCCACCATCTTAAGAGTCTCTTTCACCCTTCATCACAGCTTTTCCGAGACGGGGGAGAGGGGTGGGAGGAGGGGAAAGGGGGGAGGAAACTTTATGCAAATCAAATTATAAACGTGAAAAACATACTCCCTGGTGTAACTATCTCTCTCTCTCTCTCTCTCTCTCTCTCTCTCTCTCTCTCTCTCTCTCTCTCTCTCTCTCTCTCTCTCTCTCTCTCTCTCTCTTCTCTCTCTCTCTCTCTTCTCTCTCTCTTCTCTCTCTTTTCTCTCTCTCTCTCTCTCTCTCTCTCTCTCAAGGATAACATTAATACGCCAATAATTTCTCATTGAAATCGTCGCTTGTCAGTAGAAATTAATGACCTGAATATCAACAAAATTCCTGGAAATAGTAGCGAGAATAATTCCACCGCAATGACAAAAATCCTCTTCATAAAATATATAATTGTAAGACATAAAATACGCTTCATATTTCTTGCATATAGTAGGTGATGTGAAATACGTTAATCTTCCCAAATTCTCTCTCTCTCTCTCTCTCTCTCTCTCTCTCTCTCTCTCTCTCTCTCTCTCTCTCTCTCTCTCTCTCTCTCTCTCTCTCTCTCTCTCTCTCTCTCTCTCTCTCTCTCTCTCTCTCTCTCTCTCTCTCTC
>JACEEZ010021134.1:685891-695891 GCA_016584305.1 Chionoecetes opilio | reverse complement strand
GAAAAACTGTCATTATTTTCAGGACGAATGGAAATACATAAAGAAAATATGCAGCATTTAAGACACAAAAAGACTTAATAATTATCTTCGTTCTAACATTACATGATAACTTTTTTTTCACATAATGTCCCACGGATGTAAATTAAATGCATTGTGTTCTTTCGCTGTCTTTCTTTTTTTTCATTTTCTCATTTGTGTATTCAGTATATGTTTTCTTTTTGAGCGCGTGAGAGTCCACACACACACACACACACACACACACACACACACACATACACATACACATACACATACACACACACACACACACACACACACACATACACACACACACACACACACACACACACACACACTTCTGCAGACTATTATCTACTAACACGTTGGCGTATAATTACTACATACATAAAACTCTCTTCTCTTCAAATTTACAGAAACATGCAAATGGAGAGAGAGAGAGAGAGAGAGAGAGAGAGAGAGAGAGAGAGAGAGAGAGAGAGAGAGAGAGAGAGAGAGAAAAGAGAGAGAGACAGAGAGAGAGAGGGAGAGACAGAGAGAGACAAGAGAGAGAGAGAGGGAGAAGAGGAGAGAGAAAAAGAGAGAGGAAAAAAACAAAAGAATGAACACAAAAAGGGCCCCTGGTGACACAATATAACTTTCTCATTTCGGAGCGAGAAAGAAAAAAGCGACGGGGCCGGCAAACAAAATAGCTAGGAATACTTTCACAGACAAGAATACATTTCGGGTTTAGTGAGAAACGAGGAAATTCTCTCACTGGTTGGGAGGAAAGGAGAGACCCAATATCCTGTAGGTGTTGGGGGGGAGAGAGAGAGAGAGAGAGAGAGAGAGAGAGAGAGAGAGAGAGAGAGAGAGAGAGAGAGAGAGAGAGAGAGAGAGAGAGAGATGGAAGGAAGGGAGGGAGGGTAAGATGGAGGAATGGAAAGGAGGTGATAACAAGAGTCTTACGGCATTCCAGTATTGAAACGAAATCAACTTGAAATGAAAAGAAAATATGCTCCTTTCCCTTTGTCTGTGTTTGTTTTGTCATATATATTTGTTACACATACACACAACACACACACACACACACACACACACTCACACCACACTACCACCCACACACAAAACACATACACATAAACACAAACACACACGAAACACACACACACATACACAAAACACACACAAACACCCACACACACACACACACACAAACACCCACACACAGACAAAGTACATACATATATACACACACACACAACAAAGTACACACATACACACACAAAACACACACAAACACATACACACACAGTCAAACACACACACACACACACACACACTCAAACACCCACCCACAGACAAAGTACATACATATATATACACACACACAGACAAAGTACACATACACACATACCCACACACACACACACAACACACACACAGGCCGGTCCTTCTCACCCCTAAACTTGAGATAACTCGTCGGCGCTGCCTGGCTTCCGGTTTAAACACTCGTTCCCTTGGCTAAGTCGTAAAGTGGAAAATTCTATTCAAAGAGGAGGAGAAAAGTGCGCTGAAGTTAGGCTGGCGAGACGGCCGCTTGAAGACGACAATATCCTATGCTGGGGGGGGGGGGGGGGGGGGAGAAGGACGGGGTGGGGGGGAAGGAGGGGGGAAAGGTGGGGTCAGTGTAGTAGTGGAAGGAGAAGGGAGGAAATGCGGTCATAGGAGGAGGAAGGAAGGGAAGGAAGGGAAGGGAAGCGAGGAGAGGGGTCATGAGAGGAAGGAAGGGAAGGGGAAGGGAAAGTGAGGGAAGAGAAAGGGTCATGAAGGGAGAGAGGAAGGGAAGGGAAGGGGAAGGGGAGGGAAAGAGAAAGGGTCATGAAAGGGAGGAAGGGAAGGGAAGGGAAGGAAAAAGGGTCATGGGAGAGGGGAAGGGAAAAGAGGAAGGGAAGTGAAGGGAGTGGTCATGGGAACGTGGAAGGAAGGGAAGGGAAGGGAAGGGAAGGGGTAAGTGGTATGGGGGGGACATTCGAAGTGGTGGAAGAAGAGACTAGAAGGGGTGATGGTAGAAAGGGAAAGGAGGGAAAGGGAAGGGAAGGGAAGGGAAGGAAGGGAAGGCAAGGTGAAGGGGAAAAGGCAAAGCTTCAAATCACGACCTGTAATGTTGGCTTGGAAATGGTAGGAAAGATAAAGCTGGAAATGGGTGAAGAGACTGAAGACAATCTGGAAATGGAGGCAGATGGAGGCAGGTGTTAATCCGCAATGGGCAGGTGATAAGGGTAATCCGGGAGCAGGTAATGATAAGGGGGGCGGGGGGCGCAGGGGGGGATTATTGGGGGGCGTGGAAAGAGAAGAGAATTCGATAACATACATAGGAGGAGGAACATTAAGGGATGGAGGGATAAGGGAATACATTTACTGATAGAAAGGAGAGGAAGGAAAAGATGGAAGAGGTAGAAAAGTAGATGAGGAGTAGAGAAAGAAGAGAGTAAGAGAGTAAGAAAGAAAGAGTAGAGAGTAACAGAAAGAAGGAGAGGAAGGGAAAGAAAGGGAAAGAAGGGAGAGGTATAGAGAAGTAGAGGAGGAGTAGAGAAAGAAGAGAGTAAGAGAGTAAAGAAAGAAACAGTAGAGAGTATAGAGAAAGAGAAAGAAGGGAGAGGAAGAGAAAGAAGAGAAAGGAAGAGAGTAAAGAAAGAAACAGTAGAGAGTATAGAGAAAGAGAAAGAAGAGAAAGGAAGAGAAGTAGAAGAAGAGTAGAGAAAGAAGAATAAGAAAGAGAGTAAAGAAAGAAACAGAGAGAAGAGAAGGGTGCAATCTGTTTAAAGGGAGAAATAGGTAAAAGGAAGCCATGGTTTAATGAGAATGAGATTAATTAATACCTACTTACCGGTTTTGTGCAAGAAAAAAAATATGTATCCTACTCTATAGACATTAAAATTTTGGTTCATAAACTATACAAAAAATGAAAACGCCCCTTAAATCCTCGTTACCACATTTATAATCGTTAATAAATGGGATAAGAATGGCTAATGGTTCGGAGAGTTGATATGGAGTACATTTTTATCCCATTAATCGTGGAGCGCTGATGGTCATTAGGATATCAATCATTACTACGACAGTCATTACCTCTATCACACCTGCGCCGCCACCTGTCACCACCTGTCACCACCTGTCCCCTCACTAATGATGCATAACCCCATCTTTGCTCCTGACACCACTCCCCTCCCTCCTGACTCCCTACTGACTCCTTCCTGACTCCTTACTGACTATTAACCTAGGAATATAAAAAAAAAATGTTTCCTAACTGACTAACTACTGACTCCCTCCTTACTCTCTACTGACTACCTACTGACTACTAACCTATGATACAAAAAAAAAACCTCTCTCCTGACTACGATAAATGATTAAAAAACTGACACTATTGACTACCTACTAACCAACGAAAAAAAAAAATCTTAGAAACTGACTCCGCACTGACTAAACTAGCCTACGATAAAAGATTAAAAAAAATACTCCTCACTGACTACTAACCTGTGATAAAAAAATAATAAAATAAAAAAAAAGTTCCCTACTGACTACTAACTAACCTAAAATAAAATAATAATAAAATTTTTTAATTGGTGATCAGATTTTGAGATTATATTCTTTCTTCGCGTTGAGTGCCAAGCCGCCTTTTTTATTTTTATTTGCCCTTTGTCCAGTTCTTTGTGATGTATATAAAAAAAAAGGTTGAAATAAAAAGCTAGGGAATAGAGCCACCAATACTACTAATGCCCCTTCTTTTTATATTCCCCAAATGACTTTTTGATTCACATAAATGGACGATATCACAGGCCTTAAAAACGGGGAGAAAATTATTGCAGATTGCCACTCTCTTCCGCCCCAAAATAAAAAAATAAAATAAATGGTTCCACAGAAAGCGAGGTCATCGATTTATTCAGATTTTTTGCCGTGAAATTCCAATTCCCAATTCTGGTGACCTGACATGATTTTCTTTAGTGGTCATTATTGTGTTTTTTTGTCATCAATTATGCCAGACTTATTTTTTATCTTTATTTTCTACCACACTACAACACTGCTGATATACTAGACCAATACTATAAATTTTCACGAAAAATACCAAAATTTATAACCCCTCTTTCCCTTTATACTTTTTACTACTACTATACTACGCACACTACTATACATACTATATTTACTACTACTATATTTTTTAAATATTACTACTATATATTTACTACTACGACTACGATACTATACTCTATATTACAACTACTGTATATACTACTACTGTACTGTACTATACTATACTACTACAAATTTTACTATTACTATTACTCTACTACTACTATACGATAGGGACACGTTTTATTTTTTACTATTACTTTACTATTACTACTATACTATACTACTGCTATATACTACTACTACTACTACGACGACGACGACGACGACGACGACGACGAGATGACGACGACGACGACGACGACGACGACGACGACGACGACTACTACTACTACTACTGCTACTTATAAGTACTGGCCAGCTTCAGGTCCTAATTTATTACTTTTTTTAACATGTAGTATTTATGCTGTCCACATATTCAAAGTCAAACATGCTTAAGCTCTTATGATGCTCAGGTTTGAAGACCATTTAACCTCATAAAAAAGAAAAAGAAAAAAAAAAAGAGGACCATCTAAAAATAATAATAATAATAATAGTAAATCTTCAATCTTAACTTTGCAGTCCTCGGGCATCAATGGACATCAAACACATAATATAGATACTACAGAACATTTCCTAAACACTTCTTAAACTTTTCCCCCATTACATCGATGATAAATTGGCAGATTATTGGATTGATAAACTGAAGAGAAGGAAGGAAAGAAGGGGAAGGAAGGAAGGAAAGGGAAAGGGAAAGGGGAAGGAAGGAAGGGGGAAGGAAGGAAGGAAAGGAAGGAAGGAAGGAAGGAAGGAAGGGAAAGGAGGAAGGAAAAAAGGAAGGAAGGAAGGAAGGAAGGAAGGGAAAGGGAAAGGGAAGGGAAAGGAGGGAGGAAGGAAGGAAAAGGAGGGAAGGAAGGAAGGAAGGAAGGAAGGAAGGAAGGAAGATAGGAAGTAAAGGGAAAGGGAAAGGGAAGGGAAGGGAAAAAAAGGAAGGAAGGAAGGAAAGGGAAGGGAAAAAAGGGGAAAGGGAAGGGAAAGGGAAAGGAAGGAAGGATGGGAAGGAAGGAAAAAAGGGGGTGGATAAAAAGAGGGGGAAGGGAAAAAAGAAGGGAAAAAGGGAAAAATGGCGGGGGGTAGGATTGAGGGAAAGGAAGGAAGGAAGGAAGGGAAGGAAAAATGTCCACGATAAACTAATCACGGGGTCACGTGCAGCGAAAAAAAAAAATAATAATCGATGGGGCTTTTCATATTCGACGAGGGGTGAAAAGTTGAGCGCTTTTTTTTAAAAGGAGAAAAACAGAACTTTGGGGAGACTTTAAAAATGAGAGAGAGAGAGAGGGAAAAGGGGGGGGGAAGGGGGGGGGAAGGGGAGGGGGGGGGGGGGGGCGGGGGCAAAAAAGGGATGGGGGAAAAGGGAGGAGGGGAGAGGGAAAGGAGGAGAGAAGGGGGGGGGGGGGGGAGAGAGAGAAGGGGAAAAAAAATAAAAAAAAAAAAAAAATTCCAAATGAAAAAAACCCCCTTTTTTTCCCCCCCCCTTTTTTTTTTCCCCCCCTTTTTTTTTTTCTTTTTTTTCCCCTTTTCCCCCCTTTCCCCCCTTTTTTTTTTTTTCCCCCCCAAAACCACGGCAACCCCCTTTTAAGGGAAAACTAATTTTTTAGGAAACCCCCCCCCCGGGGGCAAATGGAAAAGGAGAGGGGCCGGGAAGGGGACAAAGGGGGGGAGGGCGTTTAGCCGGGGCCCCCCCTTTTTAAAACCCCCCCCCCCCCCCCCCCCCCCCCCCCTTTTTTTTCCCCCCCCCCCCCCTTTTTTTGGGGTGCCCTGAGAGAAAAAGGGGCCCAAAAAAGGCGATGAGGGGCCGGGAGGAGGAGGATGAGGGGGGGAGGAGAGAGAGAGAGAGAAGGAGAGGAGAGGGAGGAGGAGGGGGAGAGGAGGAAGAGAGGGAGGGGGGGGGAGAGAGTGAGAGGGAGGGGGAAAAGGGGGGGGGGAGGGGGGGGAGAAGGAGAAGTTGAAGGGAGGGAGAAGGGGAGGGGAAAAAGGGAGGGGAGGGGGGGGGGGGGAGAGGGGAGGGGAGGAGAGAGAGAGAGAGAAGAAAGGAAAGGGGCGGAAAAGAAAAAGGGAAAAAGAAAAACAAAAAAAAAAAAAAAAAAGAAAAAAAACCCCCCCCCCCCCCCCCCCCTTTTTTTCCCCTTTCCCCCCCCCTGCCTCTCTCCTCTCCTCTCTCTCCTCTCTCCTCTCTCTGCTCTCTCTCTCTCTCCTCTCTCTCTCTCTCTCTCTCTCTCTCCTCTCTCTCACTTCACTTTGTCACCCTCTCACGGCTCACATCTTCTCTCTCCAGTCGCTCTTCCCTCTCTCTTTCCCCTCCGCTCCTGTTTCTATCCTCCCCTCTCACAGGGGGTGCTCACTTTTCACTTTGTCGGCGTCTCCTCTCTCACGGAACCCCACCTCTCTCTCTCTCCTCGCATTTCCCCTCTCTTTTTCTCCCTCGCGCTGGACCTTATTCTGCGGCCTCCAACGGGTCTCAAGCTACTGCCTCTCTTTCACTCCTCTCTTCTCTCTCTCTCTCTCTCTCTCCTTCTTCCGTTTTCTCTCTTCCCTTTTCCTTTCTCTCTCACTCTGCTCTCCTTTCGCTCTCGCGCAAACGATCTCTCGATGACTGCTTTTCTCGGCTCCAGGGCTGCGTGTAGATGAAGAGGTATTCTTTAGATTAACCCTTTACCTTTTCACTCTCAATTTGTTCCTGTTCGCCCAGATTGCGCGGCCTGAGAGAGAGAAGAGAGGAGAAGGAGAGGAAAAGAGAGAGAGAGAGAGAAAGAGAGAGAGAGAGGAGAGAGAGAGAGAGAGACGAGAGAGGAGAGAGGGGGAGAGGAGAGGAGAGGAGGAGGAGAGAGAGAGAAAAGAGAGAGAGAGAGAGAGAGAGAGAGAGAGAGAGAAGAGAGAGAGAGAAGAGAGAGAGAGAGAGAGAGAGACGTAAGAGTTAACTTGCCCGGAAAAGAACAAATTTGTTAAAAGTAAATAACACAGAAAACAATGGACTGAACACAATGCTCAGACGCTATAGAGAACTTCCTCTCTCTCTCTCTCTCTCTTCTCTCTCTCTCTCTCTCTATCTCTCTCCTCTCTCTCTCTCTCTCTCTCTCTCTCTCTCTCTCTCTCTCTCAAAACACATCATTAGGTCTATGAAATACCATTATCTCTCTAATTAATGACGAAATTACAGTTGATAAATCAAGGCAATGTTTCATCATACACTATGCAGTTTTCATTATTAAGAATTAACTAATGCTAAATAATGAACATGAAAAAATAATAACGTTTTGGTTCTTAAATATCGGACATCAAAGATAAAGCCCCCCTTCCCCCCCCCCCCCCCCCCCCGCGTTAAATTAATAAAACTCTGAATTTCACAATGTAGTATTCAAGAAAAACATCGTAAAGTCATAAATTCTCCATGCTAAAAAAAAAAAAAAAACCCACGACAAACTTTTTTAATGTTCGGAGCAAAAATATATGAAAATCTAAAGTTTCCCTCACACCTCAAAAAAAAAAAATATGCTAAGTAGTAAGAAAATTTCAGGATAGAAAATGTAAGAATGTAAAGTAAGAAGTAAGGAAAAAGTCATGTAAGAAATATAATAAAGAAACGCAATGGAAGAATAACGAAGGATCATAAAATTATACCATTACTCTTACATCTTGTCCGACCCTCACATTAATACATGTTAACCCCTCCCCCTTCCCCCCCCACGCCCATACACACCCACACCCACACCCACACACATCTACACACCGTCCATACACACCCACACACATACACCCCCACACCCCCACACACCCACACCCCCACCCATACACACCCATACACACCTACACTCACACCCACACCCATACACACCCACACCCATTACACACCCACACCCATACACACCCACACCCATACACACCCACACCCCCTTCCCGCTCATACACACCCACACCCATACACACCCACACCCCCTTCCCGCCCACACACACCCCCACACCGTCCATACACACCCACACCCATACACAACCACACCCCAAACCACCCACCCCCCTTCCGCCCACACACACCCCCACACCGTCCATACACACTCACACCCCCCATACACCCACACACCCACACACTGTCCATACACACCCACACACCCACACACATACACACCCACACCCCCACACACCCACACCAACACCCATACACACCCATACACACCTACACTCACACCCATACACACCCACACCCATACACACCCACACCCCCTTCCCGCTCATACACACCCACACCCCATACACACCCACACACCCTTCCCGCCCACACACACCCCCACACCGGGCCATACACACCCACACCCATACACACCCACACCCATACACACCCACACCCCTTTCCCGCCCACACACACCCCACACCGTCCATACACACCCACACCCCATACACACCCACACCCCCACACACATACACACCCATACCCACACCCATACACACCCACACCACCTTCCCCCCATACACACCCACACCCCCACACCGTCCATACACACCCACCACCCATACACACCCACACCCATACACACCCACACTCCCACACCGTCCATACACACCCACACCCATACACACCCACACCCCCTTCCCGCCCATACACACCCACACACCCCTCTACACCCCTGTGGGTCACCCTAGTCAGCTCCTTTTTGATGTCATGTTCTCGCGGGACAAAGACGAAGTGAGCAAAAAATATCTTCAATAACGACTCACTTAATTTTTTTCCTTCCTCCTTTTTTATTTATTCCTCTACGTTCTTCCTTTTTATTCCATTTGATATTCTCTCATTATTTCTTTTTCTAGCATTCTTTTCCTATCCTTTTCTTAGATATTGTGTTTTTATCTATCTGTTTATCACTCTTCCCTATCTTCCTTCTTTCTATCCCTCTTACTTTCCTATCCATTTGATATTCTGACATTAGTAATCTTCTGCTACCATTCTTTTCCATTTCTTTTTCTCAATTATTATGTTTTTATCTATGTCCCTTTTCCCATCTCTTCCTTTTTTCTATCCCTCTTCTTTCTTCCTTTTCATTCCATCTGATTCTCACATTAATTAATCTTCTACCATTTTTTTCCTTTTCTTAAATATTGTGTCTATCTATGTCACTTTTCTACCTTTCTTTTCTCTCTGTACGTTCTCTATCTCTTTTATCTCCTTTCGTTGCCCTTCCCTCCCTTCCATAAACCATATTTTCCCTTTATTTCCATCTCTGTGTCCTTCCTTCTATGCCTTTTCGTCCTCCCGCCAGCCCTCTACAGGAGATAAATGATAACACGATATTGGAGGACGGGCTGATAAGAGGGATGGTTTTATGTCTCTGTCTCTTTGTCATTCCGTCTTTCTGTCTCTTCCCTCATGTGTTAGCCTGTCAAGTTAGCCCTTTCTGTCTCTGTCTCTCTCTGTCTCTCTGTCATTCCATCTTTCTTTCTCTTTACTCATGTGTTGGCCCGTAAATCCGGCAGTCTATCTTTGTCTCAGAGTCTATCTGTCTGTCTGACTTTGTCTCGTAGTCTATCTGTCTGTCTGTTTGTCTGTCTCGGAGTCTATCTGTCTGTCTGTCTTTGTCTTGGGGAGTCAATTTGTCTTTGTCTTTGTCTCTGAGTCTATCTGTCTATCTGTCTTTGTCTCTGAGTCTATCTGTCTATCTGTCTTTGTCTCTGAGTCTATCTGTCTATCTGTCTTTGTCTCTGAGTCTATCTGTCTATCTGTCTTTGTCTCTGAGTCTATCTGTCTATCTGTCTTTGTCTCTGAGTCTATCTGTCTATCTGTTTTTGTCT
>JACEEZ010021134.1:653391-680891 GCA_016584305.1 Chionoecetes opilio | reverse complement strand
TAAGACTGAAAATGAAATAAGAAATAAGACTGAAAATAAAAGAAGAAATAAGACTGCAAAATGAAAGAAGAAATAAGACTGCAAATGAAAGAAGAAATAAGACTGAAAATGAAAGTAGAAATAAGACTGAAAATGAAAGAAGAAATAAGACTGAAAATAAAAGAAGAAATAAGACTGAAAATGAAAGAAGAAATAAGACTGCAAATGAAAGAAGAAATAAGACTGCAAATGAAAGAAGGAAAATAAGACTGAAAATGAAGTAGAATAAGACTGAAAATGAAAGAAAAATAAGACTGAAAATGAAATAAAAATAAAGACTGCAAATGAAAGAGAAATAAGACTGAATGAAAGTAGAAATAAGACTGAAAATGAAATAAGAAATAAGACTGAAATAAAAGAAGAAATAAGACTGTACCAAAGAAATAAGAATAAGACTGAAAATAAAAGAGAATAACTGAATGAAAGAAGAAATAGACTGAAAATGAAGAAGAAAGAAGACTGAAAATAGAGAAAATAAGACTGAAATGAAAGAAAAATAAGACTGAAATGAAAGAAGAAATAAGACTGAAAATGAAAGAAGAAATTAACGCAATGAGAGAAGAAATAAACTGAAAATGAAGAAGAAATAAACTGAAATAAAATAATAGACTGAAAATTAAGTAGAAATAAGACTGAAAATGAAAAAGAAATAGACTGAAAATGAAAGAAGAAATAGACTGAAAATAAAAGAGAATTAAGACTAAAAAAATGAAATAAAATAAACTGAAATGAAGTAGAAAAGACTGAAAATGAAAGAAGAAATAAGACTGAAAAAAAAAAAAATAATAAGACTGTAAATAAAAAGAATGAAAAGGATGAGCAGAGACAAGAAGGAAAGTATAAGGAAAAGATTGGATTGGATAGACAAAGAAAAAAAAGATCAAGACTCGTAGTAGGATGAAAGAGTTTAAGCGACAAGGAAAAGAGAGGGAAGGACAAAAGTTGGAAGAAAAATAATAAAGAAAGTAATTTTTTTTTTACCAATAGTTAGGGATTATCACCCTTAAGGGAATTGGGGAACACTCTTAAAATATTTTTGTCACTTTACCCTCTTTTCCCCTCTTTTTACCCTCTTTTACCATCTGTTTACCCTCGTTTTACCCTCTTTTACCCTCTTTTTACCCTCTTTTTACCCTCTTTTACCCTCTATTACCCTCTTTTACCCTCTTTTTACCCCCTTTTTACCCTCTTTTTACCCTCTTTTTATCCTCGTTTACCCTCTTTACCCTCTTTTTACCCTTTTTTGCCCTCTTTTACCCACTTTTACCCTCTTTTACCCTCTTTTACCCTCTTTTACCCACTTTTTACCCTCTTTTTACCCTCTTTTTACCCTCTTTTACCCTCTTTTTACCCTCTTTTACCCTCTTCTCACCCTCTTTTACCCCCTTTTTCTACCCTCTTTTTCTACCCTCTTTTACCCTCTTTTACGCTCTTTTTACCCTCTTTTACCCTTCATTTACCATATTTTACCCTCTTTTTACCCTCTTTTACGCTCTTTTTACCCTCATTTTACCCTCTGTTTACCCTCTGTTTACCCTCTGTTTACCCTCTGTTTACCCTCTGTTTACCCTCTGTTTACCCTCTTTTACCCTCTTTTTACCCTCTTTTTACCCTCTTTTACCCTCTTTTTACCCTCTTTTTACCCTCTTTTACCCTCTTTTTACCCTCTTTTACCCTCTTTTACCCTCTTTTTACCCTCTTTTATCCCCTCATTTACCATCTTTTTACCCTCTTTTTACCCTCATTTACCATATTTTACCCTCTTTTACCCTCTTTTTACCCTCATTTACCATCTTTTACCCTCTTTTTACCCTCTTTTACCTTTTTTACCCTCTTTTTACCCTTTTTACCCTCATTTAACCCTCTTTTTACCTCTTTTACCTCTGTTACCCTCTGTTACCCTCTTTTACCCTTTAACCTCTTTATCATCTTTACCATATTTTACCCCTTTTACCTCTTTTACTCTCTTTTTACCATCTTTACCCTTTTACCCTCTTTTCCATCTTTACCTTCATTACCATATTTTACCCTTTTTACCCTTTTTTACCCTCTTTTTACCCTCTTTTGTTTATAAATTCTGAAGTTGAAAAAATATACATTAAACACAGCTAAATAAAACTCAATCACTATTTTTTTCACCATGCCAGGAAATTCAGAGCAACAGGCAAATGACTACTAATATATTGAGAAAAAAACCAAACATTTTTCTGACATGGAATATAAAGGAAAAGAGAAAACAAGAATACAAATACACAACAAATACAAATGAAAGTAAAAATAACAATTAAAAGTTCCAAACAAAGAAAGGAAATAGCACTGTATAAAGCATAAACAAATATACTGGTAATGACCTGGGCAAAAGAGGGTAAAAAGAGGGTAAAACGAGGGTAAAATGAGGGTAAACAGAGGGTAAAAAGAGGGTAAACAGAGGGTAAACAGAGGGTAAAATGAGGGTAAAAAGATGGTAAACAGATGGTAAACAGAGGGTAAAATGAGGGTAAACAGAGGGTAAAAAGATGGTAAACAGATGGTAAACAGAGGGTAAAATGAGGGTAAACAGAGGGTAAAAAGAGGGTAAAAAAAGGGTAAAAAGAGGGTAAAATGAGGGTAAACAGAGGATAAAAAGAGGGTAAAAAGAGGGTAAACAGAGGGTAAACAGAGGGTAAAATGAGGGTAAACAGAGGGTAAAATGAGGGTAAAAAGAGGGTAAAAAAAGGGTAAAAAGAGGGTAAAATGAGGGTAAACAGAGGATAAAAAGAGGGTAAAAAGAGGGTAAACCGAGGGTAAACAGAGGGTAAAAAGAGGGTAAACTGAGGGTAAAATGAGGGTAAAAAGAGGGTAAACGAGGATAAAATAGTTCAGAGGGTAAAAAGAGGGTAAAATAAGGTAAAAGAGGGTAAACATAGGGTAATACGTGGGTAAAAGAGGGTAAAATGGGTAAACAGAGGGTAAAAAGAGGGTAAAAGAATTAAGAGGGTAAAAAGAGGGTAAAAAGAGGGTAAATAGAGGGTAAGAGTTAAAAGAGAGTAAAAAGAGGGTAAACCGAGGGTAAAAAGAGGGTAAAGAGGTAAAAAGAGGTAAAAGAGGGTAAAATAGGGTAAAATAGGGTAAAAGAGGGTTAAAAAGAGGGTAAAATAGGGTAAAAAGAGGGTAAAGAGGGTAAAAAGAGGGTAAAAAGAGGGTAAAAAGATAGTAACGAGGGTAAAAGAGGTTAAAAAGAGGGTAAAAGAGGGTAAACAGTGGGTAA
Organism: Chionoecetes opilio; assembly: GCA_016584305.1. Taxonomy (NCBI): domain Eukaryota; kingdom Metazoa; phylum Arthropoda; class Malacostraca; order Decapoda; family Majidae; genus Chionoecetes; species Chionoecetes opilio. The sequence continues at coordinate 677,605 of JACEEZ010021134.1, read as the reverse complement.
AAAGAGGGTAAAGGCGAGAACACAGACGCGGAAGTGTACTAAATAACTGAGGGAAGAGGAAGAAGAGTAGACAACGGAAGAGGGGAGGAAGGGAACAACAAAGGAGAGGAAGGGAAATCCATAAGCATGAATGCCAGAGAAAGAAACTCCATAAGGAAGATGGGTCAGAGAGAGAGAGAGAGAGAGAGAGAGAGAGAGAGAGAGAGAGAGAGAGAGAGAGAGAGAGAGAGAGAGAGAGAGAGAGAGAGAGAGAGAGAGAGAGAGAGAGAGAGAGAGAGAGAGAGAGAGAGAGAATAAATCAAAAATATCAGTTGAAAGTCAGTGGAAAGAAAAGCGAAGACACAAGAGAAAACAAAGAAAAATATACCAAAAACCTCAACAAAATCATCCTCGAAGTATCACGTTTTACACAACATGGAAACAAAAAACAAAAAAAAGGGGTCCAAAAAACAAAACAAAAAAAGGTCGAACATGAAACTTTCCTCACAACACAGAAAAAAAAAATTTAAAAAAATCGATGTACCAAATGTGAGCATGAAAATAAAAATTGGTAAAAAATTGTTAAAAAAAGAGGAATGTATAGGAACGAGGGGAAAAAAGAGGGGAAAGGAGGCCCAAAATCCTTTAAGATATGTCACGAAGGATGTGAAAGGAGGCAGTGAGGGGAGAGGCGCGCTGGCTGAGGCTTGAACCGGACATCAGTTTTATTCACGAGTGGGCAGCCTTGAACGAGAACACCGATCGAGTGTGTCTGTGTGTCTGTGTGTCTGTCTGTCTCCCCCTACCTACACACACACACACACACACAGACACAGACACAGACACAGACACACACACACACACACACACACACACACACACACACACACACACACACACACACACACACACACACACACACACACACACACACACACACCCTAAGGTACGACAGATCGTGCCTTAATTTACTATATACATTTTGTTGTATGTGAAAAGTGTTAGAATTGCAATAAATATCACTTACTTACTTTCTTACTTACTTACTTACTTACACACACACACATAAACACACAAATATATCACTCGTATGGTGGATAGAATGATGATTTTCTTCGTCCATTGCTCTCTATCTCTTCAGCCTTCCTATAAACACACATACTCATCAATCAACTCTTAAATAAACAATAAAATGACCGTAAAATAAACACAGGATTTTATTAAGACCTCCACCAACTACCTCAACCACCACCACCACTTTATCCACTCCCACCCACTCCCTTCCTCCTCTCTCCTTCTCTCCCTCCCTCCTTCCCTCCTTCAGACGTGACCCGAAATAAAGGAAGGAACTTAAGTGACGTCTCAGGACCGCCCCCCCAACCCCCTATCGCTCCCCAACCCCCCCTTGCCCCCCTTCTAAAAATAATATTTTCTCGCCTTGAGGAATCAAAGAAAAAGATCCTCGATATTTCAAGGCGAAGAGGATATGAATCTGACCCAATCCATCACCTTATTTTGTGTGTGTGTTTTGTGTGTGTGTGTGTGTGTTGTGTGTGTGTGTGTGTGTGTGTGTGTGTGTGTGTGTGTGTGTGTGTGTGTGTGTGGTGTGTGTGTGTGTGTGTGTGTGTGTGTGTGTGTGTGTGTGTGTGTGTTGATAGATGAGGGAGTTGAAGAGGAATTGAAAAAGTGACGATAGGAAATATTGTGAAGGTAAGAAATTGATGAAAAATATGATAAAATGATGGTTTTAGGGAAAGACGATATAAGGGAAGATAAGAAAAATACGAGAGAATGTTTTGAGTTAATGTAAAAAAGAAAGGAAATTTGGGGAGTTAGGGAAAAGGTGATGGGGTAGATAAGGAAGATAATAGGAAGGAAGATAATAAGAGCCTACAGGCACTATAGGCTCCAACGTAAAAACAAGGAAATCAAAAGAAAGGCTCTAACTTAATAAAAAAAAAAAAACGTATAAAAAGGCTCCAACGAAAAAAAAAATGTAAAAAAAGGCTCCAACGAAAAAAAAAAACGTAAAAAAATGCTGCAACGTAATAAAAGAAAACGTCAAAAATGCTGCAACGTCAAAAAATAAAACAGTAAAATAAGGCTCATGTAAAAAAACAAAACAATAAAGGCTCCAACGTAAAAAAATAAATCAGTAAAAAAGGCTCTAACGTAAAAAAAAAAAAAAAAGGCTCCAACGTAAAAAAAAAAAACGTTAAAAAAGGCTCCAACGTAAAAAAATAAAACGTTAAAAAAGGCTCCAACGTAAAAAAATAAAACAGTAACTCCAACGTAACAAAATAAAAAAAAGTAAAGAAAGGCTCCAACGTTAAAAAATTAACAAGTAAAAAAAGGCTCCCATGTAAAAAAACAAAACAATAAAGGCTCCAACATAAAAAAATCGTAAAAAAAAGAAAGGCTCCATCGTAAAAAAACGTTAAAAAAAGGCTACCACGTAAAAAAAAGAACAAAAAAAGGCTCCGATATAAAAAATAACGTAAAAAAAAGAAAGGCTCCAACGTAAAAAAATAAAACAGTAAAAAAAGTCTCTAACGTAACAAAAAAAAAACGAAAAGAAGGCTCTAACGTGAATGTATAACTAAAAAAAGAAAGGCTCCAATGCAAAAAAAAAAAAGGAAAAAAAATATAAAAGGAATTTCCATAGAGGGACGCAGGCAAGAGCGGCTTCGTAAAGTATTCAGAAGAGAAAGTGGTGGAATTTTTTATCTTATGATGTAATACGAGCTTTTCCATCGGGCTGAGGATCCTGATAACACGATAAGGATAACACACAAGATAACACAAGCAAACGATAAAAAAAGAGAAAAAATAAGCAAATAAGAAAAAATAGGAAAAAATTAAAATAAGTTAAATATGAAAAGATAAGAGAACAAAAAAATCGATGTACTAAATGTGAAAAGAGTAAAAAAATATATATATGGGAAGAAAACAAGAAAAATATTAGTTAAAGATATATACAAGAGAAAAGGAAAAAAATATAAATGAGAATGTGGAGGGAAAAATATAATTAAACAAAGGAAAATATGAAAAGCTAAAAAAAATATTAAGTCAATAAATTTGTATAAAGGAAAATAATACGCATGAAGGTAAAAAAAGAGGCAAGGGGGGGGGAGAGAGAAGAGAGAGAGAGAAGAGAGAGAGAGAGAGAGAGAGAGAGAGAGAGAGAGAGCGAGAGAGAGAGAGAGAGAGAGAGAGAGAGAGAGAGAGAGAGCTTTCTAAGTGGGAAGGAGAGAGGGAAGAAAAGGTAGGAATAATGGAGGCAAGAGACTGGGGGGCGTTAGAAAAGAAGGTAGAGAGAGAGAGAGAGAGAGGAGAGAGAGAGAGAGAGGAGAGGAGGAGAAGAGAAGAGGAGAGAGGAGAGAAGGGAAAGAAAGGAAAAGGACGAATGTACTACTACTAACTACTACTACTAAAATACATACTACTACTACTACTACTACTACTACTACTTTTCTACTACTACTACTACTACTACTACTACTACTACTACTACTATTATTACTACTACTACATAACATAACATTAATTGAACCCAACTATAATCACCATTAGGTATCAGAAATTCAAGTGCCTCCTAATTAAGCATGGAGCGTGTCTAGTTAACTGGGAACACCTGTTTTACCTGCCCTCGAGAGTTTGGAGTGAGGAGTGAGAGGGAGAGCCGGGAATGAACAACACAGGGGAAATGAGCAATGAGTGAAGGAAAGGAATGAACGAGTTGAGGAAGAGAAGGGAAATGGCTCTTTAAACTGAGAGAGAGAGAGAGAGAGAGAGAGAGAGAGAGAGAGAGAGAGAGAGAGAGAGAGAGAGAGAGAGAGAGAGGGGAGAGAGAGAGAAGAGAGAGAGAGAGGAGAGAGAGAGAGAGAGAGAGAGAGAGAGAGGACATAATTAACGGGCGGTCCTTCAGACTCTTCCCTTTAAATTTCACATCCTACCTTACGTGAAATATTTAATTAATCATCACTGCCCCTGCTCTCTCTCTCTCTCTCTCTCTCTCTCTCTCTCTCTCTCTCTCCTCTCTTCTCTCTCTCTCTCTCTCTCTCTCTCTCTCCTCTCCCCTCTCTCTCTCTCCCCTCTCTCTCCCCTCTCTTCGTCTATTCTTGTCTGTCTCAACTTTTCTCCCATACTCATACTTTTCCACTGTGACCTTCCTTTCTTTCTACCTCCTCCCTCCTCCTCCTCCTCCTCCTCCTCCTCCTCCTCCTCCTCCTCCTCCTCCTCCTCCTCCTCCCTCTCTCCTCTCCTCTTCTCCTCTCCTCTTTCCTCTTCCTCCTCCTCCTCCTCCCCCCCCCCCCCCCTGGAGCGCCCTCAGGTGTGCTCTGTGCCAGGGAACAAGAGATGTGCGGCAATTACTGTTCACCTCACCTCTCACATCCCTCTCACATCACTCTCACACCTCTCACATCCCTCTCACACCTCTCACATCCCTATCACACCTCTCACATCCCTCTCACATCCCTGTCACACTCTCACACCTCTCAACACCCCTCTCACATCCCCCTCACATTCCCCCTCACATCCCTCTCACACTACTCACATCCCTATCACCCTCTCACATCCCCTCCCACATCCTCTCACACCCCTCTCACATCCCCCACATTTCTCTCACATCCCTTCACACCCCCCTCACACCCCTCTCACATTCTCTCACACCCCCTCACACCCCTCTCACATTTCTCTCACATCCCCTCACACCTCTCACATCCCCTCACATCCCTCTCACATCCCTCTCACACCCTCTCACACCCCTCTCACATCCCCTCACATTTCTCTCACATCCCTCTCACACTAATCCCCACACACACACACACACACACACACCACACTACACACACCCAAGGTACGACAGCATCGTTGCCTCTAATTCTACGATATAATTTGCTTGATGCTTGAAACAGTGTTCAGAATTGCAGCATATAAATATCACTTACTTAACTTTCTCTTAATAGACTCTACTATACTTACACACCCACACAATAACACACAAATATATCTACTCGTCATAGGTGGATTAGAATGATGAGTATTATCCTTCGTCCATTGCTATCGATCTCATTACAAGCCTTCTATAACCACACATACTCATCAATCAACTCTTAAATAACAATAAAATGCACCTGTAAAATAAACATCAGGATATTTATTAAGACCTCCATACCAACTACCTACAACCACCACCACCATTTATTCCCACTCCCACCAACTCCCTAGATCTCTCCTACCTCTCCTTCTCTCCCTCCCTCCTCCCTCCTTACAGACGATGACCCGAAATAAAAGGAAGGAACTTAAGTGAAGTCTCATGACCCGAACCCCCCCAACCCCCTTATCGACTCCCAACCCCCCTTAAAGCCCCCTTTCTAAAAATAATTTATTCTCGCACCTTGAGCCCGAATCAAAGAAAAAAGATCCTCGATATTTCAAGCGCGAGAGAGATATGAAAATCTGACCCAATCCATCACTATATTTTGTACGTGTGCCTCGTTTTCGTGATCGTGTGTAGGGTTCGTGTGTGTGTGTGTGTAGTAGTAGTTGTGGTGCTGGGTGATGATCGCTGTGTGTATGTGTGATTGTAGAAATAATTTCACTTTAAATAGCGCCTAACACCTGGTTTGTGGTTGTGTGCTGTGTGTGTGTGTGTGTGCTATGTGTAGTGTGTGTGAGACAAATGTGTGTGTGTGAATAGATGAGCGAAGTTGCAGAAGGAATTTTGAAAAAGGCACGCATAGGAAATATTGTGAGTAAGAAATGATGAAAAATATGAATAAAATGATGCGTTTTCTAGGGAAAGAACGCATTAATAAGGGAAGATAAGAAACCATACGCAGAGCAATGATTTGAGACTTAATATGTAAAAAAGAAGCGAAATTACTGGGGAGTTATGTGGGAAAAGTGATGGGTAGTAGATAAGGAAGATAATAGAAGAGAAGATAAGATAATAAGCAGCCTACAGGCCCCACATAGGCTCCACGTAAAAACAAGGAAATCCAACAATCCAGGCTTAACTAAACACAAACCCAAAAAACAGTATAAAACCGCTCCAACGTGACCCCCAAAATGCTAAAAAAAGGCTCCAACTCCCCCCAAAAAACGTAAAAAAAATGCCTGCATGTCGATAATAAAAGGAAAACCGTTCATAATGCCTGCAAGCGTCAGCAAAAATAAAACAGCTAAGAAATAAGTCTCATGCTAAAAACAAAACAATAAAGGCCCTATCAACAGTAAAAAAATAAATCAGTAAAAAAGGCTCTAACGAAAAAAAAGAAAAAAAAGCCACCCCAACGTACCCAATAAAACGCGATTAAAAAGGCTCCAAACGTATACCCAAAAACGTATCCCTTTAAAAATAGGCTCCCGTTAAAAATATAAAAAACAGTAAAAAAGCGTCTTACGCTAAAAAAAAGAAACAACAAAAAAGCCTCCAACGTAAAAAAAGATTAAAAAAGGCCTCTCAACGGTCAACAAAAATAAAAAGTTAAAAAAAGGCTCAACGTAAAAAATAAAACATTAAAAAAAGGCTCCAACAGTAAAAAAAATAAAAAAGTAAGAAAGGCTCCAACGTTAAGAATATTACAAAAGTAAAAAAGGCCTTCCCATGCTAACAACAAAAAACAAGTAAAGGCCTACCCACCCATCAAAATCGCAAATAAAAAAGAAAGGTCTCCATCTTTAAAAAAAACGTTAACAAAGGGACACAACGCTAAAAAAAGAAAAAACAAGGCTCACGATATAAAAAATTAAACGTAAAAAAAAGAAAGGCTCACTAAAAAAAAAAATCAGTAAAAAAAGTCTCCTAAGTACTAAAAAAAACCTACAAAGAAGGCTAATAACGTAAATGGTTACTAACAAAAAGATAGATGGCCTCCCCATGTAAAAAAAAACGAAAAAAAAGTATATAAGCGGAATTTCCATAGAAGGGACGCAGCCAAGCAGGCGGCCTTCGTTCAAAGCTATCACAGACATGAGAAAGTGCGTGAATATTTTTATCATTATGATGTTAAAAAAAACACGCAAGCTTTCCATCGCGGCTCGAGGATCCTGATAACACAGATAGGATGAGGGACACACAAGATAAAAGCCAAACGATAACCCCCAGAGGAAAAATAAGAAATCAAAAATAGCGAAGAAAAAAAATGAATAGATAATATGAAAGATAAGATCCCAAAATGATGTACTAAATTGTGAAAAGAGAAGTAAAAAAATATTATATATTTTTTTTACGCAAACCCTTTTGAAAAATATTAAGTATTAAAGTGCGATACTATACAGAGAAGGAAAAAATATAATAAATGAGAATGTGCGAAGAGGAAAAATATAATTAAACAAAAAGGAAAAATATGAAAAGCTAAAAAAAATAATATAAGTCAATAAATTTAGTACCCCCAGGAAAATATAGTGCGCCATGAGGGTAAAAAAAGAGGCAATGCGAGGGGGAGGAGAGAGAGAGAAGAGACCTGTGGAGCAGAGCGGCAGATGAGAGAAGAGAAGAACGAGTAGATGAAATAAAAAGAAGAAGGACGAGGAGAGCAACGAAGAGAGAAGAGAGAGAGATTGTCGATGCTCGTAGAGAAGCTTTATGAGTGGCGAAGGAGAGAGAGAAGAAACAGGTTAGAATAATGGAGGCAGATGACGCTCCCCCCCCTTAGGCATCATGAGTTAGAAAGAAGGCTTAGAAGAGAGAGAGAGAGAGGAGGAGGAGAGATGAGAGAAATGAGAGAGAGAGAGGAGAGCATAGAGAGGACCGAAAGAAAGAAAAAGAAAAGGAAATGAATGTAACTTACTAGACATAAGCTACTAACTACATATACTGCCTACCTGACCAAAAAAAAAAATACTACTACTCACTAACTACTACTACTAATACATACTACTCACTACTACTACTTACTAGAAACTAACTAACTACTATTCATTACTCGCTACTACACATTACTAACTATTTTTTTTTTAATTGAACCAAATATAATCACCATACTAAGCAGCTAATCAGCAACAATTTCAAGTGCCCTACTAATTAAGCCATGGAGCGGCTGATCTAGGTAACTAGCGGACACCTGTCTGTTAACCTGCTCCCTCTGAGAGTTTAGATCAGCTGAGGACCCGCTGAAGAGGAATAGAGAGCCGGGAATAGAACAACGACTCTAGCGGGAAATGAAGCAATTTTATGCGTGAAGGCAAAGCCGGAATGAACGAGTTGAGGCAAGAGAATGGAGGAAATAGGCTCTTAAACTAGAGAGAGAGAGAGGAAGAGGAGACGATGAAAGGAGATTACTTTGAGAGGTGATTCCGAGAATTGACCAAGAAGCACGATTAGATCGAGAGCAGAGCCAAGATTGAGCGAGATGATAAGAAGAGAGAAGCAGGAGAGCAGACATGAGATGAGAATCTGGAGACGAGAGAGGAAGAGCCTGATGAGAGAGAGAGAGAGAGTAGGCCCAATAAGTTAACACCGACTACCTTCCCCTATTAAATCTTCACATCCTACCTTACAGTGGCCCAAAGATTAATTAATCCATCACTGCCCACCTGCCTCTACTCTCTACATCATCTACCATTCCTCTCTCTCTCTCTCATCTCCTACTCTCTCTGCTCCTCTCTCGACTCTCTCTCTCTACTCTCTCTCTTCTCTACTACTCACTCTCTCTCTACCTCTCTCCTCTCTCGCTCTATTCTAAGTCTGTCTCAACTTGCCTCTCCCATACTCATACTTTTCCACCTGTGATTCTTCTCCTTCTTTAACTACCTCCTCCTCCTCCTGCCTTGAACCCTTTCCTCCTCATTACCTCCTCCTTCCTACCCTCCACCTCCCTCCTCCTTCCTCCTCCTCCTCCTCCTCCTCCACCTTCTTCACTCTTCTTCCTCTCCTCCTCCCCCACCCCCCCCCTAGGAGCGCCCTCAGGTCGCTGCTCCCTGATAGCCAGGGAACAGAAGATGTGCCCGGCAATTACTGTCACCTCCACCTCTCACATCCCTACTCACATCACTCTCATGACCCTACCATCACCATCCCTACATCACCTCTCAACATCACCTATCACACCTCTCACATACCCTACTCAATCCCTGTCCACACCTCTCACAACAAGCCTCTCCACACCACTCTCCAAACCCCCCCCCTCACATTTCTCTAACATCACTCCTCACACTATCTCACATCCCCTATCACACTACTCACATCCCCCTCACATCACCTCTACAAACCCCTCTCACATCCCCCCCACTCACATTTCATACTACCTTTACACATCCCTTCACACCACAATCAAACCCCTCTCACATTCCATATCACACACCACCTCACACCCCTCAATCAAATTTCTCTCACATCCTTCACACCTCTCACATACCCCTACAATCCACTCATCACATAACCCTCTCACACCCACCTCTCCACACCCCTTATCCCCACCCCCCACCCACATCCCCCTCACATCTTCTATAACATCCACTACTCACATCTTATCACATACCCCCTCACATCCTCATTCACTATCCCATTCACTCACACCTCTCACACCTCTACACATCCCTATACATCTAACGTGGAAAAGCAGGAGCGGCAAGGACAAAGTTCGCCTCACACCTGAGTTCCTAAAGGCTCTAGATGCTAGTATGTACTCAGTCTAGTGCATAATTGTATGATGACGGTAGTATGTAGTAGCTGTGACCTAGTGTGTTGTGTGTGTGATAGCTGTCACGTGTGTAGTGAGTGTAAGTGTAGATGTGTGTTAGTGGCATGCCTGTGTGCATGTGTAGTGTCGTAGTGTGTGTGTGTGTGCTGTGTGTGCTGTGTGTGTGATGTGGTGTGTGTCGTGTGTATATGTAGTGTGCTGCTGTTGTCGCTGCTGTGTGTGCGCGCCTGTGCATGTGTGTCTGTTGTGTGTATGTGTTGTATGTATGCGCCGTAGATAATACCTAGTATATATGTGGTAAGTGTTTGTGCATGTGTCTCGTATATGCTCTGTCGCGTATCGTGATGTATGTATGGGTGTATAGAAATTAATTATATATATATATGTGATGCTATAAGTGTCTTGCGTTGCTGTATAATGCAACTGTATACTGTGTATCGTATTTTTTTTTCATCGCTTTCCTAACACCACTGAGCAGACTGAGAGAGAGAGCGAGATCGAGAGTATGAGATGAGAGATGCACTGCCACGGAGGCAATGATGAGAAGAGAGAGAGACGACGAGCTGGAAGAGAAGAGAGAAGACGAGAAGACGAGAGCAGAGAGGAAGAAAAGAGAGATGAGCGAGATGAGAGAAGAAAGCAGGCAGCAGAGAGAGAGAGAAGAGAGAGACTTTAACACATAGCCTACTGACCCTCACATAATGATGCAGAAAAGTTAAGAGCGACTCAGCAAGCAAAGCGAGATCACGCCTTCTACCCCCTCTTCCACTACTTCATCTCCCCTTACCTCCTCCTTTTATCTCTTCTCATTCTTTTTTCCCTTATACTTCGTACTCTCTTAACCTCACGTTCATCTCTAACTTAATCCCTTCACTCTACCCTAACTCTACTTACCCATACAACCTTCAATATAATCACTAATAACTTCCATCCCTTCATCTCCTACTAACTACTATCCCTGCCTTCTTTCTCTCTACGATAACCCTCCATTAAGCAATTACTAATATAATCTGCTAACTTCCCGAAAATTTCAATTCCTAATCACCTAACTATAAATACTACTCCATATCATGCATCCTCTACTTCCACTCCCTTCCTCTCCTAACTCCTACTACTTCACTCCCTTCCTTCCTCTCATCTACTTCCCTAGCCTTTCTTCATCATTCTAATTAGAAAAGCCAATTCCTTACTTATCCTAACTACATACCTCCCTTACCTTAATCTACTTAATAATATCCCTGCCTTTCTTTCTCTTTAATATAAACTTTCCCTACCCTTCATTCCTACTCCAATCCTAGCTATCCATCCACTTACCATATCCATACTACTCTACTTCCCCTGACATTATCTTTCTTCTGTAAATAAACTATACATCCCATTCAATCTCCTAATAAATTCCTCTTCACTAACTACTATATTACAAATTAATTTCTTTCTCTATAACTACTTACCATAACTACAATTCATTAAAATCTCCATATAAAATTACATACAACTTCTTCATAAATATAATAACACTTCCCTTCATTAATCTCCTATACTTCCGCTTCATTTTTTCTCTCTTTACTTACCATAAACATTCCTTAACGCTACCTCTACTTCCCATCCTTCCTTCCTAAATCCTCTAAATTCTATCCCTTCATTCATCTCCCTATAATCCTTCCTTTCCTCTTCCTTACTACTTCCCTACCCCTTCCTTCCTTACTCCTCTACTTCCCTCCCTTTTACCTTCCAATCTCCTCTACTATCCCTCCCCTTCCCTTCTATCTCTTAACTTCCCTCCCTGCCTTCCTCTCCTCATTCTTTCCCTTCCTTCCTTACCTCTACACTTCTACTTTCCCTCCTTCCTCCCTCCTCTACTTCCCTCCCTTCCTTACTCTCCTTCTAACTACCTTCCCTTTCTTTCACCTACTTCTTTTTTTTTATACTTCTCCTCCCTTCCTATCTTTTTGTCTTTTTATATACTCCTCTACTTCCCTCCCCTTCCTCTCTTTCTAATACTCACCCTACCCCATCATTTCCTCTATTTACTCATCCCTTTCCCTTTCCTACTTCTCAAGCCTTTAATTCTTTATCACACCTCCTTTACTTCTTTTAGCTTTCCTTCAAATTATTATACATCCAACCCTCTGCTTATATTCTACTCTTTTTTACTTCCTTCCTTCTTTGCTCTTCCATTCATCTCTCTACTCAGCTTTTCTCCCATAATTCGTTTTTTTTTCCCTTCCATATCTCTCTCTCTGCTCTCCTCTCTCTCTACTACTCTCTACTATCTCTTACTCTCTCTCCTACTCTCTCTCTCTCTCTCTCTCTCTATCTGCTCTCTCATCTATTCTCTACTCTCTCTCTCTCTCTCTCTCCTCTACTCTCTCTCATCTCTAAATCTCTCTCTCTACTCCCACAACCACTAAGGCTAATCCATGCCAAGCCCTCTACGCCTCAGCGTCTGTCTTGCCTCCATTATTGCTACATTTGTAGTAGTAGTATGTAGTAGTAGTAGTAGATCATTAGACCCCCACCAATCAAGCTAGTAGTGTAGTCAGTCAGTAGTAGCTATGTGAGCTAGTAGTATGTCAGTAAGTCTAGAGTAGTAGCTTGCTGTTCAGTTAGTATGTTGTATGTATATAGACTAGCAGTAGCTACAGTAGTAGATAGTAGTAAAGTAGCTAGTAGTAAAGTAGTAGTAGTAGCTAGTCTAGTAGTAGCTTAGGTAGTAGTAGTAGTAGTGAGTAGTAGTAGATTGTTTCTGTTGTTAGTTGTTTGTTGTCGTAGTTATAGTAGTTAGTTATGTGAGTAGCGTATAGTAGTAAGTAGCTAGTAGTAGTAACTGAGGAGCTCTTAGCTAGTAGTTGTTGTTGTTGTAAGTTTATAGTAGTAGTAATAGTAGTAGTAGCTAGATAGTAGTAGTAGTAGCTAGTAAGCTCAGTAGTAGTAGTAATAGCTAGTAGTAGTATGAGTTGTTGTTGTTGTTGTAGTTAAAGTAGTAGTCAATAGTAGTAGTAGTAGTAGTAAGATATGTAGTAGTACCCACAACTACGTTAGTAGCATAGTAGTAGATAGTAGTAGAGTTTAGGCTAGCACTAAGTAGTTAGTAAGTAGTAGATAAAGTAGTAGTAGCCTATGTAGTAGTAGTAGTAGTTGAGTCAGTAGTCTGGTTGTTGTTGTGTAGTGTTGTTCGTTGTTGTTGTGTTGTTAGTTGTAGTTTATAAGTAATAGTAGCCCCCCCCCAACTAAGTATGCATAGTATAAGTATGCTAAAGTTCTGAGTAGTATGTTAGTAGCTAGTAGTAGCTAGCTAGTATGTAGTGAGTAAGTTGTTGCTAGTTATAAAGTCAGTAGTATAGAGTAGTAATAAAGTATGTAGTAGTAGTCAGAAAAAACTCAGCTAGGTAGTAGTACTAGTAGTAGTTGTAGTCAATGTCAGTAAAGTACAGTAGCATAATCAGTAGTAGTTGTTGTTGTTGTTGTCTGCCTAGTTATAGTAGTTGAGCATAAAGTAGTATAGAAAGTAAGTAAATAGTCAGTAGTAGCCTAGTAGTAGTAAAGCTCAGTAGTAGCTAGTAGCAAATAGTAGCTAGTAAGTAGTAGTAGCTCACTAGTAGTGGTAGTAGTAGTAGTAAGTAGTAGCTAGTAGTAGTAGTTGTCTGTTGCATATCTTAATAGTATTAGTAAAGTAGTAGTAGAAGTAGTAAAGCTTAGTTAGTCAGTTAGCTAGTAGTAGTAGTAGTAAAGCCCTAGTTCAGTAGTAGCCTAGTAGTAGTAGTAGTAGTAGTAGCTAAGCTAGCTCGGGCACATTTAGTAATAATATAATAATCCATTTATCATATAAAATTCAAAAAATTTCGAGCCCAACAGTTATGGCTGTATCATATTTCCTATGCAAGGCTCCTAATAGTGTGACGCATTAACCGCACATACCTTCCGTGAACACATGTGACTAGTACGGGAAATTCGGTCTGAAATTGTCGCAACTTGGCTCATCTAGTCCTGCCCATGACCCCTAATTGACCTAGCACCTCCCTAAACACCCTGATCACTCTGCTTCCCTCCACACCTGACAAGATCAAATAACCTCGTCATGTGATCACTCTCACCTTGTAACTTGTAATTAATATAACCAGCCTCTAACACCCACCCCCCCCACACCACCACACACCACACACACACACACACACACACACACACACACACAAACACACGCCCACCCCCCACACACCACACACACAACACACAGAAGTAAAAATAGTAATGAGTGTCAGGAATGAAATAGCTAAGGTCAACAAAATTTCCTATATACATTGTATGTAATTAAGCCTCATCTAAAAATAATAGAAATGTTCATGATTTTCTTTTTTTCTCTCTCTCTCTATCTCTCTAACTCATCTCTCTCCTCTCTCCTCTCTCTCTCTCTCTCTCTCTACTCTCCTCTCTCTCCTCTCTACTACTCTCTCTATCCACTACTCCTCCTGCTACTCTCTCTCTCTCATCCTCTACTCATCTCTCTCTCTCTCTCCTACCACTCTACTCTACTACTCTACTCTCTCTACTATCCATCTCTCATCCGGTAAAGTATAGCCAGCCAACAGCGTAGACAAAATCGGAGCCACTTAACCTGAAATATAAGACTAATAAATAAAACTTTCTCGACACCTAACCTTTCCTTTTAGCTCACCTTACTTCATTCCCTCTCCACCATCTTACTCTTTCCCTCATGCTAACTCTAATTACTCTCCTAATTCCGGCCTAACCATCTTCCCCCTAATTCATTCACCGTACCTTCTCTCCCTTAACTTCCTGCCTCTGATTTTTGGGGTGTGTTTTTGGTGTGGTTTGATACCTTCTTTCTCTCCTTTAACCTCCTTCTCTACTACATACTTCCAACGTTAAATAATCTTCTCCTTTCATTTCCGCTCACCTTCTTTTCCCCACTTACCTGCCTATATCCATAGTTCTCCCCCAATTTCCTTCCTTCCATCTCCTCTACTCCTACCCTACTATCCTTCCTTTACCATATTCTAACTCAAACCTTTACCTCCTTTCTTCCTACATTCCTGCCTATTAACCTCCTTCTCTCCCATACATCCCTCCTTCACTTACAAACCTTCCTTCCTTTCTATTCATATACTACTTAGCAATGATAAAGTCATGCAGTGCTTTAAGAGAAGAAAATAAAAGAAAACAGTAAAAACGACCCCACCACTTACAATCCTCAAAGATCAAGATAACCTGATATACCTAACATACTTATACAAATGCCCAACGTATCTGAGGGACACATACTAAGAAGCCCCCCCATCAAGCAACTACTACACCAATAATAGACAATGAATTAAGAGGGCACAAAAGCCCTATCTAATCAACTGGCTAATCAATTCATTTTTTTCAAATCAGAAAAAAACATTATTTGGACTTCCAGCTATAAAGTATGAAGGCGGGGGGAAGGTTGCGCGCCTGAGATTGAGAAGCAGCGGCAGCAGCAGAGGAGAATGAAGAAGCATGTATGGAGATGGAGCGAGAGAGAAGATAGATGAAACCTGACGCTGTCCGCGAGACGAGAGACCAGAGCACGAGAATGAGAAGAATCGAGCATATGACCGAGAGGAGAGAGCACAGAGAGGAGAAGATATATGGAGCAAGACGCGTTTATAATTCAGCTCACTGCCATGCTTAAGAGAGATCGGAGAGAGATGAGAAAGACGAACGGAAGACCCGATACGCGCATGAGAAGAGAGATTTTTTTTTTCTTTTTTTGGAGAGAGGAGAAGAGAGAGCAGAGAGCAGGAAGAGACAAGAGGAAGATTCGAGCAGAGAGAGATGAGAGAGAGAGAGAGAGAGAAGAGAGCGAGAGTGACTGAGAAGATGGACGACGAGAACAGAACGAGAGAGATGAGGAGAAGAGAAGAGAGAGACGAGACTGAGAGAAGAGGATAGGAGGAGAAGAAGAGCAAGAGATTGTAAGAGCGCAGCAGACGTTGAGCACGGCGAGATGAGAGAGAGAAGAGCTAGGAGAATAGACGTCGAAATACGGAGAGCAGAATAGAGCAGAGGTGAGCAGATGACGAGAGCACAAGAACGCACGAGAGAGAACGAGAGGGTAAGGAGGAGCGGAAGAACTAACAAGGCCATCCTGCAGAAGACTACCTGAAGAATGAGGAAAGAAAGGGGAGGAAGAAGAAGAGCCGAAAGAAGAAAATCCAGGAGGAGCCGAGCAAAGAGCAGCCATTTTTTTCACAAAAACTTAAAAAATCAAGCAACGACACTACAAGCTAGAAAATAGCAAGAAGAAGGACGAAATATACAGAAGCCAAAACCAGAAGAAAAAGCCAAGATGAAGAATTGTAGAGCAGAGAGGCAAGAATAATAGAATCAAGAACAAAGAGCGCGAAAGAAATATCAGAAAGCAAAACCAGAATCAACAAAGAAGAATGAAGAAGTAGAAGAAAAGGAAGAAGCAAATAGATCCAGAAGAGGAAAGCGCAGAGTCTTGACCCATGGATAGATCTTAAAGCGCTGAGCCAGATAAAAGGAAGAAGAGCGAAGTGTGTCGAGTGAATATTTTTTTTTTTTCAAAAATCTGTCGCCTCCACAATAATTTTCCTCCCGAGGCAAAAATGTTTCTGGAATTAGCTGGCCAGGTAAATAAACACACCTGAACCACAAGGGAATTAGGGAAAGGTGGAGAAATACCCAATAGACCTACATAAAGAGGTCGACAGATAGACCAATAAAGACAAATAAAGATGGGACAGACTAGACCAATAAAGAACTAAATAAAGAGGTGACCAGATAGACCAATAAAGACTAAATAAAGAGGTGAATGTAGACCAATGAAGACTAAATAATAGAGGTGACGATAGACAAATAAAGACTAAATAAAGAGGTGACAGATAGACCAGTAAATGACTAAATATCTTCTGAACATCCTTGAATCATAAAAAACAATCTATATTTTGTCTTCATTTAAAAGTGTTTGCTTGTTTTAATTAAGATATAGACAGGTTAGTAAATAAAAGGTATATATAACAGTCTTGATAGTTTTCGTACGCTAACCAATAAACACAATTCCTAGCAATAAACACTAAATATTTCTCCCTAGGATAAAACAAAACTATTTTTTTCTTCATGCCAAGTTTTTTGTAGTTTTTAATAACTATCAAGACACTTTCATCATATATACAATAAACATATATAAACAGGTGAGACATATACAATAAACACTAAATATTTCCCCCTCTGAATATAAAAAAACCCAATCTATTTCGTGTTTCTTCTTCATTGTCAAGTGTTGTATCTTTTAATTAATATCAAGACACTTTTCATCATATATACCAATAAACACTAAATAAACAGTCTGAGCGATATACCAATAAACATCAAATAAACTATTTCTCCCTCTAAAACAAAACAAACAATCTATTTCGGGTTTCTTCTTCATTCCAAGTGTTTGTATTCTTTTAATAACTATCAAGACACTTTTTCATCATATATACCAATAAACCACTAAATAAACAGTGTGAGCGATATACCAATAAACATAACTATTTCTCCAGCTCTGAAACACAAAAAACAAACCAATCTATTCGTGTTTCATATGCAAATTTGTCACATGAATTTGAATGTTTTAAGAAGTATGTAGACAAGTCAGTAAGCAGAGCATATGTAACATTTCTGATCATTAAGTGTAACGAAAAATGTTGGAAAAAATAGTATTCTTTTTCCAACTCTGTAAATGACTTGCTAGCACCAAAGGGAAAGTTATTTTTTTGTGTGTGTTGTGTGTGTTGTGGTGGAAACCAATTATAGGAATAGTTGAGTGAGTCTGTTTCTTGTTTTTCGTTCCACGTGTTCACCCGCACCCCCCTCTCTCCCCTCACCCTGGGGGCCCCCCGGCAGGACAGGATAATTAAGATACACAAAGTTGTGAGAGAAAAGAAACTTCTACAAAAAGCCTGGAATGAGAAAAAGATTGTAAATTCAGAAATTAGAATCACTAGATGGTGTGTGTGTGTGTGGTGTGTGTGTGTGTGTGTGTGTGTGGTGTGTGGTGTGGTGTGTGTGTGCTGTGTGTGTGTGTGTGTGTGTGGGTGGGTGCGGTGGTGTGGGTGGGTGGGTGGGTGTCGTGGGTGGGTGGGTGGGTGGGGGAGCGGGTGGTGTGGGTGGGTGGGTGGGTGGGTTTCCTTCTTGTGTGTGTGTGTGTGTGTGTGTGTGTGTGTGTGATAGAGAGAGAGAGAGAGAGAACGAGAGAAAGAGCTAAGAGATAAAGAGGAAGAAAGAAAGAGAAAGACAGAAGACAGGACACACATACACCACACACACACAGAAAGAGCAATGAGAGAGAGCGAGAGATGAGACAGAAGAAAGAGAGACAGACATACAGAGAGAGAGAGAGAGAGAGAGAGAGAGAGAGAGAGAGAGTCGAGATGAGATGAGAGAGAGAGAGAGAGTGGGAGAGAGAGAGAGAGAGAGAGATCTCTTGTAGTAGATTGTAGTAGTAGTAGTAGAGTAGTAGTAGTAAGTAGTAGTAGTTAGTGTAGTAGTTAGTAGTAGTAGTAGTAGTAGTAGTAGTTTGTAGTTGTTGGTGTAAGTTAAGTAGTAGTTAGTATAGTGTTGTTAGGTATAGTAGTAGTAGTAGTAGTAGTAGTAGTAGTAGTAGTAGTATAGTAAGTGTAGTAGTAATAGTAGTAGTAGTAGTAGTGTGTTGTTGTTGTAGTTAAAGTAGTAGTAAAGTAGTAGTAGTAGTAGTAGTAGTAGTAGTAGTAGTAGTAGTAGTAGTAGTAGTGTAGTATAGTAGTAGTAGTAGTGTTGTATTTATGTAGTAGTAGTAGTAGTAGTAGTAGTAGTAGTAGTAGTAGTTGTTGTGTTGTTGTTGTTGTTGTTGTGTAGTTGTGTGTTTAGTAGTAGTAAAGTAGTAGTATAAGTAGTAAAGTGGTAGTAGTAGTAGTAGTAGTAGTAGTAGTAGTAGTAGTAGTAGTAGTAGTAGTGTAGTAGTATATAGTAGTAGTAGTATTTGTGTAAGTATTTAAAGTTGTTTGTGTGTAGTAGTAGTAGTAGTTAGTAGTAGTAGTAGTGTAGTAGAGTAGTAGTAGTAGTAGTAATAGTAGTAGTGTGTTGTTGTTGTTGTAGTGTATAGTAGTAGTAAAGGGTAGTAGTAGAAGTAGTAAAGTAGTGTAGTAGTAGATAGTAGTAGTAGTAGTAGTAGTAGTTAGTAGTAGTAGTAGTTAGTAGTAGTGTGTTCTGGTGTGGTTAGTAGTAGTAGTAGTAGTAGAAAGTAGTTAGTAGTAGTGTGTTGTATGTATAGTAGTAGTAAAGTAGTAGTAGAGTAGTATAGTAAAGTTAGTAGTAGTAGTAGTAGTAGAGTAGTAGTAGTGGGTAATGAGTAGTAGTAGTAGTAGTAGTAGTAGTAGTAGTAGTAGTAGTAGTAGTAGTAGTAGTAGTAGTAGTAGTAGTAGTAGTAATAATAATAATCATTTATCATATAAGAAACAAATTTCGGCACAGTTATTTGTATCATATTTCCCTTGCAGCTCCTATTGGTGTGACGCATTACCGGGTGAACACTGTGACCTGTCGGGAAATTGTCTGAAATTGTCGCACCTGCTCATCTGTCCTGCCATGACCCCTAATGACCTGACCTCCCTAACACCTGATACTCGTTCCTCCACACCTGACAAGTCTAATACCTGTCATGTGTCAACCTCTCACCTGTAACTTGTAATTATATAACCAGCCTCTAACCCCCCCCCCCCCCCACACCCACACACACACACACACACACACACACACACACACACACACACACACGCACACACACACACACACACACACACAGAGTAAAAAGTAATGAGTGTAGGAATGAAATAAGTCAAGAAAATTCTTATAATTTATGTTAAGCCTCATTAAAAATAGAAGTAGAAATTTTCTGTTCTCTCTACTCTCTCTTTTTCTTCTCTTTTCTCTCTCTCTTCTCTCTCTCTTCTCTCTCTCTCTCTCCTCTTCTCTCTCTACTCTCTCTCTCCTCTCTCTCTCTCTCTCTCTCTCTCTCTCCTCTCTCTCTCTCCTCTCTCTCTCTCTCTCTCTCTCTCTCTCTCTCTCTCTCTCTCTCTCTCTTCTCTCTCTCTCTCTCTCTCCTCTCTCTCTCCTCTCTCTCTCTCTCTCTCCTCTCCGGTAAAGTCGCCAGCCAACAGGTGGACAAAATGAGGCAACTTACCTGTAATTAGACTAATAAATAAAACTTTTGACACCTAACCTTACTTTTTGCTCTCCTTACTTCTTCCCTCTACCATCTTCTCTTCCTCATTTAACCTCCTTCTCTCCTACTTCCTCCTTACCTTCTTCCCCCTAATTCCTTCACCTCCTTGTCTCCCTACTTCCTGCCTCTGCTACCTTCTTTCTCTCCTTTAACCTCCTTCTCTCTCTACTTCCAACTTTCATCATCTTCTCCTTATTTCCCTCACCTTCTTTCCCTACTTCCTTCCTTTACCATATTCTCCCACTTTCCTTCCTTCATCTCCTTCTCTCCCTACTTCCTTCCTTTACCATTCTCAACTTCTCTCTATTCCTTTTAACCTCTTTTCCTACTCCTCCTTCAACTCCCCTTCCTTCCTTCCTCATCCTTTCTCTCCTAAGTAATCCGTCAACTTACACTATCTCCTTCTCCTAACAACTTTACAAATGCCATATCTTCAACATACTACGTGAGCGAGAACTCACAATATGCAAGATTAAGGGCAAAAGCTTCAATCAAACTGTATCTTTTTTCACTAAAAATTACTTTGCCAGTATAAAGTTGAGGGAGAGAAAGAAAAGAAAGAGATAGAGGTAAAAGACAGAATAAAGAAGATAAACTGTAACTAACAACTGGTAAAATGAGGGTATTGACAATCTAGAAAGAGAAGAATAAACCAGTATGACAAGAGTAAGAGGGACAAGAGCTATAAAGAGAAGCAGAAAGAGAGAGAGAGAAGGAGATGAGAGAGAGAGGAGAGGGAGAGAGAGAGAGAGAGAGAGAGAGAGAGAGAGAGAGAGAGAGAGAGAGAGAGAGAAGAGAGAGAGAGAGAGAGAGAGGAGAGAGAGAGAGAGAGAGGAGAGAGGAGAGAGAGAGAGAGAGATGAGAGAGAGAGAGGAGAGGAGAGAGAGAGAGAGAGAGGAGAGAGAGAGAGAGGAGGAGGGAAAAGAGACAAGGATCGAAGAGGTAGAAGAATAGACAGAGGAGCCGAAGAGACGAAGAAGAGAAATAGGAGGAGGAGAAAGAGAAGCAGAAAATCAAAACTAAAAAATAAGAAAAAAATAAAATCAAGAAGAGAAGAAAATCAGAAGCAAAAACCAAAGAAAAGAAGAAAAAGAAGATGAAGAAGTAGAAGAAGAGGAAGAATAAATAGATCAAGAAGAGGAAGAAATATCAGAAGCAAAACCAGAAGAAAAAGAAGATGAAGAAGTAGAAGAAAGAGGAAGAAGAAATAGATCAAGAAGAAGAAGCGAGAGTCTTGAATGGATAGATCTTAAAGGTGAGCAAGAGGAAGAAGAGGAAGTGTGGGTGATATCAAAAATCTGTCGCCTCCACAATAATTTTCCTCCCGAGGCAAAAATGTTTCCTGGGATTAGCTGGCCAGGTAAATAACACACCTGAACCACCAGGGAATTAGGGAAAGGTGAGAAATACCCAATAGACCTACATAAAGAGGTGACAGATAGACCAATAAAGACTAAATAAAGAGGTGACAGATAGACCAATAAAGACTAAATAAAGAGGTGACAGATAGACCAATAAAGACTAAATAAAGAGGTGAAGATAGACCAATAAAGACTAAATAAACGAGTGACAGATAGACCAATAAAGACTAAATAAAGGGAGTGACAGATAGACCAAAAAGACTAAATAAAGAGGTGAATGATAGACCAATGAAGACTAAATAAAGAGGTGACAGATAGACCAATGAAGACTAAATAAAGAGGTGACAGATAGACCAATAAAGACTAAATAAAGAGGTGACAGATAGACCAATAAAGACTAAATAAAGAGGTGACATGATAGACCAATAAAGACTAAATAAAGAGGTGACAGATAGACCAATGAAGACTAAATAAAGAGGTGACAGATAGACCAGTAAAGACTAAATATCTCTGAAATCCTCTGAATCATAACAAACAATCTATATTTTTGTCTTCATTTAAAGTGTTTGCTTGTTTTAATTAAGTATATAGACAGGTTAGTAAATAAAAGGTATATATAACATTCTCTGATAGTTTCTTACGTAACCAATAAACAAAAATTCCTAGCAATAAACACTAAATATTTCTCCCTCTGAATAAAAAAACACAATCTATTTCGTGTTTCTCTTCATTTCAAGTGTTTGTATCTTTTAATTAACTATCAAGACACTTTTCATCATATATACCAATAAACACTATATAAACAGGTGAGAATATACCAATAAACACTAAATATTTCTCCCTCTGAATAAAAAACACACAATCTATTTCGTGTTTCTTCTTCATTTCAAGTGTTTGTATCTTTTAATTAACTATCAAGACACTTTTCATCATATATATCAATAAACACTAAATAAACAGGTGAGAAATATACCAATAAACACTAACTATTTCTCCCTCTGAAACAAAACAAACAATCTATTTCGTGTTTCTTCATTTCATGTATTTGAATGTTTTAATGAAGTATCTAGACAAGTCAGTAAACAGAAGCATATGTAACATTCTGATCATTTATCGTGTAAGAAAAATGTTGGAAAAAAATACATTCTTTTTCCCACTCTGTAAATGACTTGCTAGCCACCAAAGGGAAAGTTATTTTTTGTGTGTGTTGTGTGTGTGTGGGAAACCAATTTAGGAATAGTTGAAGTGAGTGTTTCTTGTGTTTCTTTCCACGTGTTCCCCTCACTCTCTCCCCTCACCTGGCCGTCAGGATAATTAAGATACACAACGTGAAGAGAAAAGAAACTTCTACAAAAAGCCTGGAATGAGAACAGATTGGTAACTTCAGAAATTAGAATCACTAGATGGTGTGTGGGTGGGTGGGTGGTGGGTGGGGTGGTGTGGGTGTGGGTGGGTGGGTGGGTGGGTGGGTGGGTGGGGTGGGTGGGTGGGTGGGTGGGTGGTGGGTGGGGTGGGTGGGTGGGTGGGTGGGGTGGTGGGTGGGTGTGTGTGTGTGTGTGTGTGTGTGTGTGTGTGTGATAGAGAGAGAGAGAGAGAACGAGAGAAAGAGATAAGAGATAAAGAGAGAGAAAGAAAGAGAAAGACAGACAGACAGACACATACACACACACAGAGAGAAAGAGAGAGGAGAGCGAGGGACGAGAAGAGAGAGAGGAGAGAGAGAGAGAGAGGAGAGAGAGAGAGAGAGAGAGAGAGAGAGAGAGAGAGAGAGAGAGAGAGAGAGAGAGAGAGAGAGAGAGAGAGACAAAAAGACTGAACGAATGAATGAGTAAGTGAAATCCTAGACACACATACTACTTAAGTGTCAAGCAGGTTGAGACTCCTCCTCCTCCTCCTCCTCCTCCTCCTCCTCTTCCAATTAAATTCTTGCCCCGTGTCTCCAGCAGGGTCGAGTGGCCATTAGCGGGATGAAGGGGGGAGAGGAGGGGGAGGTAGTGAGAAGGGGGGGAGGGGAGGAGGGGGGGAGGGGAAGCGAGATGACACCAAGAGGAGGAGGAGGAGGAGGAGGAGGAGGAGGAGGTGTAAGAAGAGTTGAGGATACAGTAAATAATAATCATGAGAGTTATGGGATGTCCTCTAAGCTTATGGTATAGAAAACGGGAAACACAGGATTAAGATTACTGTTGAACCCTTTGAGACCCAGAACGTAATTTCCATTGTAATTTTGCCACCATTAGACGATTTTTAGTGACTATAAACAACATTTTATAGATATGACCTGTTTAGTGTCCTTAACTAATTTGGTATATTCAGTTACTTTTCGTAATTTTATGGCTTGACAGCTTACAATTTCTTATAGGGAAGGAAAGATCTGGGCGTGAAGGGGTTGAAGGTTGTATTGGAATGCTTATGTTGTCCCTCGATCCCTTACTTGTATGTTCATGAATCCATTTGTTTATACTATTGTTTTACTTATTGGTGTTTACTTTTAGAGGTGTTTTCTTTCTATTCTCTCACGTTTATGTGTGTGTTTGAGTGCTTTACAAGGGCATTGGGCTGTACAGGGGAAAGGGGAAGGGGAAACAAGTGTATAGAATAAGAGAATACTAGACATTGAGAAGATATAAGAGAGAGAATAGGTTACAGAAATAGAAATAGAAGAGACATTGAATAGACAGAAGAGAATTATTAGAATAGATATGTTAGGTGTAATAGATATGTTAGATGTTAGAGTGTATAATATATAATAATAGTAAGTAATAGTCATAAGTAATAGTAATAGTAGTATAATATAGTATAATAATGTTAGGTGTATCACGCGTTAGTCTATAGCATGTAACGTTGACTCTATAAGTTATAAAATATACTATTAATACGTATAAATTTAACCTTTATATATCTTACAGTGTATTATATTCTACTGTATAATTATGAAAAGGACTACAAATAAGCAGGAAGGAGTTATAGGAGGAGGA
>JACEEZ010021134.1:640891-645891 GCA_016584305.1 Chionoecetes opilio | reverse complement strand
ACGCTTTTTTTTTGGTCTTTTCATCAAGGAAGGACGCTTTTTTTTTGGTCTTTTCATCAAGGAAGGACGCTTTTTTTTTAGTCTTTTCATCAAGGAAGGACGCTTTTTTTTTGGTCTTTTCATCAAGGAAGGACGCTTTTTTTTTGGTCTTTTCATCAAGGAGGACGCTTTTTTTTTTGGTCTTTTCATCAAGGAAGGACGCTTTTTTTTTTTGTCTTTTCATCAAGGAAGGACGCTTTTTTTTTTGTCTTTTCATCAAGGAAGGACGCTTTTTTTTTTTGTCTTTTCATCAAGGAAGGACGCTTTTTTTGGGGTCTTTTCATCAAGGAAGGACGCTTTTTTTTGGTCTTTTCATCAAGGAAGGACGCTTTTTTTTGGTCTTTTCATCAAGGAAGGACGCTTTTTTTTTGGTCTTTTCATCAAGGAAGGACGCTTTTTTTTTGGTCTTTTCATCAAGGAAGGACGCTTTTTTGGGGGTCTTTTCATCAAGGAAGGACGCTTTTTTTTTGGTCTTTTCATCAAGGAAGGACACTTTTTTTGGGGTCGTTTCATCAAGGAAGGACGCTTTTTTTTGTTTTTTTCATCAAGGAAGGACGCTTTTTTTTTGTCTTTTCATCAAGGAAGAAGATGCCAGAACGGAATGCCTGTCCTTCACGCCCAACATATAACCAAAGAGGGGAAGGAAGGCGAGTCTTGGCGGGGCGTTGGCCAGTCGTTCCCCTTCATTACGTATTCCTCTCCCGCACTCCCACGAGCCCCGGGGCGTCACAAATGCTGTTAAGGTCGAGCTGTAGCGCAGAGCAACAAGTTAACAGCGCTCAAGGTACGTAGGGGCGAAAAAAATAATGTTGACGCAAATATTTTTTTATGTACACTCCCCAACACCCACCCAAAAAAAAAAAAAATTGGATAGGTTGGTCATTCAGATGCTCTCTCTCTCTCTCTCTCTCTCTCTCTCTCTCTCTCTCTCTCTCTCTCTCTCTCTCTCTCTCTCTCTCTCTCTCTGTGTTATATGCCTGGAAAAAAGTGCTGCAGCGTAAAAACTCGTTTGGAAAGTTAACCAATCAAGCAAATTACTCGTTACAGGAATGTATGTTTCTCTGTGTGAAAGAGAGAGAGAGAGAGAGAGAGAGAGAGAGAGAGAGAGAGAGAGAGAGAGAGAGAGAGAGAGAGAGAGAGAGAGAGAGATTGAATGGATATGGCGTATGCTTGTTCGCTAAATAATAAAACATCAACCGTCCAGTACACACACACACACACACACACGCACACACACACACACACACACACACACACACACACACACACACACACACACACACACACACACACACACACACACACACACACACAAGCGCGTCGAAGCCACCAAAATGAGAAACATCAGACCTCATCCTTACCTTAATATCCTCCCTTCACCCTCCCTTCACCCTCCCTTCACCCTCCCTTTCCTCCCTTTTACCCACATTATAATCACCGCCTTTCCCTTCCACAATGTCCTTCCCTTCCATCAATTCCCTTTCCACCCATCCATCCCTTTTTCGATTCCCCAATTTTCGACCGTCTCGCATCTTTCCTTGCCCTCTATCACTCCCCTCTTTATTTCCTCCTTTTCTCTCCTATTCCTCCTCCTTTTCTCCTTCTCTCTCCTATTCCTCCTCCTTTTCTCTCCTATTCCTCCTCCTTTTCTCCTATTCCTCCTCCTTTTCTCCTTTTCTCTCCTATTCCTCCTCCTTTTCTCTCCTATTCCTCCTCCTTTTCTCCTTTTCTCTCATATTCCTCCTCCTTTTCTCTCCTATTCCTCCTCCTTTTCTCCTTTTCTCTCCTATTCCTCCTCCTTTTCTCTCCTATTCCTCCTCCTTTTCTCCTTTTCTCTCCTATTCCTCCTCCTTTTCTCTCCTATTCCTCCTCCTTTTCTCCTTCTCTCTCCTATTCCTCCTCCTTTTCTCTCCTATTCCTCCTCCTTTTCTCTCCTATTCCTCCTCCTTTTCTCTCCTATTTCTACTCCTATTGTCTCTTCCTTCTCCAATTTCTGTCCTTTTTCTCTCGTTTCCCTTCTACTACTTCCTCTTTTTCACTTTCCTCTATCCTCATCATCATCAATTTCTCCATTCCCTTCCTTTATTCCTTCACTCTTTTCCCTTTATTTCATTCCCCATCAACTCTTTTCCATCTGTTATCCAATCATCTACTATTCCATTCATTTCTTTCGAATATCTCTATCTTCCTCCATCATCTTCATGTTCTATATTCCTTTCCTTTATCTATTTATTCCTTTTCCCTTCATTTCATACCCCACTAACATCATTCCATCTCCTATCCAATTATCTGCTATTCTTTTCCACTATTCCATTCCTATTCTTCTATTTCTTCATCCTTCACTACCATCTATTTTTCCTTTATTTTTCTCTCCAAAGTCGATAGATAAACCACACTTATATGACATTATTTCCAGATGTTATTGCTGTTGGATTTAAGGTCAAAATCTCCTCACTTCTCCACTTCGCCCTTCAGCCACGCCCTTTTCACCCCCTGAGGAACCGAAGGCGACGAAGTAGGAAATTTTTTGGACTCACTAACCACAAGGGAACCCAATGCAGAAGGGGAGGAAAGAGGAAACAAAGGAGAAAGGAAAGGAACAGGGGAGGAAAGCACAAAGGGCGAGAGATGAGATGGAAACAAAGGTAGGTAAAAAGGAAAGAAATGACGTTACCTGAAGTGAAAAAAAGGTTTATGGGCGAAGGTAAGTAAGGTTAAGTGCCAAGGGGAAGGCGGCGTGGTATGGTCTCGGGGCTACACACACACACACACACAGCACACACACACACACACACACACACACACACACACACACACACACACACACACACACACACACACACACACACACACACACACACACAGAAACACACACACACACACACACACACACACACACCACACGCACACACCCCACGCAACCCCACACACACACACACACACACACACAGCTGCTGGAGGCGTGTGCGCCAAGTGGTACAAAGAAGTCGCGCACAAGATGGAATTGGAACTGAGGATAAAGTGGTACAAATGTTACGCACAAAAAAGAGATTGGAACCGAAAACTAGTATTTCTTTTTTTTTAATATATATATATTCCATTTATATATATAAAAAAAGAAAAATATATATAGATATATTTATATCACGCTTTTATATGTTAAAAAGATATAGATTTAATTCCATCTTTATATTTCTTAAAAATATAGACTTGTACCGCATTTCTATAATCTTGAATAAATATACTTGTAGCTCATTTCTATATTTTTGAAAATGAAGAAATATCCCATTTTCATATTTCAAAAAAATAGGCTTTGTCAAATTTGTAGACTTCCTAAAGTCTAAAGTTTTCTTTGTCGCGTTGCTCAGCGTCACGGGCAAAGCTGTCATGGGATGAGTCTCCACGCTTAGGATATTTTCAGCATTATAAACAATATTGCTGGATTCTTACCTCTGCATTCTTATTCATCGATTCTTATCATCAACTGACAACGGCGACCCGCACTTGGTAAGAAGGGCCGGGTCACACACTCGCCTCGAGGAGAACACACAAAGGTTTCACAGGAGTGAGAGAAGTGAGCGCAATACACATATACTTGCATCCCATTTCTATTTTTCTTGAAAATATGGACACATCGCATTTATATATTTAAAGAAAAAAAACTTACATCTTAATAATAAAAACTTATTAAATTATATCGCAAATTAGTAAGATTTATATTATATTGGACTCAGACTTTTGCTATGCAGTAAAATAATAACACTAAATCCTTGTCTCTGTTTGGCAGGACATAAAGAAAAAGTAGAACACGTAACACTGTTTTCATATTAGAGTCACACATGTATTGCCCTGCACAACAATGGCATCACAACCTTTCCTATTTAAAACAACTATTCATTAACCTGTAACTAATATCTGCTCACTCACTTCTTTACAAATCACTCATCATCATAATCATCATTCCCTTTATCAACTACCACACTACTTCTTATCTATCTACCTATCACAAGCTCAACATGTCCTCTACACCCAGTAATCTGTTAAACTCACCTGCTGTTACCTCTTCATTAATCACTAATGTACCTTTATTTTCCTTTTTAAATATTTTGCCATACATTTTCGCTGCCTTACTAGGGAAACACTTTGGTATGTTTTCAAGGCCTTTGTAGTGATCTCAGCCAAAGGTCATGCTATAGGGTCAAGGTCATGTCATAGGGTCAAGGTCATGTCATAGGGTAAAGGTCATGCCATAGGGAAGGTCGGAAGGAGGCAGGCGGGAGTCTCTATCAACAGGTAATGAGTTGCTAGGAGTAATAGACAGGTAATCAGTTCCCCTCCATCAATACCTAAAACATACATATAATATTAATGCACGCCCGCCCTTCCCTCGCCTCGCCACACACCCTTCATAGCAACGTGGATCCTTCAAATCAATCCAAACACTCTTCATAGCAAGCCAAATACCCTTCATAGCAAGCCAAATACCCTTCATAACAAGCCAAATACCCTTCATATCAAGCCAAATACCCTTCATTTAAAGCCAAATACCTTTCATATCAAGCCAAATACCCTTCATATCAAACCAAATACCCTTCATAGCAATGTGGATCCTTCATTAATACGTTATCTTCTTGCCATGGATCTGAGTGAACTTATGGACAAGGTAGAAAATATGGCTAATGAGCATGGAATAATGTCGGGGCTTCCAGCATGAGTTATGTTTAAGTTAGGAGAACTTACGAGCGAGTTAAGGGAACTTGGTTAACTTGGTGATTGAGAACGAGCGTCTGTAGAGGGAAGTGACAACAGAGACATGAGTGAAGAGATAACACAAGATAACACAAGTCGTCCTGGTTTTGGTTATGTTGAACTGTCGTCTTACATCTCATTCACAAGTTTCGATAAGGTAATTAGCGTTTTCTGGCTGCATCCGTATACCTTATCAATTTATATTATTATCA
>JACEEZ010021134.1:628391-633391 GCA_016584305.1 Chionoecetes opilio | reverse complement strand
AATAAAAAAGTTAGAAATGAAAAGGCAGCTAGGCGAATGTTAGGTGATAACAAAAGAGGAAACAAGAACGCATGTATAGACAAATGCTCTTTTAACCCATATTGCCTATATAAATGTTTTTCCAATGTTATATGTATTTTTTTAGGGAAGCTTTTACCAATACGAATCCCTAGCCATAAAGAGAGAGATTTAAGTAGTAGTAACATAATTCGTGCAAGTTTATTTTCCAGGTCATTATTTTTGGATGGAAACAGCAAAATATCGGAGGTGAGAGAACAATGCAGGTGAATTCTCTCTCTCTCTCTCTCTCTCTCTCTCTCTCTCTCTCTCTCTCTCTCTCTCTCTCTCTCTCTCTCTCTCTCTCTAATGACCCACAATTGGCAGCTCTTAAGGCGAGGTCACACAGATAGGGTCAAGGCATACCAGCTTCCCACCCTGCTTGTAACTTTCTTTCTCTCCCCTCAGGTGTTTGGGTGGCGGTGGTCAACAAGGGGAAAGCGGAGGAGAGGGGAAGAGAGGGGAAGAAATAATGGAGGAGGAAGGGAGGTAGCCTAGTTTCACCTCCTACAATTTTTTTTCTCGTTTTGTGTATTTCAATTGATTACTCAGCGCCTGTCAATGTCTCTCTTTCACTTTGTTAATCTCGGAAAACTTGTAACAAGTAAGAAAAAATAGCTCATTCTACTTCATTACTTAGAGGAGCGATGGTCAATGTCTCTCTTTTCCGGCCATTTCAATACAAAATAACTAGTAAATTCTGTTTTATTTGATTCCATGACACTGATTTGCGTGTTATCTAAGAACAGAAAGGTTATTGATGCGAGGTGAAAAAAAAGTTATATATATTTACGTAGATGATAGTGTAGAAGTGTCTCTCTCTCTCTCTCTCTCTCTCTCTCTCTCTCTCTCTCTCTCTCTCTCTCTCTCTCTCTCTCTCTCTCTCTCTCTCTCTCTCTCTCTCTCTCTCTCTCTCTCTCTCTCTCTCTCTCTCTCTCTCTCTCTCTCTCTCTCTCTCTCTCTCTCCTCCTACTACTACAACTACTTTTTCCCCTCGTCTCCTTCCCCCCTAAAAAATATTTCCCATACACTGCCTTCCCTTAATCAACGCACCCCACGTACCTACCACCACCAACACACACACACACACACACACACCACACACAAAGGTAGAAAATGGGTCAGTTAAAGGGCCGGGGGGGGGGGAGGGGGACAGGTAGTAAATGGGAGCTACTTTTTTTTTTTTTTTTTTTTTTTTTTTTTGTCGGGCCTCCAGCAGGGGAGGACCACGGGCTAGCTTGAGCCCGTCAGAGAGATGCGTTTGAAAAAAGAGAGGAGAGTGTTCGTGCTGCTGGCGTGCGGCACGAGGACTGGCTTGTCCATCCTGACTTGGAGTGCGGGGTAGAAAGGGGAGCTACTGGTATATGAACGGCCACCCATTCCTGACTCCTGGGCTTCCCTTCCTTCCCTTCTTTCCCTTACTTCCCTTCCTTCCTCTTCACTCTGGACTTGAGCCATTTACGAGTTCCCCGAGGAAGAATGAGCGTAGGAAGAGCACCTGGATATTCCCTGAAGAGATCTAGGAAATGGTTGAAGAGAATTGAGAGAGTAGCTGGAAAAGC
This sequence comes from Chionoecetes opilio, assembly GCA_016584305.1. Taxonomy (NCBI): domain Eukaryota; kingdom Metazoa; phylum Arthropoda; class Malacostraca; order Decapoda; family Majidae; genus Chionoecetes; species Chionoecetes opilio. The sequence goes on along the minus strand of JACEEZ010021134.1, from coordinate 631,772 downwards.
ATTTAAGGTGGCTACTTGAGAGAGACCTTAGAATGACTGGTGGTGTAATGGTACTCACAAAATATATGAGACTAAAATAAATGTTAAGCACTCAAAAATACCTGGAAACCAAAATTATGTACCAGGAAACTTAAAATAAATACGAGTTGCGAGAGTAGCTGGAAAGGCATTTAAGGTGGCTACTTGAGACCGACCTTAAGAATGCCTAGTAGTATAATGGTATTCACAAAATATTTCAAAACTTAAATATAGGTTAAGAACTCAAAAATACCTGGAAACCAAAATAATGTACAAGGAAACTTAAAAAAAAAATTAATAGGGGATAAATACGAATATTTCAAGACTTTAAGAAATATCTGAAGAATTTATAAAATACCTGAAAACCTAAATAGTGTACCAGGAGGCTTTTGAATAATTAACCAGAGGACATTAAATACTTGGGAAGACATTACGTATATCTATAGTTGATTAAGAACATCTGTAGTCTGTAGAGCTCCCATAAATTGTAACTATACTGGTTATTTTATCAAGGTGAAAAATCTTGACCCTTGAAAACAAAATTCAAAAGCTGGGCAAAACGCCAAACGTGATTAAAATGCAACATGGATTAATAAGATATACTGACTGAAATTTGATGCCAGGAGAATGGAAAAGTACAGTTTTTCTAAATTTCAGCTGTATTTTATCATAGTTAACCAAATTATCAGGTAAACAGAGGCATAATTTTAAGCATGAGACCTTAAGATAGAATGGAATTTTCGCTTCATTAAAAAAATATAATATAAACATTATTTGTGGTACATTTCAAAGACATTTAAACATTTCCTTCAGTGTTGTGTCCTTGGCATTTGCTCTTATTTTCTTCATTCTATTTTTTACTTTCTTATTTCTTTGTTTTACAGCAGCGAGACGAGACTGACGAGACTGACTCAAAACAACGAAAACAAAATTCAAAAGCTGGGCAAAGCGCCAAACGTGATTAAAATGCAACATGGATTAATAAGATATACAAGCTCTCTCTCTCTCTCTCTCTCTCTCTCTCTCTCTCTCTCTCTCTCTCTCTCTCTCTCTCTCTCTCTCTTCTCTCTCTCCTCTCTCTCTCTCTCTCTCTCTCTCTCTCTCTTCTCTCATCTCTCTCTCTCTCTCTCTCTCTCTCTCTCTCTCTCTCTCTCTCTCTCTCTCAAAAATACGAGAGGAAGAAGGGAACAAGGCCACGAAGAGGAGGTAGAAGATGGAAGGAGGAGGAAGGAGGAGGAGGAAGGAGGAGGAAGGAGGTGGAGGAAGGAGGTGGAGGGAGGAGGAGGGAGGAGGATGGAGGAGGAAGGAGGTGGAGGGAGGAGGAAGGAGGTGGAGGGAGGAGGAGGGAGGAGGAAGGAGGAGGAAGGAGATGGAGAGAGGAGATGGAGGGAACGAGGCTTTAGGGAGGGAAAGGAGATGCAGGGAAGTGGTGAGAAGCGAGAGGAGGGAGAGAAGAGGAGGGGAAGGAAGGGGAGGGGGGGAGGAGGGGAAAGGAGGGGAAGGAAGGGGGGAGACATTATCCAGTGAGAGGCGAGTGAGTAGTGTAGCGAGGGAGAGTGTATGCTTTGGAGAGAGAAGAGAGAGGAAGGAGAGAGAAGAGAGAGAAGGGAGAGAGAGGAAGGAATATGGAGAGAGAGAAGGGAGAGAAGGGAGAGAGAGGAAGGAATATGGAGAGAGAGAAGAGGGAGAAGGGAGAGAGAGGAAGGAATATGGAGAGAGAGAAGGTAGAGAAGGGAGAGAGAGGAAGGAATATGGAGAGAGAGAAGGGAGAGAAGGGAGAGAGAGGAAGGAATATGTAGAGAGAGAAGGAGAGAAGGGAGAGAGAGGAAGGAATATGGAGAGAGAGAAGGGGGAGAAAGGAGAGAGAAGGAAGGAATATGGAGATAGAGAAAGCAGTGGGAAAAGGAAGAGAAGGCTAAGAGGAAAAGGAGGAGAGAAAAGGGATAGGAAGATCAGATAAACAGGAGATAGAGAAAGGAATAAGAAAGGAATAAATAAGGAATAACGGAGGAACTAATGACGGAGTGTAGGGAAGAGGAAGGGAGAAGAGAGATAGAGGGGATAAATGAAGGGATATGGGAAACATGATAATGAGTAACAGAAGGAAACTTGACTGACTGTTTTTATATTGCAAAAAAAAAAATAGGACAAATTTCAAGACTTGTTTTCCCCCCTCCCCTCCCCCCCCCTAAGAAAAAATCTTCTACCCCCCACAAAAAATCCTCCCCCAAAAAAATTCATCCCCACCCACAAAAAAAAATCCTCTCGCCCCAAAAAAAATCCTTCCCCAAAAAAAAAAATCCTCCCGACCCAAAAAAAATCCTTCCGACCCAAAAATAAATCCTCCCTTCCCCCAAAAAATCCTCCCCCACCAAAAAAAAATTCCTCCGGCCCAAAAAAAAAATCCTCTCTATCCAAAAATAAATCCTCCAACCAAAAAAAAAATCCTCCCCAACCAAAACAAAATCCTCCCCACCCAAAAAAAATCCTCCCCGCCCAAAAAAAATCCTTCCACCCCAAAAAATAAATCTTCCCCACCCAAAAAAATAATCCTCCCCAACCAAAATAAATCCTCCCCACCCAAAAAAAAAATCATCCTTCCGCCCCAAAAAATCATCATACCTATAAAACTTTGATAGTAGTGAATAATTATCAAAAAAGCAAACGTATCTATGGACTTAATAGGCCTATACGAAGGAAACAAATACATCCAAAACCGTGACTATACAAAAGGGAAACATCAGATAAAGAAGGAATGATACAGTTACGAGAGACTGTTGCTAACGGTTATGTGTCCCCGTTGTCAACATAAATTCTGACTTTTCATTGAATTGGAATACACTTATACACTTAACTGCCGCTTCTACGACTCACTTGACTGCCGCGATGATACATGACTGACTGTTTAGACTCACTTTACTGCCGCGATGATACATGACTGACTGTTTATATTCACTTTAATGCCGCGATGATACATGACTGACTGTTTAGACTCACTTGACTGCCGCGATGATACATGACTGACTGTTTAGGCTCACTTTACTGCCGCGATGATACATGACTGACTGTTTAGGCTCACTTTACTGCCGCGATGATACATGACTGACTGTTTAGACTCACTTTACTGCCGCGATGATACATGACTGACTGTTTAGACCCACTTTACTGCCGCGATGATACATGACTGACTGTTTAGACTCACTTTACTGTCGCGATGATACATGACTGACTGTTTATTCTCACTTTACTGCCGCGATGATACATGACTGACTGTTTATTCTCACTTTACTGCCGCGATGATACATGACTGACGTTTAGACCACTTTAATGCCGCGATGATACATGACTGACTGTTTAGGCTCA
>JACEEZ010021134.1:588391-613391 GCA_016584305.1 Chionoecetes opilio | reverse complement strand
TTTCTGTATTTCAATTTTTCTTTCTACTCGTATGTATCACTTGTTCCCCCCTTCATTGTAAACTCCCCCTCTTTTATCAAGAAACTTGTAAACTTGTAATAAATAAAGAAGGAAGGTCTTGTCTATTTAACGCTGCCCTGCCCTTCTTTCTAGTGCTTCTCTACAATCTCTCCTCCATTATAGGGATCTCCTTCTTCCCTCCTTGTGATTCGTGTTAATCTTCATCCCCTTAACTTAACCCCTTGAGGTCCAGAACGTAATTTCCACTGTAATTTGGGTACCATTAGACGATTTTTAGTGAATATAAGCAATATTTTATAGATATGACCTGTTTAGTATCCTTGTCCACTAGTTAATTTGGTATATTCAGTCACATTTCGTATTTTTATGGCTAACAACATAAGATTTCATATAGCAAAGGAAAGATCTGGGCGTGAAGGGGTTAAGCCCCTGTCTAAAGGCGGTTAGGTAATTCAATTATTGTATCCAGAAATGTGATACTGTGTGATGCTATAATAGTTATCATGACGTCCTATGGGTGTGTTGCTAGTTATCATGACGTCCTATGAGTGTGTTGCTAATTATCATGACGTCCTATGGGTGTGTTGCTAGTTATCATGACGTCCTATGGGTGTGTTGCTAGTTATCATGACGTCCTATGAGTGTGTTGCTAGTTACCATGACGTCCTATGAGTGTGTTGCTAGTTACCATGACGTCCTATGAGTGTGTTGCTAGCTATCATGACGTCCTATGGGTGTGTTGCTAGTTACCATGACGTCCTATGAGTGTGTTGCTAGTTATCATGACGTCCTATGGGTGTGTTGCTAGTTACCATGACGTCCTATGAGTGTGTTGCTAGTTATCATGACGTCCTATGAGTGTGTTGCTAGTTATCATGACGTCCTATGAGTGTGTTGCTAGCTACCATGACGTCCTATGAGTGTGTTGCTAGTTATCATGACGTCCTATGAGTGTGTTGCTAGTTATCATGACGTCCTATGAGTGTGTTGCTAGTTATCATGACGTCCTATGAGTGTGTTGCTAGCTACCATGACGTCCTATGAGTGTGTTGCTAGTTATCATGACGTCTTATGAGTGTGTTGCTAGTTACCATGACGTCCTATGGGTGTGTTGCTAGTTATCATGACGTCCTATGAGTGCGTGATGCTAGTTATCATGACGTCCTATGAGTGCGTGATGCTAGTTATCATGACGTCCTATGAGTGCGTGATGCTAGTTACCATGACGTCCTATGGGTGTGTTGCTAGTTACCATGACGTCCTATGAGTGTGTTGCTAGTTTCATGACGTCCTATGAGTGCGTGATGCTAGTCACCATGAACTCCTTAAAAAAAAGTCCAACCCTATTTCAATCAAAGAGAAAAAATATATAAAAATGTAGGAGGAAAATTCAGCCTAAATAAAAGAATAACTTCAACCCTATTTCAAACAAGGTAAAAGGAAAAAAAAAAATGATGACTACCCTATTTCTACCTTTGCTTTGCTTTGCTTTGCTTTGCTTTGCTTTGCTTTGCTTTGTCTTGTTTACGTAGCCAGTGTCTTGTATATGTCTGCCTCCTAAACTTTTACTACATTTTTTCCCCGTGGAGTGAATTCAATCCCGGCTCCCTCCGCATGTACAGGTGTGTGGGTGTACAGTGCACCCAGCGTAGCCAAGCCCCGGATCCGCCAGGCTTGAACTATGGGAGGTATTGGTGCGTGATGGAGCCAGGAGGAGGAGGAGGAGGAGGAGGAGGAGGAGAGGAGGAGGAGGAGGAGGAGGAGGGAGCGTTGAAAAAAAGAGAGAGATGGTGGGATGAATGTACAGCTCTCATCCTTTCTATAAATCGTTTCTTGCTTCTCTCTCTCTCTCTCTCTCTCTCTCTCTCTCTCTCTCTCTCTCTCTCTCTCTCTCTCTCTCTCTCTCTCTCTCTCTCTCTCTCCTTCTCTCTCTCTCTCTCCTCTCTCTCTCTCTCTCTCTCCTCTCTCTCTCTCTCTCTCTCTCTCTCCTCGCTCGCTCGCCTCGCTCCCCCCCCGCTCGCTCTCTCTCTCTCTCTCTCTCCTCTCTCTCTCTCTCTCTCTCTCTCTCTCTCTCTCTCTCTCTCTCCTTCTCTCTCTCCTCTCTCTCTCTCTCTCAAGGCTTCAATACAAATAATAACAAACCAGCGCGGAGCCATATAGTGCCCGACAAAACAGATTACCGCGCCGCCTCACAACAACACCGCCTCTGATAACCTCATTGGCTCCTTCTTGTGCCTTTCCTACGGGGCCTCGTCTTCATCTGCGGCAAAATTAATGGGATTGGGGAGAGTGTGTGGCCTTGGAGACGCCTCAAGCATACAAAGGGACAACCTGTACATGGTCTGACCTCCTCCTCCTCCTCCTCTTCCTCCTCTTCTTCCTCTCTTCCTCCTCCTCCTCCTCCTCCTCCTCCTCCTCCTCCTCCTCCTCCTTGCATGCTATCCTTTTCTAACTGTTCTCTTACATGTAGTTAGATAGTTAGTAGTATGTAGTTCAACAGATACCCTTGTTATAGACCAATATATCTCCTGGTGTCTGTTCTTCCTATGTATTCCTATGTATTCCTATGTATTCCTATGTATTCCTATGTATTCCTTCCCTGATCTTGGCATGTGTCCCTCCCATCACTTACACAACAAGAGTCTTTTCCTCCTCCTTACCTCTCTCTTTCCTCCTCCTTACCTCCCTCTTTCCTCCTCCTTCCCTCCCTCTGTCCTTCTCCTTCCCTCCCTCTTTCCTCCCTCCAGTCCCCCGGAAATCCTCTCCAGGCAACCAAGCGCTTCATGAGGTCATTAGGTCGCGGAAGGAGCCTCAAAATACCTGTTTTATTTTTATTTCGCAATGAGGTATAACATTTCCCCTTCATTTAAGCTCATATAATTAAACGCCACTTAAAAGGAAGCGTCGCGTGAGAGGTAACAGCCAGTTTAGTAGCACCGTAAAAACAGCCTCATTCCAGCCTTTTGTTTGGTTACAGCAGGAATACGCTCTTTCTTTGTCTCCTTGAAATGAAGTTACAATATGCAGAAATAGAAATAAAAGAACTGGGATACAAATCACCAGGACCAGATGAGGTGTATCCCAGGGTATTAAAGGTATGCAAGGAGGTTGTTAGTGAGTCGTTAGTGCATATTTTTAGGAAATCGGGGGAGATAGGTGATGTGCCATTATTGTGGAGGAAAGGAAATGTTGTTCCCATATTTAAGAAGGGAGACAGAGGACTAAAGTCAAATTATCGACCCGTAAGTCTAACGTCAGTGGTAGGTAAATTATTGGAATCTATTATTGCAAAAAACATTAGAGGGCACTTAGATAAACAAAGTTTGATCAATGATTCACAACATGGATTCACGAAGGGTAGGTCATGTCTCACCAATTTATTGAGTTTTTATAGGAAAGTTTATGAGACGGCAGATAATGATAAGGATTATGATATAATATATCTGGACTTTAGTAAGGCATTTGACAAAGTACCACACAAGAGACTCTTAAATAAGGTTAAGGCTCATGGAATAGATGGAAAGGTTCTTCATTGGATCAGAGCTTGGCTAAGTAATAGGCAACAAAGGGTTACAATTAATGGTTCTAAATCTGAATGGGGACAGGTGACAAGTGGAGTTCCACAAGGGTCTGTTTTGGGTCCATTACTATTTTTGATTTACATCAACGACTTGGATAGTGGGATTAGCAGTGATATCAGCAAGTTTGCTGATGATACTAAGTTAGGTAGGATTATTGGATCACAGTCTGATGTAAACATATTGCAGGGAGACTTAGATAAACTTAATGAGTGGGCAGTCAGATGGCAGATGGAATTTAATATTGATAAGTGCAGCGTTATGAATGTTGGTAGAAAAAACCCTGGTAATAGATACACCATACGCAATGTATCGCTGAAAAGATCAGAAGGTGAAAAAGATCTTGGAGTGAGGGTGAGCCCAGACCTCCGACCTAGGAAACAATGTATTGAGGTTAAAAATAGAGCTAATAGAGTGTTAGGATTCATTACCAGAAGTGTTAAAAGTAGAAGTGCGGAAGTTATTCTAAAGCTTTATCTGGCTCTAGTCAGGCCTCACCTAGACTATGCGGTTCAGTTTTGGTCTCCATATTACAGGATGGATATAGCCTTGTTAGAAACAGTGCAGAGAAGGATGACCAAAATGATACAAGGGATGCATAACTTTAGTTATGAGAAGAGATTGAAGTTATTAAAGTTACACTCACTCGAAAGACGCAGAGTAAGGGGCGATCTGATAGAAGTTTTTAAGTGGATAAAGGGATTTAATAAAGGAGAGGTAGGAAAAGTTCTTACGGCTTTTAACCAGGGTAGAACAAGAAGTAACGGATTCAAGCTGGAAAAGCGTAGATTTAGAAAGGAAATAGGGAAAAACTGGTTCACAAATAGGGTGGTGAATCAATGGAATGGACTCAGTAGACAGGTAATTAGTGCGGAGTCATTAGGGAGCTTTAAAGAGGGGCTGGATAGGTTCATGGATGGGGATGAAAGGTGGATGTAGGTAGTGTTAGGTGACAGGAACTACCACGTGTAGGCCTCGCGGCCTCTTGTAGCTTCCTTATTTTCTTATGTTCTTATGTTCTAAGATGGTGTCACAGGCCGTCAATATTACCCTTGTTATTTCTGGCACTAGAGGTCAAGGCCATGTTCCCGGTCAGGTCACTTTGCAATGTACAATGTAAAAGGAACAGTTGTCTATTTGTTCAGGTATTGTTTAGCTGTGACGGGGAGCAGTTGTGTCGCGCCCAGCCAGAGCCTAGCAAGTTGTCCTAATAATTTACGGGAAGAAAGTTTTGTCAGCGGCGAAAGACACGTGTGTTTGTTTACAAGTTGGTTCTTCCTTCCATGAGTGTGATGAAAAGAGTGTCTATTAGGATCAAAATACTCAGAGTAATGATGATGACCACCGTGAGGATAATAAGGGCGATAATGATAATGATAATAGCATTAGTGAGGATAATTATAATAGTGATGGTAATGATATTGGTGGTAACAACAGTAATTTTAATGTCTATACTTATTGGTAATAAAGGTTAATGCCGTGCCTGTCAGCACCTTTACACATTGGTAAATAATAATATTGTAATATAATATACAGTATATAGTAATTTGAGGAGTCAAAAGAAACAATAGACAGACAGTTGAGATGATGACAGTGTGAGGATCACGGCACTGGCTGTGAAGTGGCGGGTTAAGAAGACCGAACACCTCAGCGGCCGCTAGTGATGGAAGGCAGTGTGGCGAGTGTTGAGTGTGTTGCAGGCAGTGTGTGGGGCGTGTGGCCTCACTCTGGTTTACAGCCGCGCCTGGCCACCATGGCGTCCATCTCCTGCCGCCACGCCTCTCTGTCATTACTGAGGTCGTGCAGGCGGTTGCCCCACTGCAGCAGGAGGCCCTCGTTGTTGTGGCAGTAGTCCTCGTACCGCAGCTCACGCTCTTTGACGGGCTGGGGCACGTCGGTCGTGTTGAAGCAAACCTTCCGGCCCCGGGCAGTGACAGTGGCGGGCACGTGCTCGCCCTCGCCGCTGGGCTTCGCTCTGTACTTGTTTCTTGTCGCCTGACGCAGGTCCAACTCGTCCAACTCGTCGTTGAGTTGCATCACCCTGCCCCGCCGGGCCTCCAGACGCTCGCGGTGCTGCCACTCAAACGCGCGACACTGCCGCCGAAGCTCTGCGAGACTAGTCGTCTTGCTGCATTCCTCGCAGTCAAACACCAGCAGGCAGTGGTCACACTTGAGGCTGCACACTGCGTCACCCTGCTGCGGCGGCCTGGCACCCTTACTGGCAGGGGCACGCCGCGCCTCGCTTCCGGCGGACACGGTGGTCTTCGCGGCCTGGCTCTCGATCTGAGCGGCCGTCATGTTCTCGGGAACATCTCCGTCACTTGACGGCCTTGGCGTCTGGGAGGCACACGCACGCGCGGGTGCCAGTCCCTTCCTGGCGTCGCTCCTCGCTGAGGCCACGCGGCAGCGCCTCAGGGGTCGGGGCGGCCCTGCCGAACACCTGGGTCGCGGTGTTGTCGGGGCGTCGGCGGCCGGCACTGGCAGCCTCCCTAGCCAGCTGGCGTTGCCTTACCGCCGCCTGCTATCTGGCCGCCGCCACGCGCTGCTGGCGTGTCAGTGCTAATGCGGCGGTGGCGGTGGTGGTGGTGGTCATGGTGCGTGGGGTGCAATCACTCATGGCTGAGGACCCTTGCATTGTTCCTTGAATGAAAGTGTCTGGGCGGCGCCAGCAGGCAAGGATAAAATGGGATAAGGTGCTTGGATCTAATCGTCCCCCACCTCCAAGCATACCTTGGATCTACCGAGGTACTCCAAGCACCTCCAACCCCTACTTGGATCTTGACCTACCTACCCCCTACTTGGAGCTTGGATCTAATCGGTGCCCGGGGGTTCCAATTTGTGCATTAGGTCCAACCTACCTCAGAGTAGTGAAGTATTACTATACACTCTCCTGATTGGCTGAGCCCTGAGCCACGGCGCTATGTGATTGGCTGCGAGGGTAAGCATTTTTTTTCCTTCCATATTTGTGGGTACTTTTGTGTGTCACCATGCCTCCTACCTGTGTTTGTTAGCAGCTTTGCGCAAAAAGTTGCGGACGGATTTGGATGAACATTTTTACGGAGGTGGGGCTTGGCTTAATATAGAAGTGATTAAGTTTTGGAGTGAAAAAACAATGACATGTAAGAATATAATGCATTTATCCCGCCATCGTGCCCTTCATCCTGCCCTTCCCTTCCCTTCCATGCCCTTCCCTCCCTTCCCTTCCCTCCCCTCCTCCCCTTCCCTTCCATGCTCTTCCCTTCCCTTCCCCAACCTTCCATGCCCTCCTCCTTCCCTTCCCTTCCCTCCCCTCCCCTTCCCTTCCATGCTCTTCCCTTCCCTTCCCCAACCTTCCATGCCCTTCCCTCCCTTCCCTTCCCTCCCCTCCCCTTCCCTTCCATGCTCTTCCCTTCCCTTCCCCAACCTTCCATGCCCTTCCCTTCCCTTCCCTTCTCTTCATAACCCCTTTCCTCCAACTAAATTTCCACTCTACCCTCTCCCCCTCCAACCCATCCAACCCCTTCTTTACCCCCAATAACGCACCCTGCTTCCCCCACCTCCAGACATACCTACCCCCTACCGTACCCTCAACCCCCACCCACAGTCCACCACGGGGGAATGAGGAGGGGTGAGGGGTGGGGGTTTGATCAAGTCACCTTTAATGATGGGAAAGCGGGAGGGGAAGGGGGGGATAAGGGGTAAGGGGTAAGCGGTCAGTAGGTAACCAGCAGGAAGTGTCCCATCGCCCCCTCCCTTCCCCTCTTTCCCCCTCTCCCCCTCTCTCTCCCTCCCTCCTGTTCCTGAAAACCGCTACTTTTCCATTTGTTTCGGTCTGTTTATGAATGAAATGCTCGTGTGTGTGTGTGTGTGTGTGTGTGTGTGTGTGTGTGTGTTACTGCCTTAACTTATCTACCTTTTAAACCATCTGTGTGTCTAATAACTGTTTAAATAAAAATAAATAAAAAATAAAAACCAAACAATCGTTCCTGAGCCGTGAAACAAAATACTCTTCAACAGTCACCTCGATAACCAGCATCACCTCATTTTCTGCGCGATACACGTCTTATACCGGTAACGTGCCCTTCATATCAATGGATCTTGAGGACGAAAGTAGAGCACTGTGACACGGGCTGGGAGGGAAGGAGGGAAGGGAGGGAGGGAAGAAGGGAGTGTGTGAAAAGGAAGGAAGGAAGGGAGGGTAGGAAGGAGTGTGTGAGAGGGAAGGTAGGGAGGAAGGGAGAGAGAGGATGTGTTGAGGGAGAGGTGTGTGGGAGGGAGAGAGGGAGAGTGTGGGAGAGAATGTGTGTGGGAGGGAGGGAAGGTAGGGAGGAAGGGAGAGAGAGAGAGAGATGTGTGGAGGCACTGAAGGGAGGGAAGGTGTGAGAGAGGGATAGATAGAGGGAGGGAGGGAGAGGGATAGATAGAGGGAGGGAGGGAGAGGGATAGATAGAGGGAGGGAGGGAGAGGGAAGGAGAGGGAGTGATGAAACGTGGCGATATGGAAGGGAAGGTCCGAGATGGAGAGACAAGTATACAAGAAAGAAATGAAAGAAAAGGAAAGACTAAATTTAAGAAGAGAAGAAAATTAGTGAATGAGGGAAGTAGAGAAGGGAAAGGAGAAAGGAGAAAGGAGAGAAGGAGAAGGAAGAAAGGAGGGGATGACGGAATGAAAGAGGAAAGGGAGAGAGGATACGACTGAGTGGAATGAGAAGGATGACAAATTTAGATCGTTTAGAGCGATGATTACACATTTCAGAGAGAGAGAGAGAGAGAGAGAGGAGAGAGAGAGAAGAGAGAGAGAGAGAGGAGAGAGAGAGAGAGAAGAGAGAGAGAGAGAGGAGAGAGAGAGAGAGAGAGGAGAGAGAGAGAGGAGAGAGAGAGAGAGAGAGAGAGGAGAGAGAAGAGAGAGAGAGGAGGAGAGAGAGAGAGAGATAGAGAGAGAGAGAAGGAGAGACGAGAGAGAGAGAGAAAGTAAACACTCCTCAGGGCATCGTGAAGTATATCCCTTTAACTAATCTCATATTCAAACGAGAAGGATTTGCGTCTTGATCTTTCTCTTTGTTAATCTCGGAAACCTTGTGATAAGAAAGAAAAAAATGCATTCTACTTCATATTAGAGGAGCGATGGTCAATGTCTCTCTTTCCGGCCATTTCATACAAATAACTCAGTATTTCTGTATTATTTGATTCCATGACCCTGATTTGCTGTTATCTAAGACAAGGTTATTGATAAGGTCGGAAAAAGTTATGAAGCCGATGAAAAAAAACGTGGATGATAGTATAAAATCTGTCTCTCTCTACTCTCATACATCTCTTCTCTCTCTCTCTCTCCTCCTCATCTCTCATCATCCTCTCTATCTCTCTCTCATCTTCTCTCATGCCCTCTCTCTCTCTCTCTCTCTCTCTATTCTCTCTCTCACGTAATTAGGTATCAACTCATGGATCCAAGACATTCCCTACCTGTCTTAATTAACCACATATCACTCTCCAGGTAACGTTTGACACCTGGCACACACTACTCACCCACTACTCCTACTACACACACATCACACACAACACCCCAAAGCACACATCACACACACACTCACACACACCACACACACACACACACACACACACACACACACACACACACACACACACACACACACACTACGACGTTATTCCTTCATACATCATACAAAATAATTATACGTTTTAACACATACTTTTTTTTTATTAAGTGTTTGTTTTCTTAATTGTTCTAAAATTAAACTTAAAAAAAAAAACTTGACTCAGGACTGAACGATGACAAAAACTTTCCATGATTTTTTTCTATTTTGAATCGTAGTTGATGATTGTGGAGAGTATCAAAAATCATGTCAATAAATGTTCAAACTGTTTAACTTTTTTGTATATCTCTCTCTTCAGAACAGTTCAGAAAAAAAACTAGAGACAGAAAAAAATATAACTGTTATAACGTATATTTTGTATAATGGAAGGAGGTGTGTGTGTGTGTGTGTGTGTGTGTGTGTGTGTGTGTGTGTGTGTGTGTGTGTGTGTGTGTGTGTGTGTGTGTGTGTGTGTGTGTGTGTGTGTGTGTGTGTGTGTGTGTGTGTGTGTGTGTGTGTGTGTGTGTGTGTGTGTGTGTGTGTGTGTGTGTGTGTGTGTGTGTGTGTGTGTGTGTGTGTGCGTGTGTGTGTGTTCCTCTATTCAAGGCGAAGTTTTTACTCAAGTGACAATAATTTTCATTTCATTCAATTTCTTGGTTCCTTTTCTTATCATGAAACTCGATCTATTTCAAACTTCCTATGTAATTACAAATTTTTACCGTGACAATACCTCTCTCTCTCTCTCTCTCTCTCTCTCTCTCTCTCTCTCTCTCTCTCTCTCTCTCTCTCTCTCTCTCTCTCTCTCTCTCTCTCTCTCTCTCTCTTCATTAAAGTTGCACATAACATAATAACAACTTCATTTAATTCAATTTCATAAACGACTCACTGAAATAAGTATTTTTTCTTAAGAGAATTCCAATTTATTCCCAGTCATGATTTTAAAGTTTCATTCTTTTCCATCTGAGCATTTTCTTATCAAGTTTTTCTTCACATCTTTTCGTTTCACTCGTTTATGTCTAATGAGCTAAAATTATTCTATCACCATTTTCTATCATCATTATCAATCATCATAATTTTCCTTACGTTTGTCATTGCCTTATTCTCCATTATTTTATTACTTTTCCTTTATTTTCCTCTTTTTCGTTAACACACAAACACTCGTCACTGTGTATAATATTATTTTGCCTTACTTTCTAAACTCATACCTCACTTTCCTCCATTCCTCTGCCTTTCTTCCCTCCTCCTTCCCTTCCCTTCCTCCTCCTTCCCTTCCCTTCCTCCTCCTTCCCTTCCTTCCCTCCTCCTTCCCTTCCTTCCCTCCTCCTTCCCTTCCCTTCCTCCTCCTTCCCTTCCTTCCCTCCTCCTTCCCTTCCTTCCCTTCCTTCCCTTCCTCCTCCTTCCCTTCCTTCCCTTCCTCCTCCTTCCCTTCCCTTCCTCCTCCTCCTTCCCTTCCTTCCCTCCTCATTCCCTTCCTTCCCTCCTCCTTCCCTTCCTTCCCTTCCCTTCCCTCCCTCCTCCTTCCCTTCCTTCCCTCCTCCTTCAATTCCCTCCCTCCTCCTTCCCTCTTCCTTCCCTTCCCTCCCTCCTACTTCCCTTCCTTCCCTCCTCTTCCCTCCTCCTTTCCCTCCTCTCCTTCCCTCCTTAATAGTCAGGTGAGAGATTATTATGATTGATTCACACGTCACAGGTGATTTTCCAGGACGTGTTTGTGACGTGTTTATATAGTCGTATTCAGCGTTCAGCTATTTCCTCGTTTACAAACATTTTTATTCCAGATTTTTCTATTCGACACTTCTTGTATATGTGTAGTTTTTCCTTAACATTCGACTTATACACATTTTCATTCCTGATTTTTCTATTTTACATGTCTTATATATTCTTTTAGCTTTTCCTCAACATTCAACTAACTAAGATTAAAAGACATACCATCATTAAAAGTCTATAGATCTTACAACTATCTACGACATGTAAAGTAAATAAGGAGATAATATGGACATCCTATCTTCTAACTTCTATCTATTTCTCTATTTCACACTCGTTGTCTTTATATTCTAGCTATTCCTTAACATTCAACTAACTATAATACATAAAGTAGATAAGGATAAAATACAGGCATCCTATCTTCTATCATAACTAACTCTATTTATTGCAACTTCAGAGAAATTATGATAAAAGTGTGACAAGCCTGTGACATATCTGCAGCGTCGAGGCAGCAAACACATCGGACAGAACATCGAATATTTTATGTGAATCGCTACAAGTTGAAAAAGAACATGAGTTTATTATACAGATGTGATGGGTAACATGACACTCCCTCTCACTCCCTCTCACTTCCCTCTCACTTCCCTCTCACTCCCTATAATTCCCTCCCACTTTAATTTAATTCCCTCTCACTTCAATTTTACTCCCTATAATTATCTCTCATTCCCTCTCACTTTAATTTCACTCCCTCTCACTTCCCTCTTACTTTCCTCACTCCCTATAATTCCCTCTCACTTTAATTTCACTCCCTCTCACTTCAATTTTACTCCCAATAATTCTCTCTCATTCCCTCTCACTTTAATTTCATTCCCTCTCACTTCAATTTTACTCCCAATAATTCTCTCTCATTCCCTCTCACTTTAATTTCACTCCCTCTCACTTCAATCTCACTCCCTATAATTAGCTCTCATTCCCTCTCACTTTAATTTCATTCCCTCTCACTTCAATTTTACTCCCTATAATTCTCTCTCATTCCCTCGCACTTTAATTTTACTCCCTATAATTCTCTCTCATTCCCTCTCACTTTAATTTAACTCCCTCTCACTTCAATTTTACTCCCTATAATTCTCTCTCATTCCCTCTCACTTTAATTTAATTCCCTCTCACTTCAATTTTACTCCCTATAATTCGCTCTCATTCCCTCTCACTTTAATTTCATTCCCTCTCACTTCAATTTTACTCCCTATAATTATCTCTCATTCCCTCTCACTTTAAATTAATTCCCTCTCACTTCAATTTTACGCCCTATAATTATCTCTCATTCCCTCTCACTTTAAATTCATTCCCTCTCACTTCAATTTTACGCCCTATAATTATCTCTCATTCCCTCTCACTTTAATTTCATTCCCTCTCACTTTAATTTCATTCCCTCTCACTTTAATTTTACTCTCTATCATTCTCTCTCATTCCCTCTCACTTTAATTTCATTCCCTCTACTTCAATCTCACTTACTATAATTCCCTCTCACTTCCTCTCATCCCCCTATCACTCCCTCTCATTTCCCTCTCATTCCCTCTCCTTGTGCTGACGTGGCCATGAAATACGTGTATCAGACAAGAATTTCAACACACCTGGGGGAAGCTGTCCTCACCTGCCCACTTAACACCTGTATTTGCAAGGCGACAGGTAAATAGCATCATTATCAAGGCTAATGAGAAGTGAACACCTCGCTCCGTACCTGTTCACTACACGTATTGGCTTTATGAATCAAAGTCTGCTACACATTCTCCTTCGATTAGTCTTGTTATTTATTGTTTGAAGTGGGTAAGAAAGTAGAAATAGTGAGAGATAAATTGATGTAGTTGGAGATATAGATAGATAGTTTGATTGATAGATAGATAGACACAATTTGGTGGATTAATGGAAATATTAGAGTTTTTTTTTTTTTTTTTTTTTTTTTTTTTTTTTTTTTTTTTTTTACGTTGGAGCCTATAGCGTCTTTAGGCTATTATCTTCCCTCCCTCCCTGTAATCCTTCCTACAGGCATCCTACAATGTCCTACGGTGACTGTAGTATGGTAATGGTGTCCCGCATTGATTCCGTGCGCGCAGGCTTGTCACTCCATCTTCTGCCCCCCCCCCCACCCACCCACCCAACCTACACCTTCTGCCTCTCCCTATTCCCTCTGGCTGCCCCCCTCCCCCACTGGAAACCTTGAATATGCCCCTCCCTAACCCCCCCCCCCCCCAACACCGGAAACCTTGGCCTGAATGGTGCACCAGCAGGGAACGAACACACTGTCGCCGCACTTGTCATATTTACTCACACTCTCACCCTCGTAATCATTGTCAACATTAAGCTTACGAAACGTTCCTCCATTCCATAATTATTTACCTTTTCCATCGCAACACTATGTACCTTCCTGCCTTTCTTACCCATCTCCCTCCCTCACCTAAACACAGACAGCTTTCTAAGGCTCCCTCAGTGTCCCTCCTCTCCTCCTCCCGCAGGCGACGAGCCACGTAAGTGTTGAGAGAATGGGAGGCAAGGAGAGGGAGCGAAGACAGCTGGAAGGAAGGAAGGAAGGAAGGAAGGAGGAGGAAGGAAGAAGGAAGGAAGGAAGGAAGGAAGGAAGGAAGGAAGGAGAGAGCTGGAAGGAAGGAAGGAGAGGAGAGAGCTGGAAGGAAGAAGGAAGGAAGGAAGGAAGGAGAAAACTGGAAGGAAGGAAGGAAGGAAGGGGAGAGGAGAGAGCTGGAAGGAAGGAAGGAAGGGCTGGAAGGAAGGAAGGAAGGAACTGGAAGGAAGGAGAGAACTAGAAGGAAGGAAGGAAGGAAGGGGTAAGGAGGAATAAGCCAGCGAGGCGCCGTAGGGAAGGAAGGAGGGAGAGGACACACGGCTCTTAATACGGGATCCATGATGCGGGTAGAGGAGATTGGAGTCCATTTGGTTATTAAAGCGTGGTAATACATCAGAGTGAGGAGCTGCTGTGTGGCCGCGTCTTAACCGCAGGACATGTGTTGCGTCAAGCCTGATTGCCGGAAGCGAGGCACAGGTAAGTAAGTAAAGTTATTGCTATTAAAACGTATTGCCATTATTATTACATCTTTAAACTGTATAAACAAACCCATCTATACCATGTCTATTAACGGCATGGTGTGTCGAGCCAAGACTCTTTGACAGACGAAAATTTGGAGACATTCATTTTACAGTTCACAGGCAATATTATTTTCTAATAAATCAAACTCAATAAGTGACGCAATCTAACTCTACAACTATAGTCTATTTCCTGTCTTTTTTTTAATACGATTCTAACTATGTAAAAACAAACACCAAATCTCTAACACAAATGCATTCTTACAAATATTAACCCTATAAACATGCACACTGACTTGCAGGTGAGCAGGGCAGTGAAAGGTAGGTCCTCATTAACAGGTAGGTAAGTGTAAAAAAAAGTTTCAGAGGCACAGGTAAGCAGAGGAGAGCGATAGGTAAAAGTATTCATTAACAGGTATATTGGTGAAAAAAGTTTGAGATACAGGTTAACAGAGGAAAGCGATAGAAAAAAGCCTTTATTAACAGGTATAATGGTGGAAAAAAAGTTTGGGAGACCAAGTTGAACAGAGGAGAGCGATATTCACCTCTTCTTGTACAGGTATATCGGTGCAAAAAAAAAGTTTGAGAGACAGGTAAGCAGAGGAGAGCGATAGGAAACTCTTCATTTACAGTTATAATGGTGGAAAAAAAGTTTGAGAGACCAAGTTGAGCAGAGGAGAGCGATATTCACCTCTTCTGTACAGGTATATCGTTGAAAAAAAAAGTTTGAGAGACAGGTAAGCAGAGGAGAGCGATAGGAAACTCTTTATTAACAGGTATAATGCTGAAAAAAAATTTGAGAGACCAAGTTGATCAGAGGAGAGCGATATTCACCTCTTCATCTACAGGTATATCGGTGGGAAAAAAAAGTTTGAGAGGAAAAAATGAGTCGATCAAAGGTTTAGCATACATAAATATGAAATGAGCGATGCTATTGAATCCCATGATTGATGTATGAGGTAAGAAAAGTCTCATTAATAATGGTAATTCTTTAAATAGCGTGAATGATAGACGAGTAGGTGGCGAGGAACCTCTTATTAGAAAGCATGTTAGAGGAAATTAGATTAATATATGAATGTATTATAGGATGTCAAGAGCTTTTTTGTGCAGTTTAGGATAACGAGCGTATATTTTGATATCATTTTATACATCCATTCCATAGCAAACAAGATGACGACACACAGACGAACAGACAGACAAACTATCATCCAATAAATTAATCATAACGAGATGATAAACAAACACAGATGTCAGAGGTAAACATAGACTGAAGGAACACACACACACCACACACACACACACACACACACACACACACCACACACACACACTGTCAAACACACACACAAACACTATCACACACAGACACAGAAGAGAGAGAGAGAGAGAGAGAGAGAGAGAGAGAGAGAGAGAGAGAGAGAGAGAGAGAGAGAGAGAGAGAGAGAGAGAGAGAGAGAGAGAGAGAGAGAGAGAGAGGAGAGAGAGAGAGAGAGAGAGAGAGAGGAGAGAGAGAGAGAGGAGAGAGAGTATGTACATTTAACATTTTTGCCAGGTTAAAATGTGTAGGCAACAGAGGAGGCTTATCCCTGCCTTGCATCCGGCAGGGTTAAGGATGACAGGGCGCGACAGGGGCAGAGGAGAGGAGAGAGACTGCCCTGCCTTGAGAGAGCGAGTAGAGAGAGAGAATTAGAGAGAGAATTAGAGAGAGAAAAAGCCAGAAGATTAATAGGTAAAGAGATGGAGTGTAATAGCAACAGGAAGCAAGGAGGAGGAAGGCAGGAGGAGGAAGCAAGGAGGAGGAAGCAAGGAGGAGGAAGGCAGGAGGGAGGAGAGACAGGGAACAATTACATGGAGGAAATGGAGGAGGAGAGAGAGGAGAGAGAGAGAGAGAGAGAGAAGGAGGAGAGAGAGAGAGAGAGAGAGGAGAGAGGAGAGAGAGAGAGAGAGAGAGAGAGAGAGAGAGAGAGGAGAGAGAGAGAGAGAGAGAGAGAGAGAGAGAGAGAGAGAAGGAGAGAGAGAGAGAGAGAGAGAGAGAGAGAGAGAGAGAGAGAGAGAACGTGCCTCCTCCCCATTATCCTCCGCATTAATATAGAATTATCATCACAAAGAAAATAGGAAGATGGGTTGAACACTGACATCTAATGGATCAAAAGAGGAAAAGGGGAGGAAAGGGAAAAAGGGAAAGGGAATGAAGGGAAAAGGGGAAATAAAAGGAGAGTAAAAAAGGGAGAGAAGGGAAGAAAAGGGAGAGAAAAAGGGAGAGAAGGAAGAAAAGGGAGAGAAAAAGGGAAGAAAAGAGGAAAAAAGGGAGAAAAGGGAAGATAAGAAGGGTGAGAAAAGGGAAGAAAAGGGAGAAAAAAAGGGAGATAAGGAAGAAAGAGGAGAGAAAAATGGAAGAAAAAGGGAGAGAAGGGAAGGAAAGGGAGAGAAGAAGGGAGATAAAAGGGAAGAAAAGGGAGAAAAGAGAAGAGAAGAAGGGAGAGAAAAGGGAAAAAAGGGAGAAAAGGGAAGAGAAGAAGGAAGAGAAGAAGGGAGAGAAAAGGGAAGAAAAGGGAGAGGAAAGGGAAGAGAAGAAGGGAGATAAAAGGGAAGCAAAGGGAGAGGAAAGGGGAGAGAAGAAGGGAAGGAAAGGATGGAGTAGAGTGGTAAATGTAAAAGAAATTAAAATCACACAGGTAGAGGTGAAAAAAAGATGTGATTAATGAGATGAAAGGAAGGGAAGGGAAGGGAAGGGAAGGGAAGGGAAGGGAAGGGAAGGGAAGGGAAGGGAAGGGAAGGGAAGACATGAGTGACGATGGGAAGAGAGATAAACAGTGATAAACAGTGAGGGATGGTAATGGAAGAGGAGTAAAGGTGAGAAGAGGAGGAGGAAGAGGAGGAAGAGGAGGAAGAGGAGGAAGAGGAGGTCAGAGATTGAAGCTGAACGGAAAGGGAGAAGGAAAAATATGGAGAAAACGAATGATGAGAGAGAGAGAGAGAGAGAGAGAGAGAGAGAGAGAGAGAGAGAGAGAGAGAGAGAGAGAGAGAGAGAGAGAGAGAGAGAGAGAGAGAGAGAGAGAGAGAGAGAGAGAGAGAGAGAGAGAGAGAGAGAGAGAGAGGAGAGAGAGAGAGAGGAGAGAGAGAGAGAGAGAGAGAGAGAGAATTATGTGATGATGTAAATGAGGAAAAAACAGAATACGTCGGGAAAATATAAAATAATTGTTAAATAATAGTTAGCTTCAACAATAATTTTTTGATCTCCTATTGTCTTTTACTGTTGTTTATTTTATTTCGCTTTTATCATCATTAGCATTAACATTAATTAATTATGTATATCTATCTATCTATCTATCTATCTATCTCTTCAACTATATCCATTTATATCTACAGTCTTACTCACCCTTTCATTTCTGTCACTTTACATATCATCTACTCTACCCATCTCCTTCTATTGAACTATTTATCTATCTATCTGCTTTATCTTATCTATCTATCCTCTTTATTTATCTATCTATCTATCTGTATCTATCTATCAATTCATCCTTCTACCTACACATCTCTCCCTCTCTTTACTTATCAAACAAAGCAAACCAAAAAATAAACACTAAATAAAAATCTGTCCAGTATATACATGGATCCACCCTTGACCCTCTTCTCTCTCTCTCTCTCTCTCTCTCTCTCTCTCTCTCTCTCTCTCTCTCTCTCTCTTCTCTGCCCCACGCTTTTCTCTTCTCGTCTCTACCTGCTCCCATGTTTAAACATCTCCCTTTTATCTCACTTTTTTTCCTTCTCCCTTCCCTCTCTGACCTCCTTCTCCTTATCACATTTTATATCTTTGGTTCTTTTCTTACATCTTCCGTTTTCTCTTCTTTCCCATCCCTATCCATTCACCTTCTATATCTGACCTCCTCCTCCTCCTCTTCCTCCTCCTCCTCCTCCTCCTCCTCTTCCTCTTCCTCTTCCTCTTCCTCCTCCTCCTCCTCCTCCTCCTCCTCCTATTCTCCATCGCCATCCCTTCCATCTCACCACCACCTTGTCTCGTAATACCCCAAGCATCTTCGTCAGCCGTGCAACAATGTCTAGCGTCTATCGTGAAAGCCACTCGTCCCGGACACGTCGCAACCCTTCCGATGCACATTACGGTGAGACGCCCCCCCATAAACTACCTGCCACGACCCCCTGTACGTGACCCAAGCCCTTCCTATCCCACCTGAGTCCTTAGGTAACACTCCCTCGCCTCCTATCCAACCCTAAAAAAATGATAAGTTTTGCATTTAAATTTCCTATAAAAGGGGTTTTAGGTTCCATTTTTTTCCTTTCTTTCTCCTAGCTTCTATCCCTGCTTTACCAAAATACAAAGGAAGAAAAACCCTTCAACTCCCCTACGGGGCCCCAACGGGGCTGCCAGGGTGCACTTTCTAACACTATAAGTTTCTACGTGTTAGAGGTGAGAGAATAGCAACGTTAAAGGCTCCTCAAGGTTTCTATAATGATGGGATGTTAAAGGATGCAGTGTAAACTATGGGTCTATTTTGCAACTTCTTTTCATAAACATATCTGAGTTAGTGTACAAAAGGAAAGAATATACAAGTCAATATGTGAATGTGTAAATTTCATCACATCGGGAAAATATTTTGTTTTCATTTTTATTTGTTTTTTTTATTGTATTCACCATTTTGGTTTTCCCCTTGGCGCCCCTCGACACTCACCACAACACCTCCAAAACACAAACACACACCCCACACACCATCTGAGGAACCCAAAAATCTTCAAGGAAACCTGAATATGCCTAAAAGGGGGCCGTGTGGGTGTGTGTGTGTGTGTGGGGGGTTGTTTTGTGTGTGTTTTGGTGTGGGGTGTGTGTGTGTGTGGTGTGTTTGTGTGGGGTGGGTTTGTGTGGGGTGGGTGTGTGTGTGGGGTGTGTTTGTGGGGTGGTGCGCGAAGGGCCCCTCTAAAAGACCCCCCTTTTTTCCCCCCTTTTTCCCCACCCCCAAAAACATATTTTCCCCGGGGAAAATTTTTGGGGCCCCCTCATATTTACGTTGCAAATTTCCCTCTTCCCTCAAAAAAAATGTTTTCCCTCTTTTAAGGAAAGGCTTTTTTTGTTGGGGGCCCTTCTTTCCCTGCCTCCGCCTCCCGGGCCCTGGCTCCTGCCGCCTGCCTGCCTCCCCTGCCTGCCTGCCTTTTCTGCCTGCCTGCCCTGTCTGCCCTGTCTGTCTGTTTTGTCTGTCCGTCTGCCCTGCCCCTGTCTTTGTCTGCCTGCTGCCCTCCCTGCCTCCCTGCCTTCTGTTAGCTCCCAAAAGGGGGTTTTAAAGGTTGTAGCTTTGCCCAAAAAATTTCCCAAAAAGATTAAAAATTTCCCGATGATATATTAGGGGGGGATAAAAAACTGAAATACAAATTTTCCCTGAACTTTTTCCCTCTTCTCTCTCTCTCCCTCTTTTTTTCTCCTCCCCTCTCTCTCTCCAGTTGCCCTCCTCTCTCTCCCTCTCTTTTCTCTGGTCTTTCTCTCTTCCCTCAGGCTCTCTCTCTCCTCTTCTCTCCCCTCGTCTCTCTCTCTCTCTAAAACCATCATTTCTTCCATACCTTCATGCCTTTCAACATCTTCCAAAATTTTTACAAACCTTTGAAAAACATCTAAATCAAACCCAAAACCATATTTTTCTTCACTTCCAACAAACTTAAAAAAATATGAAGATACAGAAACATACACAAAAACGAAAACCCCCCAAACGTACAAAACAAATCATATTTGCCCATTTTACTTTAATCCAAATTTGGGAAAACCCGCAAGACCTGTATTCGGGGCGATAAAGAATTGCTTTTTTTTTTTTTTTTTTTTGCTTTTATAGGAAAATATATTATCGCAACGGGGCAAAATTTTAAAAAAAAAAATTCGGAAAACATGTGATTTTTGGGAAAATTTGGGTGCGAAAAACCCAAAAAAATAAAATTTTTGGAAAAACCTCAAAAGGAAATGAGGGATCTAAATGTATATCTTTTTTTCCCCCTTTGGGCGTTTCTCACTCACATACATTTCAACTCCAAAAGTTTTAAAAAAAAAAAAAAAAAAAATAAAAAAAAATAAAAAAAAAATTTCCCTTTGTTCCCATCTTTTACCCAAAAAATAATAAAATTTTTAAAAGAAACGAAACATGATTTTTTTTTGGGGGGCAAATTACTGGGCCCTTCAAAACCATAAAAGGGAAAATTACGATGAGGTTGATAAGACTCCCGGCAAGACATAAACAAATATAAGATAAAGAAAAGGAGATCAAAACAAATGGAAATAAACATAAGATAGAAACTGAAAGATATAAGAAATTTATTTGGGAAATAATTCGACGACTAATTTCCTTCCATATTTTCCTTCTGCGAAAACATATAAATCCCTGTCTTTTTTGCCTGTCTGTCTGCCCCCCCCCCCCCCCTTTTTCCTTTTTTCTATTCTTGACTGATAAATGTGTGTGAAATTTTATTTTGTGTGGTGTGTGTGTGGTTTGTGGGGTGTTTGTATTTTGGTGTGTGTTGTGTGGTGTGGGGTGTGTGTTTGTGTGTTTTTTTTTGGGGTTGGGGTTTTTGTGTGTATTTGCGGATGAAACCTGTTAGCTAATCATACAAGCCTGGAGGCAATTGCGCTCTCTCTCTCTCCCCTCTTTCTCTCTCTCTCTCTCCTCTCTCTCTTTCCTCTCTCCCCCCCCTCCCTCTTCCCCTCTCTCTTTCTCTTTTCTCTCCCCTCTCTCCTCTCCTCTTCTCTCTCTCTCGTCTCCTCCCTCTCATCCTCCTCTCTCGTCTCTCCTCTCCCCTTCTCTCTCTCCCCTCTCTCTCTCTTTTTCCCCTTCCTCCCCTCTCTCTCTCTCTTTACCCCATTTTACTTTATTTTTTAAACCCACTTTAATTATTCTTTTTTACCTTCTTTACTCTCTCTCCCCCTCTTACCCACTTTTTTTCTCTCTCTTTTCCTTCTTCTTCACTACCCTCTACTTCTTTTTAAATTTTCCCCTCCTCCTCCTCCCCTCCTTTTTTTCACCCTCCTCCTCCCCTCCCCCTCCCCTCCTCCCACTCCTCCTCCCTATTCAAATCCCAAAGAAAGTCCCTTTTAATACCAACATTTTGGATAAACCCAACCGGGGCGAAAATTTTTCTAATCTTATTTTCCCCAACTAACGAAACCCTTGTCAAAACTTTTAACGTCGGATCCCGAATTTAGTAGCATTGACCCCCGGGGCGATTATTTTTCAGTAAAACATCATTAAGAAAAGCGAATTTAAAAAGTAAAAAAAAAGTTCTTGATTAAAAAAGGCGATTTTTCAAAAAACTAAAAAAATTTTTAAGCGAACACGGGGGGGGGGGGAAAATGTTACCCTTCAAAAAGTAACGACAAAAAATGTAGCATGGCATGAATTCCCCCGGGTTTAGTTTAACTTAGCAATACAATTCCTCAATCCCGATGCTTATGGGCCCGTCTTTTCAAAAAATTAAAAACCAAAATTGGGGACCCGCAAAATCAGGACACTTGCACCCAAAAAAAGCGGCATTGAAAAACAAAAAGAACACAAAATGAAGACGCCCAAACGCGATCATGCAGAATTAGCGAAAACGAAAAAACTCATTAAGCGAGAAAGAAAAATTTTAAAGTCCCTTTAATTGCCAAAGGGCCCCAAATAAAACCCCTAGTTTCTACAGCTAGGGTTAAAAAGGGAAAAAAAAAAATGATTTCCCCCCCATAGGGCCTTTGGGAAATGGAAAATGGCGAACACACAAAAAATGAAGTATCTATGGCGGATCTCAAAAATAATTTTTTTGCATCACCCCTTCACAGTGGAAAACACGCAAAATCTACCCACTCCCAAAAACCCCAGAAAAAATTTAATTGCCTCACCTCTTTAAACCCTTTCAGGAATGTGACATATTGCCCGCGATAAAAAAACATGAAATTAAAAAGGCCCCCGGGTCCTGACAAAATTTCCCCACGCATATTAAAAGAAGCAAAGAACGAAATAGAAAAACCACTTTCCATCTTTTTAAAAAGTCTTTATTTCACCGAAATGTACCGGGGCAAATGGAAGCTAGAAAATGTAAACGCCTATTTTAAAAAAAGGGAAGAAAGCCCGCGGGCCCAAACTATCGCCCAATCATTTTTTAAACATCAGTTTCTGGAAAAATTAATGGAATCCATCTGGGAAAAAACCCTCTTTAAAGTTCTTAGAAGAAAATCACTAATCAAAAATTGGGCCAGCGGTTTCAGAAAAAAACGCTCATCCTCTAAAATTTACTTGATTTTTACAATATTTGTTTCAAAAGGGTACAAACAACACGAGGGCGTAGACGTAGTTTACCTCGTTTTTAAAAAAGCTTTCGACAAAGTTCCTCAAAGCTCTCATTACAAAGGTAAAAACTCATGGTTTTAACAGGCCCTCTTTTCAGATTGGGGTGAAAACCCGGCTGTCCGGGTCGTAAACAAAGGGTGGTAATTAAAGGAAATTCTTTTGACTGGAACCCTTTTAAATTAAGGGGGGTGTTCCTAAAAAGGATGGGTTTTCGGACCCATCCTGTTCCTTAATTTTACATAAAGGAAAATTGGAAAAAGGGGAAACACATGCCCCGGTATGAAATTTGCTGATGACAAAAGAAAAACACAAAAATACCTCTACAGAACTCAGCGCCAAATCATACAAAACGACTTAAACACCTAACAGAATTGGGGCAAAAAAATGGCAAAAGAATTTCAACCTTGACAAAAGCCATGTCCTTAAAATCGGGAATAAAAACCCCCCATGAAAGTTTACGGGAGGGAAAGAATTTCCCAAATTTAAAAAGGGTTGGGGAAAAAAAAAAGATTTGGCTTATAATCCCGAAAAATCCCAAAAACCCAATAACCAAAATTTTAGAGGAGTTTAAAAACTGCAAATAACTTGGTTTTGGGTTTTTTTGGACAAATTTCAGTTTCAAACATTTAAAAAGTTATACTCACTCTTTTTAACTCGCTTGTTTTGCCCCCCTCTGAATACTGTTGCAGTTCTGGTCACCTTTTTATAAAAAAGGGCATAGATAACTAAAAATCAGCGCAAGTAACCAAAAAGGGTACCTGATTTTCGTTTAAAAAATCGTTACGAAAACCGGGGTTTAAAAAAACTTTAAAATTACCCAAATAACAAAAAGAAAGGGTAAGAGGGGACCTCCTTTGAAGTCTTTAAAAACTTTAATGGGGTTTTCGACGTAGTCCCAAAAACCCTTTTTTAACCGGGTAGACCGGTTTAAGCTCAACTAGAAACAAACCCATTTAAAAAAAGCATAAAAAAGGTTTTTTAAAGAAAAGGGAACAAAGTACTTTTTTCACAAGCCCTGTTTTTTAAAAGTATGGTGGGCTGCCCCCCGACGTATAAAATCAAATAAAAATAGGGAAACCTTTAAAAACGGGCCCCGGTAAATTATTTCTTTTCAAAAACCCCCGTTTTTCCTGTTTTTTCTCGGGAAAGATAAATTTTTTCTCGCGGCCTCTGATACTTACTCCCCATTTGGGGGAAATGATTGCGAGGGCGCGTCTAAACAACCCCTCCCCCCCAAAGTCCCCAGACGCCCCGATTAAACGGCACTAAAACAACTTTTGACCTGTGGGCGGGCTGGTTTTCCGTAAGGGGGCCCCGTCCCGTTTAAATGACCACCATCGGGGTTTATATACCAGGGGCACTGCTTTCAGGGGCATTGAAATGCCCGGCGTCCCTACTTGGAAAGTGCACTACCGCAGTGGGTTTAAAGGGCTGGGGCCTTTATTGACTGCTGCCTCCCAAAAAAGCGCCAGGCAAAGGGTGCCGCACCACCCTTGAACTTCCACACTGAGCCTACCCAAAACCCCACATTAAAACCTTTATCACACACAGATGCCCCGAGTTAACGGTTACCAAAATAAATACTCTCGACCTGTGACGGGTTTGTGGGCCAAATAAGGGGGCCCCGTCCCCTTGTGACCACCCTCGGGATTTAAAGGGACCAGGGGGCACTGTGCAGGAGGGTTGAGTTTAAAGGCGTCCCCACAGGAAAGTACCCAAACCGCAGTGGATTGGAAAAAAGAGCTTTGGGGGCCGAAATTGGGTTGGGTGCCTCCCAAGAAAGGCGCCAGGGAAGGCTGCCGCCCACCCCTTTAACCCCACCTGTGTTCAAAACCATTAAAAAAACACCAAAAACATGACCAATCTATCCAAACACAAACCCACCCCCACAAACTAGTAGTAGTTATCCATAAATTTCAGTTTCAAATTTCCTCACAAATTCCATGCCGGTTTTTTATAAATGCATGGTATCACTTTCATTTCCGGCCGCTTCGGGTGGAGGGGGTGGGTGGGGTGGGGAGGAGCCTTCTTTCTTTTCCTTTTCCTTTTTCCCCTTTTTTATCTTTGTTAATGTATATAGTTTAAAAACAAAAGCCTTGTAAGGGCCTATCGGTTTGTTGCCTTTTTTTTGTTTCCTTTGGGAATCCTTTGTAATTTCCCCCTCCCCCTCCCCTCCCCTCCCCCTTTTTCCTTTTCCCCCTTTTCCCTTTACCCCCTCCCCTCCTCCTCCTCCCTCCTCCTTTTCTTCACCCTCCTCCTCATTGTCACAACCACAAAGATATAAGATTTATCGCCTCAAGTCCTCAATCCACGCCCACCGTTCATCACCACCACTATTAAGGAAGGGAAAGAGGGAGGGAGAGAGGAGGGAAGGAAGAGGGAGGGAGGGAGAGAAGGGAGGGAGGGAGGGAGGAAAAGAAGGGAGGGGAAAGGGGAAAAGAGAGGGGGAAAGGGAAAAGGGGAGAGTGGAAATAAGGGGGGGGAGGGAGGGAAGGAGAGAGAGAAGGGAAGGAGAGAGAGAAGGGAAAGGGGAGATGTGAAGGGAAGGGAGGGGAAAGGGGGGGAAAAGGGGGATTTTTAAGGGGAAAGGGCCCCAGGAGGAAGAGAGGAGAGGAGAAAGAAGAGAAGGAAGGGGAAGGAAAGGAAAGATTAAAGTGAAGAATAGAAGAGGAAGAAATCAAAGAAGGGATAGATAAAGGATAGGAGGAATAACTAGGACACAGAAATAA